>JAMWET010001484.1:7500-150477 GCA_024036415.1 Prochilodus magdalenae | reverse complement strand
GAAGGTAAAAGAAAGGGAAAGGATGGAGGGGGGGGGGGGGGAAGGAGGGGGGAAGAGGAAGAATGGGAAGTAAGAAGTGAAGAAAGGGGAGCAGTTGATATAGGGGATGCAAGGGATGGAGGATGGGTAGAAATAAGGAGTGGATGAAATAATTAATGTAAAAAAGAAAGGGATAAAAGGGAGAGAGAGGGGGAGTGAAAGGAAGATGTTGATGGGGAAGTTAGAAAAAAGCAAGTTAAGTATTGAATGGTAAATATGTGATGTATAAGAAAAAGAAAAATAAAATTTATTGATGATTAATATTAGTTGGGGAGAAGAAAATATATATTAGTTATTCGATCAATGTAAGTAGTTAACATAATATTTTACAATCTTTAATTTAGTGGTACTGTTTATAATAAGTTTACCAGTTTCGATTTATAATATAACGAAATAAATCGAATTTTGTTTTTTCTGTCTTAAAATAGCATCAATCTAGGTTCTTAATCAGACATTTACGTATTGAGATGTGGTGCCAATTCTTCCCATCCAGTCTTCCTCTGGGTGGGATACTCACCACATTCGTCTTTAAATTTTGCCACCTATCGGCTGCCATTAGTAGTCCGACTAATCGTTAATCGATTCCGCCCTATAATGTGGTCTCAAACCTGACCATCTATAATCAGAATTCCCATTTCCAAATTTCATCTATACTTGTTGCACTGCATGTTTCTGATCGCTGCTGTCGAGACCCGCACCGCTTTCAGATACCGGCACAGAACCAGAACCTACATTCCCTATGATCCACTTCATGTTTCCAAAAGATGAGGTGGTCCAGATGTTGGGGGAGACTCCATTTCTATAAAGTTCGGTACTAGTCGGTTGTGAACTCACAACCATCGGTGCCCTGCCATGTCCTCAGATCTTAAGGCCACACCTCCACAAGTTTCAGCCCCATCCACTTGGATTGCACTTCATGATCCTGGCCTCTGCCAAGGTCTGGTGGTCCTGACTGATCGAACCAACTTCTACAGTACCTCCCCAAAGGCTCATTACTGCTACTGTAGGGTGGCGCACTCGCCTCTGGCCAGCTTCCTAAACCAGCAGAACATTTTAAGGTGGTCTCAGCAGTAATGAGGAATGGGGTCTCGATCTTAAGGCCAACACCTCCACAAGTTCATCTCTGTATTGGTTTTCCCTTCATGTTCTGCAACTTCAGGGAAAAACCCACCCCTCACACTAACCCTCCTCGTTTCCGCAATGGGTGTTCCTGATCTGATCAGAGAACCTAAACGCTGCTCTGTCACCTGCACGCGGAAAAAAACAAGGTTTTTTTTTGAAAAAAGGTGGGGGTGTCCCCTCCTCCACCTCACACACCCACCCACACACCCCACACACCACACACCACACCGCACCATAAGCGGATAAGGCCATAGGCCAGCAGGCAGACCGGCACGGCCCCCATGTCCCACACCTGCCACACACCCGCACCACATCACCCGCCACTCACAACACACCATAAGCAGAGTAGCCATAGGCCAGCAGGGTATGAGGCACTGCCCCACTGTCCCACACCTGCACGCCCACCCACACACCATAGCGAGTAGGCAGAGGCCAGCAGGCAAGCACCCCCCCGACCCCCACCTGCGCACACACACACACACACACACCCCACACACACATCACAACACCTACCATTTGCCACAACACACACACACAGACACACACAGCACTACCTATTCTAGCAGTTTCATTGCGGAGGGTGGTGCAGTCCCAGTTGCGAGGCAGCTTCAGAGACATTCTTCTAAAAAGGAAAAAGTCCACTCTCTATCTACACTCGCACACACGCATGCCTCTCTCTCTCTCTCTCTATCACCCCGACACTCTCACATGTGTACACCCGAGCGTGCATTCTGCTCTGCGCTCAGCCCCTCAACCTAGCCTCTCTCATTCTGCCTACCTCCCTTCCTCACTTCCTCCAGGATCTGTTCTCTCTCTCTGAGTTTTTTTCTCTCTTTCTACTACAACAAGTTGTAATCTCGTCTCCTCTCACTCTCTCTCTCTCTCCTCTCTCTCTCCCTCTCTTTTCCTTTCTGCTGGGTCCCGGCCTATCTAGCCTGGTTCCTCGGGTTCCTCTGCCGCTCTCATTCAGATGCGGCCTGCCCGAGGCCGTCGCTCGAATGCGTCCGTCTAGCCACACACTCGGTCAAAAGGCACTTTCTTTCAAGCACAACAAGGAGTCTGTGGCAAACTCGAGACGCCGCGAGGAGGCCGAGCAGCAGATTCTTCACAAGCAAGAGGAACGGAATACGCTGCGCACCGCAGTTTCATTTTTCAGTCATATACCGTATGTCCATAATATGAACAGCCTTCAGCTCCAGCACATTCGTTTATCAGGTCCCTGCAAGCTCAGATCCACGCTCAGATGTGACCCCACTGTAAAATACCAGCTGGAGCTTCTCAGGCAAAGAAGAACGACCCGGAGGCGGACGCGCCGCCGCCTTTAACTGTGAGGGAAAATAATAATAATAATAACAGTTTACAAAGAAACGAGGAAGTTGAGAACAGCAGGAGGAAGAAAGAACTCAGCCCGCACACGTCCAGCTTTTTCCTTTTATTTGGCTGTATACAACAGACAATGGTACCGCACTCACAGCAGCAGGAGAGCAGCAGCAGACGGGGAAAATAAACACATCAAATCCATAATATTTCCATCATAATCTCAAACAGAGGGATGCAACTTGGCTAGTAAGGTCGTCTTGTAACCAAGCAAACCGATCTACTCAAGAATAGACAGACAAAATAAGAGAGAGGGAATCAACTACCGGCCAGATAGTTTGGAATCACCAGCTGCTTGGCTTTTTACGTACACCTGCCTCCTACAAGAGCTGCCCCAGAGGGGACCAGACCAGACTGGCAGGAGTGACTCGAAATGGCACGCGGTTCATCTTCATGACGAGTCCCCGCTTTAGTCTTGGTGGAGACCGCCCAACGAATCCGTGGTGTGGAGGCAACCGTGGTCAGCACCGCTATTGAAACGGTTTGCCGTCACACGTCAGAAGGCCTGTTTCCTCCCACCTCCACCCCTACCGGAACCATCTTCCAGGAACTGTGTGAGGATGTTCCAAGCTGCATGAGATGGATTAATCACAGGACTCCATAGGAACCTCTACAGCTCCATACCGAGACGTCTGGCGTGTTGGGTTAGCGGGCACTGCGGCCCAACGCCATAACTGAGAGACAGGGGACTTCCTGTATGTGTAAGCGTCAATAATAGTGTCATATCAGTCTAAATTTATCATCAGTTTATTGATCCTGGTCCACCTTTATCTTCCTTCCCAGCAGCACACCGCATTTCACACACCTCCTTCTGGGTGCAAGCTGTTCAATTAGATGATGAAGTTGTCACTTGATAATCTGGACACGCACAATTTCAATATATCATACTAGCCTAGACTGTATAACCGGGTAGTTATACAGTCTAAGGGCAGTTTGGGGTGGAACCTGTGGAACCGGTCACAGTGGCGGTGAATGGAACCAGACGTCCATCTCTAACAGCTCCCTCACAGACAGTCAGTACAAGCAATGGTTATGACACGCTGCCCTGATGACTGAGATGCTGTTTGTGTATATGTGTGTGTGTGTGTGTGGGTGTGTGGGTGTGTTACGACATACAAGACACGTGTAGGTTGACTGGTCTCATATGGGGACACAGTAGACCCGTGGTTCCCCATCACTCACTCACTGTTACAGGACATCTGAACCACCTCAACAACGCAAACCCGCTCTATCCAATGAGAACGTGGTGGAATTCCCCTTGAACCATGCCAGGCCGACCGTTTGGGTAGTGGGAAGGAGAGCAGTGAAATGAACAGATACGAAACTTTTTAAAGAACCTGCAGTCTGATTCGGAAGTTTGAGATTGACCGCAGGACTTCTAAAGAGATCTTTCATAGGGGACTTATGCTGAACCTGTTACGGAATAAGGTCTGGATATTAAACAGAATGTGGTTCTATGGGATGGCCATTACTGGAAGTTGGAGGGGGAAGTTTTGTTCCTTCTCCGTTTGTGGCGGCTGTATATCAAAATACTGACTTGGGTCTCAAAAGAAAATTACTATTTATTACTTTATGACTTTATTTCCAAGGAAAGTGAGGAGGAGAAGACGTGTAGAGAAGCTATTTGGAGATACTGAGTCATTACTTTAACAAAGCCAGCCATTATTCTGATATTTTAAGTCGTATTTTAAGCAAATAAGTCATACGTTGCAGAAAAAAGCCATTATTCTGACATATTAAGTCGTATTTTAGGGAAGTAAGACATTATTCCCACATATTAAGTTATATCTTTAGGGAATGAGCCATTATTCTGACATATTAAGTCATATTTGGCAGAAATAAGCCATTATTTTGACATATTAAGTCGTATCTTAAGGAAATACGTCATTACTCCCACATATTAAGTCATATTTTTAAGGAATTAGCCATTATTCTGACATATCAAGTCATATTTTGCAGAAATAAGCCATTATTCTGACATATCAAGTCGTATCTTAAGGAAATAAGCCATTATTCTAAGATATAATGATATAATGAAAATTCCAACATTAAATTATATTTTAAGAACATGCAGTTTTATTCCAAAAAATTAGGTCAGATTTAAAGGGAACAGTAATTGTTCTGAAATATTAAGTAAGGTTTTGAGGAAAAAAATTCCATTACCATTCTGACATGGTGAGTCATATTCTAAAACAACAAGTTATTATTCTGATGTATTTCGTCAGTAATTCAAGAAAATAAGCTGCTATTACAAGAAACTGAGTTAATATTTTGACATAGCGCTGCCAGAAATCATAAGGCTGGAATGAACAGCTAACAGGACGGGCCTAAAGAAGCTTTTAAGCGACCTGGCCGTCAGAGTAAGGCCGGAGCCAGAGCCTGGTACTGTCAGGGTTTGCCGGTCATTAAATCAAATTTGGGGTTTCTTTGGCTGTCTAAAAAGCAACAGAACACTAGAGGTTGTGCGTATTGTGCCTTCCTGGACGCAATCGAATCTGAAAAGCAGAGAAATGAACAGGACCCGAGTCAGTTCACACACAAACCTACAAACAGCTGGCCTCAAATCATAAACACTGATCCCAAACTTCTGACCCAGCAGAGCAGCGGCAGGGGGGTGGGGGGTGGACACGGCCTAAGCGCTGGGGTCGGAGGACACACTGCACAGCTCACATTCTGGACACATGGTCTTAGTGATGCTCTGGAAGCAACAGTGTCAGAGGGAAAAAGGTAGCCCACTTAGCTCCGTGTACAGAGATCTGGCCCCCCTAGGGGCCCTCCATCCATAATGACACAGAACATACAGCCCTCTGTGATGTCTGGTCTGTGCCACCTTTCTCAGGCTTGACCAACACCTCCCATCACCTCCAGGGGAGAAACTGTTTTTTGTAGTCCCAAAAGTGTCCAGACAGGGAAGAGACGGACCTAAGCTAAGGAAACTCATTAAAACAGCAACAGCAATATAATCACCCATGTCTACCCATATAGATATTTATATTTATATATATATATAATCTTTACTACTGTTAGATCTCAAAGGCTCTCTATAAAAACAGAGCACTGACAAAAACACAAAGAGCCCCGCCCCCCACAAAAAACCCAAACATTATTTGCTTTATTATACCTTAAATAACAACAAACGGGTTCCGCAGCGGAGAACCGAGCCGGACATCATCGCCTGAACACACGGACACAAAGATAAAAGAGGAGAACTAGGAAATAAAAGCAGATGAGAGAAGACAACGAGGACATGGTGCGTAGGTTCCATGGGTTTGGTACCGAAGCCCAACGAGGAGACGAGGTAGTTATCTTGAGAGCACAACTTAATTAACTTGTGCTGTCAAGATAACAAAAGCCGTTTTCTCCAAGCTCACAACTCATTCGTCTGATGATACTCTGGATAAAACGTGTTTCTTTCAAGATCACAACTTCACTTTTCTTGTTGAGCACAAGATGATTTCTTGAGATCACCAACTCGTTTTTTTTCCCTGAGATCCCAAAGTAAAAGTGTTTTCTCAAGGATCATAATTTCTCTTTGTGATTTTTAGGATGAAAGGTATTTTTACAGGGTCACTATTTATTTTTCTTGTGACCTTAAGATAACTAAAGTTGTTTTCTCAAGATCACAACCTATTTGTCTGGTGATCTCATGGTAATAAAAGTGTTTTCTCAAAATCATACATTTCTCTTGTGATTTTAGGATGAAAGGTATTTTTACAGGGTCACTATTTATTTTTCTTGTGATCTCAAGATAATTAAAGTTGTTTATCTCAGGATTACTTTTAACTTTTTTTTTGACCTACGATTTTGCAATAAGGAAAGTCATTTTCTTGAGACGACGACTTTTCTTGTGACCTCAAGATAACTGTACAACTGCTACCTCATGGCCTCTTCCTACTGCAGTAACTACATGATCTCGGTTCTCTCGGTCTTTACGACACTGTCGCGACAGAGCATGACTGACTCTTACCGGTTTATTCGGATCACAAAGAAAAATAATTTAAGGAAAAATTTATAAATTAGGTTTTTCACAAAATGACACCAAGTGAGTTTGTTTAGAATGTGTGGTTCTAAGTAGTTTTGGAACATTTCTAATGTTCCACTTCCCACAGAACGTCCACATGGTGTAAAAGAACAGCCAACAGTTTTAAATGAAGAAAATAAACTAAAAATGAAGACGGATGTTGTAAGGGTTCTGCTATGGCCCAAACTTCATATCTCAATATAAGCAGAACACGTTTTGGTTCTATACAGGACAGAACCGAACCATTTCACTATGCAAAGAAATATTTAAGCATGTAAATGGTTCTTGAAGTGTTCGTGGTACTGCGGTAAAGAACCAACTTTTTTTTAAGAGCATCCTTTTAGATTAGCTTTAGCTCTACAACCTCTATGGAAAAATCCCTACTATTCCTAGAACCATTGTCCTGGAGAGTTCTCAGGGAACACTGTGAGGCTGAGCACTACCACCAGCACTTCATAAGACTTCAGTTTTATCATAAATAAATAAACAAACAAATTCAAACAGAATCAAACAAAATGAGGGAATGGACGGACGAAGGGACAACAGTGGTGTACAGATAAAGGAATGAACAGATGAATGTTAAAATCAGCTCGTCAGGGAGGAAGGTGATTATTAATCTGAATCTGAATTAAAATTAAACACAATGAAACGTTTGAACCACTGAAACACTGAGAGCTGTACTAATGGCATGCTATGCAGAACCGCTCACTGCTTAGGATACACAGATAGAACATCAGTGCTGGAGCACTGAGCAGTGGTGTAAGACGTTTGAGAACCCAAATCTAGGACATGGAGAGTAGAATTTATTATTCAGTGTAAAAACAAAAACAAAAACTTAATTTTTAAAGAATCTTTAACATCACTGACAGCCAACAACCTGACAGCCACCATAGGTTCTAGGTAAGGTAGGGGTGGTGGAGGGTTCTGTAGGTTGCAGTATGCCATCTCACCACTAGGGGTTACATACAGCTCCTTTAAAGGCAAAAAATGAAATTTTATTTGAATTTTTAATTTCAAAATACAGCAAATTTCTATAATAAAAAAAGAGATAGATTATTAAAAATTTACCATTTAATTTTTGGTGCATTATTTATTTAGTACTTTTTTTTTTTTTAGACCAATTTCTCCCTCTCTCTTTCTGGTCCTCCTGTGTAAAGCCCCAAACTCTCCTCTATAAAGTCTAGGTAATATAAAAACCCTGTATTTCCTGCCACTGTTAGCTTAGCGCTAACAGAGCGATACTAGGGATTAGCTGGGACGGGCCTGATCTTGATCATGCTGTCACACATTAGCTGCACCAGAGGTTCTCATTCCGTCCCTGAGACCCAAATTTCGAGTTTCCCTTGATCGTAACCATGTGACTCGTCAGCCATTGAGCAGACATTGGTGCAGCAGGTCCCCACACCGTACATCACTTCGGGTTCTTTATCATCCATTAAATAACAAGTCAACGTTGTTGTTTTGCACCAACGGCTGGAGTTTTTATTTGGTGGCTGGCAGTGGATTGTGTGTACAGTCTGTTGGCAGTGGCCCTGACCTGTTTCCACTTAACGGATGAACATCCCATAATAATCCCTTACACTCGTAACGGCAACAGTAGCACGGGAACAAACATTCTTACGACTATATTTGAGCTGCTCCATCAAGAGACCATATTCACAAAGTGTCTCAGCCTGAGGAAGTGCCTGGTGCTGGGCAGAGACAAAGCTTTCTAGAACTTCCAGTCACATGACTATAGCAACCACCTGGGAAACTGGCTGAATTCATCTTTGAGGGAGAGGAGAACATCAAGCACCCACTCTTTCTGTCCACCCCTGGAGGTCTGAAAAGAGGTGTAGCTGTTCAAGAACAATGCCCTGACCATCCCAGAGACTAGAACCGCAACACCAATGAACGTGTTTGGGGTTATTTGGATGGGGAGAGGAAGCAGAAGATGCTAAACCAGCTTCTAAGACTGAACTTGGGAAGTGTGACTGAAAGGAAGCTGAAACGAAGGTAAAGAGTCGACAGTGAAACAACCATGTGTAATAAAGAAGTCGGTTGGGCAGACGGGGATTCAATTTTAGATGTAAGCTAAAAAGGGAAAAGGGGAAACCTGTTAGTCCATGTCACCAACTTGGCAGCCATCTTGAATGCCGCCATCTTGGATTCAACTTCAGTTCTTTAAATGGCAAGGTAGATGTGTGACACATCAAACTGGAAGAGAATTCCACCAGAAAAACAGTGGTGGGTTTCATGTTAACGTAGGGCGGAATGATTCTGGGAAAACTGCTGATTTACCGACCAAGATAGCTATTCCGATTTTAGCTGTGACTCTTGGTATTGGCACTTTTCGCTAAAAAGACCAGTGTAGGCTTTTTCTAGCTGAAACACTGGACACAATGTGGCCTGTACGTTATCTGCGGTTGTGATGTCACAGCGGATGGGTGTCAGGTTGCTTCAGATTTGTCACATTAATCTAAAAGCAGTTCACGAGATGTATTACCTCAAATTTGTAGAACGCGCAATGTGTCAACGTTGATCAACTATGATTACTACTACACTTTTTCAAAGTGCAATTTCGATAGAGCAATATATCCAATTTTAGACACAAGCTATACAGGAAGGGAGACACCTGTCAGCCCATGTGACCAACATGGCGGCCATCTTGGATTCATATTAAGTTTTTGGGAAGGTAGGCGTGTGACATATCAGACTGGTAGAGAATTCCACCAGGAAAATAGTGGTGGCCTTAATGTCAACGTGACATCATTCCTTTTCATGCTAAGGTTTCCTTCTCCCCCTATGGCTTGCAACTGGATCACTGTCCGCTAAACTCTGTTCATTATATATTATATAGGTGTTTCTATGTTAATGTTCTGTTCAATGTGTTTAAGCTTGGCCGTTTTAACTAGGATGGAATGATTCCCGGCTAAATTTCTCATCGCCATTTTTCCGACCAAGCTTGCAATTGATTCCGAACCTGACCATTTTCCTATACACTGAAGTTACAGGCATTTTGGCCAAGACGATCAGTGTCTAATTTTTCAGGCTGGATCTTTTGACGCAAGACGCCAGCTTCCAAGTCATCTGTGGTCGAGATGTCAGAGCAGATAAGCGCTTAGTTGCATCTGATTAGTCCAATTAATTTCAAATCAGTTCCCAGGTTTTGTGTTACTAGCTCAAATTCCCCTATCTAGAACCTCAAACATACCAGCGTTGTTATTACGCCAAGTTTTTCATCGCTGGTTTAGGTGTGGTCTCTGGCATCTGCACAGCACTGTAGTCTTCGATCAGCTGATATAACCCAGCACTCCTTCAGGACCGCACTTTGTGAACACAGGCCCGGCTGTTTATTAAAGCTATATGGTGAAGATCTGTAGTTCCTTTCACCTGTTAGATGGTCCACCATACATTGGCATACACTACATGTCCAAAAGTATGAAGACAGTCCTCCTAATCAGTGAACTCAGCTGTGCACAGAGCTGGAGTGATGGGGTTCCACCTGGACTCACTAAAGCTCCTGTGGCTGAATGCAAGAGCCTTCCCCACCAGCAACCCGGAGGGTGTTACGGCAGCTAAGGAGGACAAAATCACAATTAATGTCCTTCATTTCAGGAGAGACTCTGCAAACTTTTGGGCACATAGTGCATATAGACAACATCATGTGTTATAATGTTGAGCACTAGCAGGTTTAGCAACGTGGCCTATGATTGGACCGAGCCAGTCACATCCTGTGCACATGCTCACTAAGACAGAAATATAAAATATGTAACACAATGGAGTGAAACAGACAAGCACATAATATAAAAACAGGTCAAGACAAAAAAGGTAGAACAAGACACATGGTAACATGGGCACAGAATCAAATAATAATAAAAAAAAAAGAAAAAAAAAAACAAAAACTTTAAGATGTCAAATCACAGACGACACGGGCTACAGCAGCGTGACAAAGACCGTATACACCACATACTGTAGCTTTCTCTGACTCGTTATTGCACTGCCGGCTCTCGCTGTGGCTTATTCCTATTTTGAGCAGGCGTGTAACAGTAAAACCGCCGCTTCAAAGAGAAATAGGTAGTTTGTAGCCGTCAACAGTAAAACTGTCAAGACTGTCGAGGAAAGAAGTGAGAAAGAAAACACACCGGTGAACACTGACCAGGACGACCATTTCTGACCTTCAGTGAAATCACGCTTACTCTTTAATGAGCCAGTCCTGTGCTCAGGCTCCGAGACAGCACGTCATTAAGAAGCAGGAGGCTGGATCACATGACCTCAGGCTAAAGTAAACAAACAAACCTGATTCATCCATGCCCACAGCTGCGGTACGGTGGGACAAGCTCTACAGAAACGCTGAGCAGAACCCCATCAACACTAATACAAGACCGCCGGATCCCGGATATATCCCGTCACTAGAGCAGTCCAGATCCGAAGCCTGCCATACAGAGCGCCGTCATCCTCCCACTGAGGTATCAATTTCATCTTAATACCTCAGTGGGCAGATGACGGTGCTCTGTATGGCAGGCTTCGGATCTGGACTGCTCTAGTGACGGGATATATCCGGGATCCGGCGGTCTTGTATTGGTGTTGATGGGGTTCTGCTCAGCGTTTCTGTAGAGCTTGTCCCACCGTACCGCAGCTGTGGGCATGGATGAATCAGGTTTGTTTGTTTACTTTAGCCTGAGGTCATGTGATCCAGCCTCCTGCTTCTTAATGACGTGCTGTCTCGGAGCCTGAGCACAGGACTGGCTCATTAAAGAGTAAGCGTGATTTCACTGAAGGTCAGAAATGGTCGTCCTGGTCACCACGATGTTTCCACGGTGTGTTTTCTTTCTCAATCTCTTCCTCGACAGTGTTGACAGTTTTACTGTTGTACTTGGAGCACAAAACTACCTATTTCACTCTCTTTGTGCAAGGCTGGCGGAGTCCGGTGTACTTTTAAACGCCTGCTCAAAATAGGAATAAGCCACAGCGAGAGCCGGCAGTGCAATAACGAGTCAGAGAAAGCTACAGTATGTGGTGTATACGGTCTTTGTCACGCTGCTGTAGCCCGTGTCGTCTGTGATTTGACATCTTATAAAGTTTTTTTTTTTTTTTTTTTTTTTTTTCTTTTATACTTTTTGTTTTTTTTTATTAGTTGATTCTGTGCCCATTTTAACCATGTAGTTATTGTTTTACCTTTGTTGTTCTTTGACCTGTTTTTTTATATTATTGTGCTTGTCTGTTGAACTCCAATTGTGGTAAAGATTTTATATTTCTCGTCTTAGTGAGGCATGCTGTCACAGGGAGTGACTGGCTCCCCCCCGGCTCCCACACAATCATCTACCGCGCACACAGTGCCGCCCCCCCATACCACCTGATAGCGACCCGAACAAACCAATTATAACCACATGATGTTGTTCTATATGCAATATGTGCCTCAAAAGTTTGCAGAGTCTATCCCGAAAATGAAGACATGAATTGTGATTTTGTCCTCCTTAGACTGCCGTAACAAACATCAGGGTTGCTGGTGGGGAAGGCTCTTGCATTCAGCCACAGGAGCTTTAGTGAGTCCAGGTGGAACCCCATCACTCCAGCTCTGTGCACAGCTGAGTTCACTGATTAGGAGGAGTGTCTTCATACTTTTGGACATGTAGTGTATGCCAATGTATGGTGGACCATCTAACAGGTGAAAGGAACTACAGATCTTCACCATATAGCTTTAATAAGCAGCCGGGCCTGTGTTCACAAAGTGCGGTCCTGAAGGAGTGCTGGGTTATATCAGCTGATCGAAGACTACAGTGCTGTGCAGATGCCAGAGACCACCCCTAAACCAGCGATGAAAAACTTGGCGTAATAACAACGCTGATATGTTTGAGGTTCTAGATAGGGGAATTTGAGCTAGTAACACAAAGCCTGGGAACTGATTTGAAATTAATTGGACTGATCAGATGCAACTAAGCGCTTATCTGCTCTGACATCTCGACCACAGATGACTTGGAAGCTGGCGTCTTGCGTCAAAAGATCCAGCCAGAAAAATTAGACACTCATCGTCTTGGCCAAAATGCCTGTAACTTCAGTGTATAGGAAATGGTCACGGTTTCGGAATTGGAATTGCAAGCTTGGTCGGAAAAATGGCGATGACAAATTTAGCCGGGAATCATTCCATCCTAGTTAAAACGGCCAAGCTTAAACACATTTAACAGAACATTAACATATATAGGTGTTTCTATAATGAACAGGGTTTGGCAGACGGTGATCCAGTTGCAGGCCATAGGGGGAGAAGGAAACCTGTTAGCATGAAAAGGAATGATGTCACGTTGACATTAAGGCCACCACTATTTTCCCGGTGGAATTCTATACCAGTCTGATATGTCACACACCTACCTTCCCAAAAACTTAATATGAATCCAAGATGGCCGCCATGTTGGTCACATGGGCTGACAGGTGTCTCCCTTCCTGTATATCTTGTGTCTAAAATTGGATATATTGCTCTATCAAAATTGGACTTTAAAAAAAATGTAGTATTAATCATAGTTGATCAACGTTGACACATTGCGCGTTCTACAAATTTGAGGTAATAACACATCTCGTGAACTGCTTTTAAATAAATGTGACAAATCTGAAGCAACCTGACACCCATCCGCTGTGACATCATAATCGCAGATAACGTACAGGCCACATTGTGTCCAGTGTTTCAGCTAGAAAAAGCCTACACTGGTCTTTTTAATGAAAAAAGTGCCAATACCAAGAGTCACAGCTAAAATCGGAATCGCTATCTTGGTCGGAAAATCAGCAGTTTTCCCGGAAACATTCCGGCCTATGTTAACGTGAAGCCCACCACTGTTTTTCTGGTGGAATTCTCTTCCAGTTTGATGTGTCGCACATCTACCTTGCCATTCAAAGAACTGAAGTTGAATCCAAGATGGCGGCATTCAAGATGGCTGCCAAGTTGGTGACATGGACTAACAGGTTTCCCCTTTTCCCTTTTTAACTTACATCTAAAATTGAATCCCCGTCTGCCCAACCGACTTCTTTATTACACATGGGTGTTTCACTGTTGACTCTTTACCTTCGTTCCAGCTTCCTTTCAGTCACACCTCCCAAGTTCAGTCTAAGAAGCTGGTTTAGCATCTTCTGCTTCCTCTCCCCATCCAAATAACCCCAAACACGTTCATTGGTGTTGCGGTTCTAGTCTCTGGGATGGTCAGGGCATTGTTCTTGAACAGCTACACCTCTTTTCAGACCTCCAGGGGTGGACAGAAAGAGTGGGTGCTTAAAGTTCTCCTCTCCCTCAAAGATGAATTCAGCCAGTTTCCCAGGTGGTTGCTATAGTCATGTGACTGGAAGTTCTAGAAAGCTTTGTCTCTGCCCAGCACCAGTCACTTCCTCAGGCCGAGACACTTTGTGAATATGGTCTCTTGATGGAGCAGCTCAAATATAGTCGTAAGAATGTTTGTTCCCGTGCTACTGTTGCCGTTACGAGTGTAAGGGATTATTATGGGATGTTTATCCGTTAAGTGGAAACAGGTCAGGGCCACTGCCAACAGACTGTACACACAATCCACTGCCAGCCACCAAATAAAAACTCCAGCCGTTGGTGCAAAACAACAACGTTGACTTGTTATTTAATGGATGATAAAGAACCTGAAGTGATGTACGGTGTGGGGACCTGCTGCACCAATGTCTGCTCAAATTTTTTGGGCCCCTGACGAAAAAAAACGAGTTTTCACATGGTTACGATCAAGGGAAACTCGAAATTTGGGTCTCAGGGACGGAATGAGAACCTCTGGTGCAGCTAATGTGTGACAGCATGATCAAGATCAGGCCCGTCCCAGCTAATCCCTAGTATCGCTCTGTTAGCGCTAAGCTAACAGTGGCAGGAAATACAGGGTTTTTATATTACCTAGACTTATAGAGGAGGGAGGTTGCGGGACTTTACACAGGAGTAACTAGAAAGAGAGAGGGAGAAATTGGTCTAAAAAAAAAAAAGTACTAAATAAATAATGCACCAAAAATTAAATGGTCAATTCTTTAATAATCTCTCTCTTTTTTATTATAGAAATTTGCTGTATTTTGAAATTAAAAATTCAAATAAAATTTCATTTTTTGCCTTTAAAGGAGCTGTATGTAACCCCTAGTGGTGAGATGGCATACTGCAACCTACAGAACCCTCCACCACCCCTACCTTACCTAGAACCTATGGTGGCTGTCAGTGATGTTAAAGATTCTTTAAAAATTAATTTTTTTTTCTTGTTTTCACACTGAATAATAAGTTCTACCCTCCATGTCCCAGATTTGGGTTCTCAAACGTCTTACACCACTGCTTAGTGCTCCAGCACTGATGTTCTATCTGTGTATTCTAAGCAGTGAGCGGTTCTGCATAGCATGCCATTAGTACAGCTCTCAGTGTTTCAGTGGTTCAAACGTTTCATTGTTTTTAATTCAGATTAATCACCTTCCTCCCTGATGAGCTGATTTTAACATTCATCTGTTCATTCCTTTATCCGTACACCACTGTTGTCCCTTCGTCCGTCCATTCCCTCATTTTGTTTCATTATTTATTTATATATTTGTGATAAAACCGAAGTCTTATGAAGTGCTGATTGTAGTTCTTAGCCTCACGGTGTTCTCTGAGAACTCTCCAGGACAATGGTTTTAGGAATAGTTGGGATTTTTTAGAGGTTGTAGAGCTAAAGCTAATCTAAAGGATGCTTAAAAAGAAAAAGTTGGTTCTTTAATAAAGACACGGGTTCTATACAGAACCATGAACACTCCAAGAACCATTTACATGCTTAAATATTTCTTTGCATAGTGAAATGGTTCGGTTCTGTCCTGTATAGAACCAAAAAGTGTTCTGCTTATATTGAGATATGAAGTTTGGGCCATAGCAGAACCCTTACAACATCCGTCTTCATTTTTATTTTTATTTCTTCATTTAAAACTGTTGGCTGTTCTTATACAGCATGTGAACGTTCTGTGGGAAGTGGAACATTAGAAATGTTCCAAAACTACTTAGAACCACACATTCTAAACAAACCCACTTGGTGTCATTTTGTGAAAAACCTAATTTATAAATTTTTCCTTAAATTATTTTTCTTTGTGATCCGAATAAACCGGTAAGAGTCCGTCATGCTCTGTCTCGACATTGTCGTAAAGACCGAGATCATGTAGTTACTGCAGTAGGAAGAGGAAGAGGCCATGAGGTAGCAGTTGTACAGTTATCTTGAGGTCACAAGAAAAGTCGTCGTCTCAAGAAAATGACTTTCCTTATTGCAAAATCGTAGGTCAAAAAAAAAGTTAAAAGTAATCCTGAGATAAACAACTTTAATTATCTTGAGATCACAAGAAAAATAAATAGTGACCCTGTAAAAATACCTTTCATCCTAAAATCACAGGAGAAATGTATGATCTTGAGAAAACACTTTTATTACCATGAGATCACCAGACAAATAGGTTGTGATCTTGAGAAAACAACTTTAGTTATCTTAAGGTCACAAGAAAAATAAATAGTGACCCTGTAAAAATACCTTTCATCCTAAAATCACAAGAGAAATTATGATCTTGAGAAAACACTTTTATTTTGGGATCTCAGGAAAAACGAGTTGTGATCTCAAGAAATCATCTTGTGCTCACAAGAAAAGTAAGTTGTGATCTTGAAAGAACACGTTTATCCAGAGATCACCAGACGAATGAGTTGTGATCTTGAGAAAACGGCTTTTGTTATCTTGACAGCACAAGTTAATTAAGTTGTGCTCTCAAGATAACTACCTCGTCTCCTCGTCGGGCTTCGGTACCAAACCCATGGAACCTACGCACCATGTCCTTGTTGTCTTCTCTCATCTGCTTTAATTTCCTAGTTCTCCTCTTTTATCTTTGTGTCCGTGTGTTCAGGCTCTGTTTTTATAGAGAGCCTTTGAGATCTAACAGTAGTAAAGATTATATATATATAAATATAAATATCTATATGGGTAGACATGGGTGATTATATTGCTGTTGCTGTTTTAATAAGTTCCCTTAGCTTAGGTCCGTCTCTTCCCTGCCTGGACACTTTTGGGACCTACAGTTTCTCCTGGAGGTGATGGGAGTGTTGGTCAGCCTAGAGAAAGTGGCACAGCCCAGACATCACAGAGGCTGTTCTGTGTCATTATGATGGAGGGCCACTAGAGGGGGCCAGATCGCTGTACACGGAGCTAAGTGGGCCTTTTCCCTCTGACACTGTTGCTTCCAAAGCATCACTAAGACCATGTGTCCAGAATGTGAGCTGTGCAGTGTGTCCTCCGACCCAGCGCTAGCAGTGTAACCTGCGCTGCTCTGCTGGTCAGAAGTTTGGGATCAGTGTTTATGATTTGAGGCCAGCTGTTTTTAGGTTTGTGTGTGAAATGACTCGGGTCCTGTTCGTTTCTCTGCTTTCAGATTCGATGCGTCCAGGAAGGCACAATACGCACAACCTCTAGTGTTCTGTTGCTTTTAGACAGCAAAGAAATCCCCAAATATGATTTAATACCGGCCAACCCTGACAGTACCAGGCTCGGCTCGGCCTTCTCTGACGCCAGTCGATAAAGCTCTTTAGCCCGTCCTGTTAGCTGTTCATTCCTGCCTTATGATTTCTGGCAGCGCTATGTCAAAATATTAACTCAGTTTCTTGTAATAGCAGCTTATTTTCTTGAATTACTGACGAAATACATCAGAATAATAACTTGTTGTTTTAGAATATGACTCACCATGTCAGAGTGTCTTAGTTTTTCTCAAAACCTTACTTAATATTTCAGAACAATTACTTTTCCCTTAAAATCTGACCTAATATTGTGGAATAAAACTGCATGTTCTTAAAATATGATTTAATGTTGGAATTTTCATTTATTATATCTTAGAATAATGGCTTATTTCTGCAAATTATGACTTAGTCTGTCAGAATAATGGCTTATTTCCTTAAAATACGACTTAATATGTCAGAATAATGGCTTTTTTTCTGCAAAATATGACTTAATATGTCAAAATAATGGCTAATTTCCTAAAAATATGGCTTAATATGTGAGAATAATGTCTTATATATCCTTAAAATATGACTTAATATGTGAGAATAACGACTTATTTCCTTAAAATACGATGTAATATGTCAAAATAATGGTTTATTTCTGCAAAATATGACTTAATATGTCAGAATAATGGCTGAATAATGGCTTATTACCTTAAAATACGACTTAATATGTCAGAATAATGTCTTATTTCCTTAAAAAATGACTTAATATGTCAAAATAATGGCTAATTCCCTAAAAATATGACTTAATATGTGGGAATGATGTCTTATATCCTTAAAATATGACTTAATATGTCAAAATAATGTCTTATTTCCTTAAAAAATGACTTAATATGTCAAAATAATGGCTAATTTCCTAAAAATATGGCTTAATATGTGGGAATAATGTCTTATTTCCTTAGAATACGACTTAAAATACCAGAATAATGGCTTGCTTTGTTAAAGTAATGACTCAATATCTCCAAATAGCCTTTCTAAACGTCTTCTCTTCCTCACTTTCCTTGGTAATAAGGCATAAAGTAATAAATAGTCATTTTCTTTTGAGACCCAAGTCAGTATTTTGATATACAGCCGCCACAAACGGAGAAGGAACAAAACTTCCCCCTCCAACTTCCAGTAATGGCCATCCATAGAACCACATTCTGGTTAATTCCAGACCTTATTCCGTAACAGGTTCAGCATAAGATCCCCTAGAAGATCTCTTTATAGTCCTGCGGTCAATCTCAACTTCCGAATCAGACTGCAGGTCTTTAAAAAGTTCGTATCTGTTCATTTCCTGCTCTTCCTTCCACTACCCAAACGGTCGGCTGCAGGGTCAAAGGGGAATTCCACCACGTTCTCATTTAGAGCGGGTTTGGTGTGAGGTGGTTCAGATGTCCTGTACAGTGGTGGTGATGGGAACCACGGGTCTACATGTCCCCCATAGAGACCAGTCAACCTACACGTGTCTTGTATGTCGTAACACACCCACACACCCACACACACACACACACATATACACAAACAGCATCTCAGTCATCAGGCAGCGTGTCATAACCATTGCTTGTACTGACTCTCTGTTTGGGAGCTGTTAGAGATGGACGTCTGGTTCCATTCACCGCCACTGTGACCAGTTCCACAGGTTCCACCCCAAACTGCCCTTAGACTGTATAACTACCCGGTTATACAGTCTAGGCTAGTATGATATATTGAAATTGTGGTGTCCAGATTATCAGATACACTCATCATCTAATGAACAGCTGCACCCAGAAGGAGGTGTGGGAGTGCGGTACTGTTGGGAAGGAGGATAAAGGTGACCAGGATCAATAACTGATGATAAATTTAGACTGATATGATCAATATTTATTGAGCTACACATACAGAAGTCTGTCTCTCAGTATGGCGTCGGGCCGCCGTGTTCGCTAACCCAACACGCCAGACGTCTCGGTATGGAGCTGTAGAGGTTCCTGATGGAGTCCTGTGATAATCCATCCCATGCAGCTTGAACATCCTCACACAGTTCCTGCAGATGGTGCGGTAGGGGTGGAGGTGGAGGGACACCAGGCCTTCTGGACGTGTGACGGCACACCGTTCATCTCGGTGCTGACCACGGTGCCTCCACACACGGATTCGTTGGGCGTCTCCACCAAGACTAAAGCGGGACTCGTCACTGAAGATGACCCGCTGCCATTCTGAGTCACTCCATGCCAGTCTGGTCTGGTTCCCTCTGGGTGCAGCTCTTGTATGGATGGCAGGTGTATGTAAAAAGCACAGCAGCTGGTGATTCCAAACTTCTGGCCGGTAGTTTGATTCCCTCTCTCTTTCTTTTGTCTGTCTAATTTGAGTAGAATCGGTTGCTTGGTTACAAGACGACCTTACTAGCACAGTTGCATCCCTCTGTTTGAGATTATGATGAATATATATGATTCTGATGTGTTTATTTTCCCCGTCTGTGCTGCTTCTCCTGCTGCTGTGAGTGCGGTACCATGTCTGTTTGTATACAGCCAATAAAAGGAAAAGCTGGACGTGTGCGGGCTTGAGTCTTTCTTCCTCCTGCGTTCTCAACTTCCTCGTTCTTCTTTGTATCACAGTTATTATTATTATTTATTTTCCCTCCACAGTTTAAAGGCGGCGGCGTCGTCCGCCGGTCGTTCCTTCTCTGCCTGAGAAGCTCCAGCTGGTATTTACAGTGGGGTCACATCTGAGCGTGGATCTGAGCTTGCAGGGACCTGATAAACGAATGTGCTGGAGCTGAAGGCGTTCATATTATGGACATACGGTATATGACTGAAAATGAAACTGCGGTGTGCGCAGCGTATTCCGTTCCTCTGCTTGTGAAGAATCTGCTGCTCGGCCTCCTCTGCGGCGTCTCGAGTTTGCCACAGACTTCCTTGTTGTGCTTGAAAGAAAAGGCTTTTTGACCGAAGTGTGCTGGCTCAGACGACGCATTCGAGCGACGGCCTCGGGCAGCCGCACCTGAGACAGCGGCAGAGGAACCCGAGGAACCAGGCTAGATAGGCCGGACCAGCAGAAAGAAAAGAGAGGGAGAGAGAGAGAGAGAGAGAGAGAGAGAGAGAGAGAGAGAGTGAGAGTGAGACGAGATAGAACTTGTTTAGTGAAGTCGGGGAGAGAAAAAAACTCATCGAGAGAGAGAACAGATCCGTGGAGGAAGTGAGGAAGTGAGGTAGGCAGAATGAGAGAGGCTAGGTTGAGGGGCTAGCGCAGAGAGAATGCACGCTCGGTGTACACATGTGAGAGTGTTGGGGTGATAGAGAGAGAGAGAGAGAGCATGCGTGTGTGCGCGTGGTTAGATAGAGAGTGACCTTTTCCTTTTTAGAAGAATGTCTCTGAAGCTGCCTCGCAACTGGGACTTCACCACCCTCCGCAATGAAACTGCTAGAATAGGTAAGTGTGTGTGTGTGTGTGTGTGTGTGCAGGTGGGGGTCGGGGCCGTGCCGTCTGCCCTGCTGGCCTCTGGCCTACTCTGCTTATGGTGTGTGGGTGTGTGTGCAGGTGTGGGACAGTGGGCCGTGCCGCCTGCCCTGCTGGCCTCTGGCCTACTCTGCTTATGGTGTGTGTGTGTGTGGGTGTGTGGGTGTGGGTGTGGGTGTGCAGGTGTGGGACAGGGGGCCGTGCCATCTGCCCTGCTGGCCTCTGGCCTACTCTGCTTATGGTGTGTGTGTGTGCGTGTGTGTGTGTGTGTGTGTCGGAGACCACCTTTCACTTGTTCCGCTGTTCAGGTGACAGAACAGCGTTTCTGGTTCTCTGATCAGATCAGAGACCACCCCTTGCTGAAACGATGGGGTAGGTGAAGGGTGGTCCTGAAGTTAGCCCAGAATCATGAAGTGCAAACCAACTACTGAGACTGAACTTGTGGAGGTGTGGCCTTAAGATCCGAGACCCCCATTCTCCTCATACTGTCTGAGACCACCTCTTACCTGTTCTGCTGTTTAGGTAAGCTGGCCAGAGGCAGAGTGCGCCACCCCCTACAGTAGCAGTACTGAGCCTTTGGAGAGGTACTGTAGAATGTCTGGTTCTCTGATCAGATCAGGGACCACCCCTCACTAAGATGATGCAGTGAGTGAAGGGTGGTCCCGACTTTGGCAGAGAGCCAGGATTATGAAGTGCAATCCAGCTACTGGGGCTGAACTTGTGGAGGTGTGGCCTTAAGATTCTGAGGCCCACTGGCAGGGCACCAGAATGGTGTGACGTTCAACCAACCACTAGTACCGAACCTTTATAGAATCTGGAGTCTCCCCCCACATCTGAGTCATATGGAATGCTGGTTCTGGTTCTGTGCCAGTATCTTGATAAAGTGGTGGGTGGTCTCTGACACTGGCAGAGAATCAGAACCATGCAGTGCAACCAAGTACTAGGACTGAACTTCTGGAGATGTGGAATTCTGATTCTATAGATGTGTCCAGGTTTGAGACCACCCTTCTAGGGCGGAATCGATTAATCGACTTTTAGTCGACTAAACTTGGCAGCCTGATTAGTTGGCAATTAATTTAACGGCCGATTAGTTGGTGATGTCATTTCCTCCACTCCAGTAGGAAGACCTGTGATTGGGGAAAGTTGCACCACAGTTTAAATTTACGATTTAAATTTGTCTTGATTTAAATGAACCTGATTTGATTGCTGCTATTTGTTTTTAATTTATGACAGAAAAAATAAATTCAGAATTTTATTTCTGTTTTATATTCGCAGAAAAGTTCGTTAAAACTGTGAATTTTTTCAGTCATAAAATGACCTCAATCTAAATTTAAAAGCTAGTGGCTATATAAGAGTTTATTTGGTAATCGAGTGATTCATGATGCGAATAATCGATTATTAGATTTAGTTGTCGATTATTCGAATATCGAAATAGTCATTTCTTTCAGCCCTAAAGTAAAGGGTGGGCTCTGGCCTTGGTGGAGAATCAGAACCATGATGTACAACCAATTACTAAGACTGAACTTCTGGAGGTGTGGAATTCTAATTCTCCGTCAACCATGAAATAAGTGAAGCAAGGTGGCAACGATTAATTGACTTCAATCTTTGACCGAATTAATTGGCAGCTCATTTGAAGGTCGGTTATTTGGTGATGTCATTTCCTACATTTCAGTAAAGACCTGTGATTGTAGATTTGAGTTACAGCAGAGTGTAGACATACAGCAGAAATCACAGTTTAAATTTACCATCTTAGAGTTTAATTTAATTTACTTGATTAAAAGGGATTTGAAATTATGACAGGAAAAAGTATATCTGGGTTTTATTGAATTTTAAACATAGTATTCATCTTAATCACCTTCATTCAGAAACAACCTCAAGCTAATTTTGAAAGTTTATAGTGAAATGAGTTATTTGGTAATCAAGCGAGTCATAAAACAAATAATCGGTATTTGTTTGAATAATCAATAGAATATTGGGCTAAATAAATAAATAATAAACAAACAAATGAATAAGTAAACTAAATTATAAATGTAAATAAAAAAATACAAATGAAGCATAGCGATTTGCAGCCTTATTTGGTAACAAAAGGATCCATAATCTGAATAATCTGATTATTCCTTTCAATAATCGATAGATTAATTGACAAAATAAATAAATAAGTAGTAAAATTTAATAAAAAATGTAAATAAAAAAATATTTAAAAATCAAACCTGGTCTTTTGTAGCTCTAACTGGTAACTGAGGGATCCATAATCCGAATAATCTGATTATTCCATTCAATAATCGATAGATTAATTGACAAAATAAATAAATAAGTAGTAAAATTCAATTAAAAATGTAAATAAAAAATAATTAAAAAATAATATCTGGTCTTTTGCAGCTCTGTTAGGTAACTGAGGGATCCATAATCCGAATAATCTGACTATTCCTTTCATAATCGATAAAGTAAAGGTGGTTTCTGACATTGGCACAACCAACTATACATTTTGGAGGTGTGGAATTCTGATTCTCTGCTAACGTCACTTCATGCACCTCAGGATTCTGCCTCTCTGTCACAGTTTGAGACTTGCGTCAGAGACCACCCTTCACCTGTATCGGCTGTAGGAGAAGGGTGGTCTCTGACATTAGTCTCAAGCTTTGACAGAGAAGCAGAATCCTGAGGTGCATGAAGTGCAACCTGCTAGAAGTACTGAACTTTTAGAGGTATGGAATTCCGATCCTAAATCCACCCTAACATGAGACCACCCTTCACTTCTTTAACTATTCTATACGTGTAACGACTGTAGAAGCAGAAAGTTCCACCAGCTGGTAAGGGCGAATGTTCAGGGCGTGCCAACGTCAGAGACCACCCTTCACCTAAACCTCATATAGATGAAGGGGGTCTCAAACACTGGCAAAGAATCTGAATCTAGAGAAGCAGGAAGTCCGACCAGCTGCTAGTACTGGATTTTGGAACATCAGAGACCACCCTTTACTTCCAGAGATGCGGAATTCTGGTTCTAAATCTGTGCCAATGTCAGGGACCACCCTTAAACTACTGAACTAAGGGATGGATTCGGTTGAGCTTGCTAAAATGGAACTTCTGGAGATATGGAATTCTGATTCTGTGTCCATATCGGAGACCACCCAGTTGTGAGATCCAGGAAGTGTGACCAATTACTACGCTGGTACTGAACTTTAGATGATGTGGAATTCCGGTTCTAAATCCATGCCAATGAGACGACTCCTAATTTCTTTGAGTGACGGATCAGGAAGTGCATCCGACTTCTGGAGATGCTACGCTAAGTGCTGTACCTTAGATGATGTGGAATTCCGAATCTAAATCCGTGCCAACGACAAAGACCACCCTTTACTTCCGAGAATGTGGAATTCTGGTTCTAAATCTGTGCCAGCTACAGGGACCACCCTTAAGCTACTGAACTAAGTGATGGATTGAGCTTGCTAAAATGGAACTTCTGGAGATACGGAATTCCGATTCTGTGTCACTATCTCAGACCACCCTTCCTGTCTGCTAGGTAATTTAGAAAGGTTGTGAGATCCGGGAAGTGTGACCAGTTCCTACACTAGTACTGAACTTTGGATAATGTGGAATTCCGGTTCTGAATCCATGCCAATGAGACTACCCCTCATGTCTCTGAGTGAAGAATCGGGAAGTGCGACCACCGACTGAAGACTTCTGGAGATATGGAATGTACGACTGGAATTCTGCTTCTCTGCTTGCGTGAACAGGAAGCGCTGGTGTTCACCATGTTCTGAAAAGCTAGTGTGGTAGACCACCAGAACGACCCTAATCAGATCAACAGCGTGTGCAGCTCTTATCTCTGAGCGAGGAAAACGTCAAGCTCCACTCTCGCTTCAGATCTGACAACATCCTCGGGCCCTTCTGTCCTCCCCAACACTGCGGAGGTCTGAAAGGACGTGTAGCTGTTCGAGAAGCTCCTCACTGAGAAAAGGAGACCCACGCACCCAACACAGAAGCTGCTGGTGTTCTCAGAACAATGGACTGAGCACCCCGGAGTCCAGAACCTCAACACCACTGAACGTGTCTGGGGTTACCTGGATGGTGTCTCTCAGAACCGAGTCCCCTGGAAAGACTGGAGGCTTATAAAGGTAAAGAGGGGACGCACTTGTTTAGGTGCTGAGGCTTCTGTGTAGTGGTCTGTCCTGATTGGATGTTAAGGGTGGTCTCCTGCTTTAGGTGTAGCGTGACTGTGACTGTGACCAGGTGTAGACACAGCAGAGATCAAGGTGTGAATGTAGCTTCATTAGAGCTGAATGTAATTTACCTGATTAAAGGGACAGTGATTTAGATATGGAGTTTTATTGATGCTACTTTGCAGAGACTGAGTTTTAAATTATGACACGAAAATATATATATCAGATTTTTATAGAATTTTAAACATGGTAATATCTTTATCGCCTTCATTCATAAAACAACCTCAAGCTAACTTTTAAATTTATAGCAACATGAGTTATTTGGTAATTCGTGATTCATAACCCAAATAATCGGTATTTGTTTTTTAACAATCAACAGATTATTCAGATTATTTGACAACAAATAAATAAATCATCAAAGAAATAAACAAATAAATAAATAAATAAACAAATAAATAAATAAATAAAATTCAAATAAATAAATCAAATTAAAAAATCAAGCATAGTTATTTTCAGTCTTATTTGGTAACCGAGGGATTCATTATCCGAATAATCGATATTTAAAATTGATCTGAAATTGTTTAACAGCAAATAAATAAATAAACTAATAAATAAATAATCATGTTAAAAATAAATACTTAAATACTAAAAATATATAGTCATTTGCAGCCCTATTTGGTAACCAAGGGATTCATAATCTGAATAATCAATTAGTTTTTTTAAAAAAAAAATAAAGGAACAATTACATAAATTAACTAATAAATAAATATAAATAAATAAATACATAAATAAATAATCCAACATGATCATTTACAGTCTTATTTGGTAAACAAGGGATTCATAATCCGAATAATCGTTATTAATTTTTTAAATAATCGACAAATTATTTGACAGCAAATAAATGAATAATTAGATAAATTAACTAATAAATAAATAAAAATAAATAAATAATCCAACATGATCATTTACAGTCTTATTTGGTAAACAAGGGATTCATAATCCGAATAATCGTTATTAATTTTTAAAATAATCGACAAATTATTCGACGGCAAGTAAATGAATAATTACATAAATTAATAAATACATTTTAAATAAATAAATACATAATCCAACATGGTCATTTGCAGATTTATTCGGTAACCAAGCGATCCAAAATCCGAATAATCTGATTATTCGTTTTAAAAATTGATAGATTATTCAACAAAATTATCGAATATAAAGACCTAAATGACTCCTAGCTCATTCATAACAGATCACTGATCTACCTCCCTACTGGCGTGTGTTGTGAGTACAGGGAAATGCATTGTTCTCCAGTTCAGGTTGAGCAACGTTCCTTTATTTTTAGGTGACTATTGAACTGCATACTTTTCGAACCTGCGGATTGAGCAACCATTTCAAACAGCGCTGCCTCCAAAACGGCAGCTTCACAGGAGAGGCCGTGAGCCTCGTTCACCCTCGGAGCAAGTCAGTGAGCCAGACGTGTCCATTCATCATGAGACGTTTACACAGTGTGATCAAACGAGGCATCAAAGTCAAAATCGAGAAAAGCTGAAGAGGCATGTGAGGGTTATGGCTAGGCCAGCGAGGATTTCTTTCCTAGGGGTCTCTGTTTTCACAGGTTAAGCCCCTCCAGCTGCGGTGCTAACGCTGTGTTGAGCTACATGGTTCCAGAAAAGACCAAAATATGATCACCAGGATTGTACCGTGGTGCAGTCTGAGTAATTGTGATGCAGCGAAGGAGCCGTCATTGGGCTGCGTCTGCACTTCCGCCCCTGCAGGCTTTTGCAACAGGCCTAGTTATTATGCAGTGGTTTGCAAGGGCTTGCACGCTCCCGCTATGGCAACCTACCAAGCCCTGCACGTTTGGGTGCAGAGTTCTGGATGGTTTGCTGAACTGAACAAATTTAAGGTGGACAGGTCATGGCCTGCGGCCTGTGCATGCGTTAAGGCGCATTTAAAGACGTGCTGGTCTGTTCTTTGAGATCTGTGCACTGAAATGCCGTGCTTGGTAACCTGATGGGCCGCCTGCTGATGGCATATGACTGGAGCGGGTCTGAACGTGGCACACGCTAAATGAACGCAGGCTGCTTGCTCACGGGTGGAGGTGGTTGCTTCAGCAGTTCTGCTATATAAGGCCCTGCCTGTGAGTGTGCGGCTGCATCTTATCGCCCTGATCCGCACACCGCTAGTGTCTCAACAGCTGCCGTCTTCCTCAGACTTCGTTGGCCTCGAGCACAGCCTGCCAGCAAGCACCTGCCTGCACTTTTACTGGGTCAGTGATGGCGAGCGGCGGAACCGGAGGACTCGTCGTTTGTGCGTGTAGAGGCTTTTGTCATCGGAGTGTGTTGGGTCGGTTGGCTACTGCATGGTTTGTGTGGACGGCAAGAGGAACCGCCAGTTGCTAACTTTGTCATTTTGGGTACATATTTAAAGGGGAAGTCCACGTTTTTCCTTCCCTTATGATTTCTGAAGTGTACATACTGTAATTCAGGTCTAGAGACGTCAGCAGAACGGGTTTGGTGTGGCATGGGGGATGGTAGAGGCTCTGCACAGGGGGCACGGTGACGGGAACCAGGGGTCGCCATAGAGCCATTTCGCTTACCACCAGTCCGTTTCTATATGCAGTGTTCGTGAGGGGTGGTTTGGGGGAATGGACTTCTCCTGCACCCCTCCACTAGGAATGCACTGGAAAGGGGGTCCTTAACTCTTCCATTGACTCCTGGTCATGTAGCAGCTGTCTGTGGGGGAGCTTTTAGAGGTGGACGTCTGGTTCCATTCACCCCCACTGTTCTGATGTCTCTGGTTTTACAGGCTGGATGACTTTGTTTATCAGTATGGTTTAATGTATGGCTGGGTGTGGCTTGTAAACCAACTGTGGATGATTAGACCCATCATAACAGCCCATGTGCTGTGGGCATCGACGCGGCCCTAGTTGGCTGACAGGGTGACTGGCTGTGTGTCTGTATAGACTGTAAAGGGCTGGATCTATAGACTGGATGTATAGAAGATGATCACTCAGCAAGTTAGGTATGTTGCCCATATCGTTCAGCCCTCATTGAGGCATGAGACGTTACCTAGACTACCGTATCACTGCTTCTGGTTTTATGGAAATAGGAGGGATTTATTCAGGAGGTTGTTGACACCTGTCGGTTTCAGTTGGTGTTTGTACAGTACCGGTTCTGCTACACAGGGCCCATACTGTCATATGCTGACGAGATGCTCTTATACAGGGCTTGGAACTTGGTCGGGATGGTGTAAGGAATTCATATGGACTTTTGAATCAAAGTGGAAGAACTAAGTGTGTTTAAAGTGTGTTTCTTCTTTTTCTGCTTCTTCTTCATTGTCTTTAACCTAATAATAATAATAATAATAATAATAATAATAATAACAACAACAACAACAAAACAACAATAATAATATTAAATATAACAATAATAACAATATTAATAATAATGAATTTAATACTAATAACAGTAATACAAATCAATAATAAAAATAAAAACAATAAAAAACAATAAACATAATAATAATACTAATAATAATCACTGTAATTACTGTAATATTTGTTGTTGTTACAGTATTTTTTATTATGTTTATATAATATTGCTTTTATTCAAATTAATATTTTTACTTTATCATTTTTATTATTGTTATTACTGTTCTTATGTTATATTTGTTGTTGTTATTGTTATTATATTTAACATTATAATAATTATTTTTACATTATTATATATAAATATATAATATATATTTATTACTAGTGCTATTATTACTATTTTATTATTATTGTTGTTGTTATTATTATTATTATTATTATTATTATTATTATTATTATTAATTACAGAGCACAGTAGCAGCTGTGCTGTGCCGTGGGTTATCCTCAGTAATTTATCTAGAGGTTGGGGGTTTTCAGACAGCTGAGGCGCCAGCGCCATCTCTTTCACTGAAACCGCTACAGTATTGCTCCATCCTGTGAGCCAGACAGTCAGATCTGAGTACCAGAGTGGTGCCGAGTATTAGTTCGATGTGCTGTTCTGAAGTGTGTATGAGTGTGAGCTCTGAGCTGGACTGTCTAGTAGAAGCTCAGCTGAGCTCCACAGTTCGGAAGCAGAGTAACTGGGAGTCTCTATGGCTCCTGTACTGCCGTGAAGGTGTGGGCAGAAGGTCAGTATTAGCAGATCTGAGATCACGAGCTGGAACATTAACAGAGAGACGTTCTGTGGTGTAAGATGGTTCTAGATTATTTAGAGCTGTGGAGATCAGTAGCAGAACGACAGCTAACAGGCAGCCAGCGCAGTTCTTTTAAAACAGGACCCATATGAGATCTGATCAGAGTCTGTTAGGATCCGAGCTGCTGCACTTTGTAACCGAGGACTGTAAGAGCTGCTGTAAGAGGACCCTTACAGTGATCCACTCTGCTGTTAGAGAACCGTTACAGTGATCCACTCTGCTGTTAGAGAACCGTTACAGTGATCCACTCTGCTGTTAGAGAACCGTTACAGTGATCCACTCTGCTGTTAGAGAACCGTTACAGTGATCCACTCTGCTGTTAGAGAACCGTTACAGTGATCCACTCTGCTGTTAGAGGACCATTACAGTGATCATCTCTGCTGTTAGAGGACCATTACAGTGATCCACTCTGCTGTTAGAGAACCGTTACAGTGATCCACCCTGCTGTTAGAGAACCGTTACAGTGATCATCTCTGCTGTTAGAGGACCATTACAGTGATCCACTCTGCTGTTAGAGAACCGTTACAGTGATCCACTCTGCTGTTAGAGAACCGTTACAGTGATCCACTCTGCTGTTAGAGAACCGTTACAGTGATCATCTCTGCTGTTAGAGGACCATTACAGTGATCCACTCTGCTGTTAGAGGACCATTACAGTGATCCACTCTGCTGTTAGAGAACCGTTACAGTGATCATCTCTGCTGTTAGAGAACCGTTACAGTGATCCACTCTGCTGTTAGAGGACCATTACAGTGATCCACTCTGCTGTAAGAGAACCATTACAGTGATCCACTCTGCTGTTAGAGGACCGTTACAGTGATCCACTCTGCTGTTAGAGAACCGTTACAGTGATCCACTCTGCTGTTAGAGAACCGTTACAGTGATCATCTCTGCTGTTAGAGAACCGTTACAGTGATCCACTCTGCTGTTAGAGAACCGTTACAGTGATCATCTCTGCTGTTAGAGAACCGTTACAGTGATCCACTCTGCTGTAAGAGAACCGTTACAGTGATCCACTCTGCTGTTAGAGGACCGTTACAGTGATCCACTCTGCTGTTAGAGGACCATTACAGTGATCAACTCTGCTGTTAGAGAACCGTTACAGTGATCAACTCTGCTGTTAGAGGACCATTACAGTGATCAACTCTGCTGTTAGAGAACCGTTACAGTGATCAACTCTGCTGTTAGAGGACCATTACAGTGATCCACTCTGCTGTTAGAGGACCATTAGTACACTGTCATGCATTACTGGCTAAGTGTGTGAGCAGTGTGGAGAGACTTTATCTAGAGGTTGGGGGTTTTCAGACAGCTGAGGCGCCAGCGCCATCTCTTTCACTGAAACCGCTACAGTATTGCTCCATCCTGTGAGCCAGACAGTCCCTCTCTCCACTGACGTCCTCTGCAGAACATGAGGGATGCACCAGTGACTCCACAGCTCAAACATGGGGGTCGTTCATTCGCAGTGTCTGAGCTGTTATATGCACCTGCATACTGGGAGCTTACCCGTTCCAGGGTTTTACACACATCATAAAGTCTCATGTCGTTCATTCTGCTGTGAAGAGAAGAAGGTTGTTTACCTTCCACAGATTCGCTTACCTCAAGATTGGGCCCTCTTGTTGAGCTGTGATGTAGCAACTACTCGGTTATCATTCTAGCTCTTTCCTCGTGATGAGAAAGATAAGAGGAGATGTTTGAACTGGAACACCAATGAAGGAAAACAGAGTTTGGTGCCAGCGGGCTCTAATTTTAGCTAGCTAGCTAGCTTAGCCAACTTTGGCTCCCACAGTTAAACACTGGCCCTTTGTAGATACTCAGTATGGGCTGTTGTGGGAGACTTACTTGCTATATAGGCCTTCATGTTTCAGTTGTCAGCCTTGTCAGCCAGAAAAGGGCTGATGAATGTAGCTAGCTATCTAGCTAAGTCAGAGCCTAGGCTAGCTATATTAGCTTTTGCTGTGCAGCACATAAACAGCTAACAACCGGAACATGAAGATGTGGGGTCATAGCAGCAAACACCCTATAAACCCCACAGTCCAGTTAAGGGTCTCCACAAAGGGCCAGTTTGCCGTTATACAGTGGGTGCTAATGTTAGCTAGAAGCGCTAGCTATAGCTAGCTAACTCGCTGCCATCAAACTATGTGTGTCTTCATTGGAGCAAAGAACCGTAACTCGGGAGGTTTGGACATGGCCGTGTGACCCACCCAACAAACTAATATCCCAATACCTGAATTAGGGTGGGCGACTAGTCTGGTTTTTCAACTCCCAGTTCTCCGCCGAACGGACACCTAGCCCTAGCTAACAATACTAGGTGTGCCAGTGGCTCACGTCCGTGTCAAAGACATGCCTTGCAGTAGATGCTATTTTACTGTGGTTGTGATAAAGCACAACGCTTCTAAAGTGGAGTCTTCTGCTTCCAAGAATTCCAAATGTGTTCAGTGATGTTGAGGTCTGGACTCTGGGGTGGTCAGTCCATTGTTTTCAGAACAGCTGTGGCTACTTTGTGTGATTTCCCGATGTTCCTCGGTTCTGTCTGTCTGTTTAGACATCTGTGTAGTTCCAACTGGAACATTGAGAGCATTGCTAGCTGGTTTGCTATCTCCAAACCTTCGCTCAACCCATCCAGGTCTTCATTTCGGCCACACCAGTTAACCTGCCAGCCAATTAGGGCTGCGCTGATGCCCACAGCACATGGGCTGTTATGATGCCCAATCATCCATACTTGGTTTACAAGCCACATCCTATTATCTTCTCCCAGCCATACATTAAAGTCATCCAGCCTGTAAAACCAGAGACATCAGAACAGTGGTGGTGAATGGAACTAGACGTCCACCTCTGAAAGCTCCCTCACAGAAAGCCACTGCATGAATTGGAGTCAATGAAAGATTTAAGGACGTCGTTTCCACAGTCGCTGTAGTTCAGAGCACACAGTGACCTACAGCAGGGGTCTGTCTATTTTCTCACCGAGGGCTTGGTGGGTGCTTGTTAGGGTTCCCATATTCTCGGTAGCTGTTACCCGTTTGTTGCTTGTCATTTGTCATTGTTTTATTCTTCCCTTATTCTTATTTTCGTCCGTCTTTATGCACAGTAAATAGCAACTTGAAATAATAAGGGCCATTTTGGCTGGGCATTAATACATACCGGGTGGTCTCTGACTTTTGCACAGTGAGGCTGTGCTACTGATATTGTAAGTAACCCGTATTACACATCACACACATTCAACAACAAGAGCGTTCTGATTTCCTCTGCGTGTGGTGTGTGTGTGTGTGTGCGCGTGTGTGTGTGTGCGCATGTGTGTGTGTGTGCGCATGTGTGTGTGTGTGTGTGTGTGTGTGTGTGTGTGTGTGTGTGTGTGTGTGTGTGTGGTGTGCGTTTCCGAGGCCTCGCAGGAAGCTGATGAAACACACTCGAAAGAAACTGTGAAAACACCCAGCTCCACTCGACTGTCAGTTCAGCTTGCTCCTACATACGACGTCTTTGGGAAAGACCTGCATCTTCCTACAGCAGGTCACAGCAGTGGGTGTCCAGTCTCCAGATGACCGATTCTGACCACATGCTGACGTGTGTTAATGCACTGTGGGCACCACTGAGATAATGGAGTCCTGACCTACCAGCTACAGTGGCATGCCAAAGCTTGGGGCGCCCCCAGCTCTCTGATCTTAATTAGCTCGTTAGCACTGTGTGGCTTGTTCAAAGCCATCGTTAGGAAAGACCAGGTGATCCAGACCTCAAAGCTTTACATCCCGGCAAAGGTTAAATAGAACCTTCTATCTATCCATCCGTCCATCCGTCCATACGTCCGTCCGTCCGTCCGTCCGTCCATCCATCCATCCATCCATCTATCAGTCCATCAATCCACCCATCCCTCCATCCGTCCATCAATCCACCCATCCGTCCATCCATCCGCCCATCAATCCACCCATCCGTCCATCCATCCATCCGTCCATCCATCCGCCCATCAATCCACCCATCCGTCCATCCATCCGTCCATCCATCCGTTCATCAATCCACCCATCCATCCATCCGTCCATCAATCCACCCATCCATCCGTCCATCAATCCACCCATCCATCCATCCATCAATCCACCCATCCATCCATCCGTCCATCCATACATCCATCCGTCCGTCCATCCATCCATCCGTCCATCAATCCACCCATCCATTCGTCCATCAATCCACCCATCCATCCGTCCATCAATCCACCCATCCATCCATCCATCCGTCCATCAATCCACCCATCCATCCATCCATCCGTCCATCAATCCACCCATCCATCCGTCCATCCGTCCATCAATCCACCCATCCATCCGTCCATCCATCCGTCTCTCCATCCATCCGTCCGTCCACCCATCCATCCGTCCATCAATCCACCCATCCATCCGTCCATCAATCCACCCATCCGTTCATCCATCCATCCGTCCATCCATTCATCCGTTCATCAATCCACCCATCCATCCGTCCATCAATCCACCCATCCATCCGTCCATCCGTCCATCACTCCACCCATCCACCCACCCATCCATCCATCCATGAATTGGTCAGTTGGGCCAGTTTTGCCAACATCTGCTTTGGAGCCATTTGCCACGCATGGGCTGCCCACTGACCCTGGCAAATGTGCTCACTGCCCCCTAGTATCTGTGTGTGGGTGAATTCCAGTGTGCAAATGGCAAAACGGTTCCAAGTTCTAAGCAAGCGTTGGTGGAGCTAATCTAACAACCAAATGTCCCCCCCGGTGATGTCACCGGCTTTTAGCCTTACGTCAGTGGCTGGTTGATTGATGTAACCCGTCTCTCATGTCTCTGCTATTTTGAGGCTTCATTGGAGAATTACTGGTCCTCAGAGAGGCCCCTGCGTGTGATGGACGGGTGTGGCGTCTCGGCCTGCGTGTGTGCGTGTGGCCCTGAGAGAAAGGGGCGTGAGCGTTGCGCTCATAGAAGGAAGATGCTCTGTAAATAGACCAAAGATCCTGACGTTAGGTGGGGACCTTTCAAACGCTGCTGCTTCTGTGGCAGATGATGCAGCAACTTCCTGTTTATCTAACACTGAACCTTCCTCTCTTTCTCCTCGGCCCTTTTCCTCTAAGCTCAGAGGCTGCAGAGTCAGTTCTGAACTACAGAAGAGGACGCTTGATCTCTGCCTCTGGGTGGTCATCTCTTTGGTTGCCGCCTTAAGCTTCACTCTTCTTTTGTTCCCTCCATCAGTCATCTCTCCGTCCTCCACACATCCCGCTCCTTCTCCATGCCCCGGCTCCTTGCGATCGTTCTCGCTTGGCATCACGATGTCCGTGCGGACTTTTTGACCCTTGGTGATTCTGTAAAGTGTCCTCGGTAAAGACAGTGAGCACTCATAGAACCCAGTTCATGCTGCAGTGGCTCGTTCTATGGAGAAACGGTTCTTTAGGTTGACGGAGAATGTTCCGTCTATGGTTCTATGTAGCACAAAAGAAGTGTTCTACTGTTACCAGCTTCACAGTAGCAGAACCCTAGTTAGCGTAGCTTGGTGTTCTTGTCCTGTCGGGCAGTCAAACCCCACTAGAGGGCAGCGTTGACACCATGCCGACTGTATACCCTACATGTACCCCTCAGTCTTTGGTCCATAGGCAGCAAATTAAGGAGGCCTGTTCAGTCTAAACCAGTTTATCTGCGTTGATTAACAGAAGTACGATCAGCCAATCAGAACAGAGCTCATTTGCATATGTATAAACATGATTGGTAGAGCAGGTTAGGGTTACGTTCTGTTAAATTCAAGGTCTGTTGGCCTGAATAGATATTGAGTTCAATGTTTAACGTGGTAGTAACTTCGGGCTCCTGCAGATGGCGCTGCTTCACGAGGATAATGGGGCAGCTATAAATCTCTGCGGGGTGTGAGTGACGGGATCCATAGATTGGGAAGAGGTGCTACAGTGCAGGGAATGTCTCGTTCCATGTGTGGTAAATGCTCCAGAGCAGATGTCAATGATTGGCTAAAAGGAGGGACTGCATGTGGGCGTGGCCAAAGACCATAGTGTGAAGGAAGTAGCTGAATCTGCAGGTGTGTGGAAGCGTACGCTCATACGGGTCTACCAGCAGTGGATAAAATCCCAGTCTACAGGGAATTCTCCTCGGAACTGTACCAGGGAAGGCCTCCACCATCCAGAAACTGGTCCAGTCCAGTCCCAGCTGTTACTGGTGCTGGTGGAGGGGCTACAGGCTGTTAGGTAAATCTTGGTCACAAGATATGAGGCAGGGAGGGTCTCAGAGTCACAGAAGCAAAACTGAAACTCAAGCTGCCCTTTCTTCAGCCGCCCCGAGGAGGGCTCTTCAGTACTTTCCGCCCACACTCACACTTGTTGTTGTTGCTTCTCCCTCTCCACCTTCTCTCAGACTTCTCATACAACAGTCTGTCTCTCAGTATGGCATTGGGCCGCCATGTTTGCTAACCCAACACGCCAGACGTCCCGGCATCATGGAGCTGTAGAGGTTACTAACGGTGTCCAGGCTAATGGTTTGGCTGTCTACACCAATGGTGCTGGCACTAACATGATGACTCAGAGAGGGCATCACTGCTGAACGTGTGCCAGCCGGGTACATGGCACAGGCACAGCATGTCTCATGATGTCAAACCAACCCACCAAGTTTCACTCCTGTTTGTTGACGCCTTCTGGGTGGAGCTTTTGACACTGAGTGTAGGCCGTTTATGAAGGGATGGACAGGAAAGAGCCCTCCATGGGTAATCACTCCACCACTTCATTTCTGAACGTGATGTCATTCTGGAAATAAGTCACTGTGCCTCCACCAATAAAGGCAGCATGGAGGCCCTACAGTGACACAGTGATGGGGAAACACGGCCGCAGCTCACAGAAAGCCCTCCCGTGTGGCTGCGCGTGCTCGCTCTACGCCTGCCCCGAGGGAAGTCGAGCGCGCCGAGTGCTCCGGATGGGTTGCTGGTTTGGTGGGGTTAAAAGGAGTCAGTGGATTATTTTAAACCGGCCCTTTAGTGCGGTTATGTAACGTGTACGAGTTATAATAGAACAATCACAGCCGGTCTGAGGAGACTGGGTTGAGCAGGAAGCTGCAGGGGTCAGGCTGTTTCCTATCAGGCCGCCACTCTGTGAGCCGCTGCGGAGGCTGCATGCGCTGTATAAAAATATCCACGGTTAACACGCTGGCTTGCTGCTGCGCTCGCAGAAAGTGTGGCACGGACTGAGAGCGCGAGACAGTAGTAGCGGAGCGAGCAGCGCTGTACCTCAACACTTCCTAAACTTTCTCTCTCTGTGTTCTCTTTTTTTTTTTTTTCCTGCTCTGGGTTTACTGGTCAGCGAGGTCCAAAAGTGTGGTGCCGGGGGACGGGGGCTCGGGCTCCGGACGGGCCGACCCCAGGAGATCCATGGAGAAGCCTCTGAAGAAGGGCTGGTTGAAGAAGCAGCGGTCCATCGTCAAGAACTGGAAAATGTGCTACTTCGTTCTCAGAGGGAACACCCTGACCTACCACAAGGACGACCGAGAGAGCGCCATACAGGTAGGAACACGGGGAGAGAGCGAGGGAGAGAAAGAGTGAGAGAGAGAGCGAGAGAGAGTGAGAGAGATAAAGAGAGTAAGAGATAAAGAGAGTGAGAGAGATAAAGAGAGGGGGGGGGGATAGAGAAAGAGAGCGAGGGAGTGAGAGAGAGAGTGAGAGAGATAAAGAGAGTAAGAGATAAAGAGAGTGAGAGAGATAAAGAGAGGGGGGGGGGATAGAGAAAGAGAGTGGGGGAGAGAGAGAGAGATAGAGAAAGAGAGTGGGGGAGAGAGAGAGATAAAGAGAGAGAGTGAGAGAGATAAAGAGAGTAAGAGAGATAGAGAGGGGGAGAGAGGGAGAGAAAGAGAGAGAGATAAAGAGAGTGAGAGAGAGGCAGAGAGAGGGGGGGGGATAAAGGGAGTAAGAGAGAGGCAGAGAGGGGAGGGAGAGAGATAGAGAGTAAGAGACATTAAAAGAGTGAGAGAGATAAAGACAGTGAGAGATAAAGAGAGTAAGAGAGAGTGAGAGTGATAAAGAGAGAGAGAGAGGGGGGGGAGAGATAGAGAAAGAGAGTGGGGGAGAGAGAGAGAGGGGGGGGGGAGATAAAGAGAGTAAGAGAGAGGCAGAGAGGGGAGGGAGAGAGATAGAGAGAGATAGAGAGTAAGAGACATTAAAAGAGTGAGAGAGATAAAGACAGTGAGAGATAAAGAGAGTAAGAGAGAGTGAGAGAGATAAAGAGAGAGAGAGAGAGAGGGGGGGGGGATAGAGAAAGAGTAAGAGAGAGAGAGAAAGAGTAAGAGAGAGAGAGAGAGAAAGAGTAAGAGAGAGAGAGAGAGAAAGAGTAAGAGAGAGAGAGAGAGAGAAAGAGTAAGAGAGAGAGAGAGAGAAAGAGAGTAAGAGAGAGAGAGAGAGATAGAGAGTGAGAGAGAGATAAAGAGTAAGAGAGAGAGAGTGAGAGATAAGGAGAGAGATAAAGAGAGTAAAAGTGAGTGAGAGAGATAAAGAGAGTAGGAGAGAGAGGAGAGTCGGCGGTTCAAAGTGGCTTGATGAGAAATGCTTCAGAACTGTTTACAGTGGTGGTGATGGTAACCGAACGTCCAAGCTCCGTGAATTAGTGATGAACACGCTGCTCATGTTAGTCACATGACCAGCGACCACCTCACACCAAACCCGCTCTCCCTCACTCTGTACACACCTCACACCAAACCCTCTCTCCCTCACTCTGTACACACCTCACACCAAACCCGCTCTCACTCACTCTGTACACACCTCACACCAAACCCGCTCTCACTCACTCTGTACACACCTCACACCAAACCCTCTCTCACTCACTCTGTACACACCTCACACCAAACCCTCTCTCACTCACTCTGTACACACCTCACACCAAACCCGCTCTCACTCACTCTGTACACACCTCACACCAAACCTTCTCTCCCTCACTCTGTACACACCTCACACCAAACCCGCTCTCCCTCACTCTGTACACACCTCACACCAAACCCTCTCTCCCTCACTCTGTACACACCTCACACCAAACCCTCTCTCACTCACTCTGTACACACCTCACACCAAACCCTCTCTCACTCACTCTGTACACACCTCACACCAAACCCTCTCTCACTCGCTCTGTACACACCTCACACCAAACCCTCTCTCACTCGCTCTGTACACACCTCACACCAAACCCTCTCTCACTCACTCTGTACACACCTCACACCAAACCCGCTCTCCCTCACTCTGTACACACCTCACACCAAACCCTCTCTCCCTCACTCTGTACACACCTCACACCAAACCCTCTCTCACTCACTCTGTACACACCTCACACCAAACCCTCTCTCCCTCACTCTGTACACACCTCACACCAAACCCTCTCTCCCTCACTCACTCTGTACACACCTCACACCAAACCCTCTCTCCCTCACTCTGTACACACCTCACACCAAACCCGCTCTCACTCACTCTGTACACACCTCACACCAAACCCTCTCTCACTCACTCTGTACACACCTCACACCAAACCCGCTCTCCCTCACTCTGTACACACCTCACACCAAACCCTCTCTCACTCACTCTGTACACACCTCACACCAAACCCACCCTCACTTACTCTGTACACACCTCACACCAAACCCTCTCTCACTCACTCTGTACACACCTCACACCAAACCCTCTCTCCCTCACTCTGTACACACCTCACACCAAACCCGCTCTCACTCACTCTGTACACACCTCACACCAAACCCGCTCTCCCTCACTCTGTACACACCTCACACCAAACCCTCTCTCCCTCACTCTGTACACACCTCACACCAAACCCGCTCTCACTCACTCTGTACACACCTCACACCAAACCCGCTCTCACTCACTCTGTACACACCTCACACCAAACCCTCTCTCCCTCACTCTGTACACACCTCACACCAAACCCTCTCTCCCTCACTCTGTACACACCTCACACCAAACCCTCTCTCACTCACTCTGTACACACCTCACACCAAACCCGCTCTCACTCACTCTGTACACACCTCACACCAAACCCTCTCTCCCTCACTCTGTACACACCTCACACCAAACCCTCTCTCACTCACTCTGTACACACCTCACACCAAACCCGCTCTCACTCACTCTGTACACACCTCACACCAAACCCTCTCTCCCTCGCTCTGTACACACCTCACACCAAACCCGCACTCCTTCACTCTGTACACACCTCACACCAAACCCTCTCTCCCTCACTCTGTACACACCTCACACCAAACCCGCTCTCACTCACTCTGTACACACCTCACACCAAACCCTCTCCCTCACTCTGTACACACCTCACACCAAACCCGCTCTCACTCACTCTGTACACACCTCACACCAAACCCTCTCTCCCTCACTCTGTACACACCTCACACCAAACCCTCTCTCCCTCACTCTGTACACACCTCACACCAAACCCTCGCTCACTCACTCTGTACACACCTCACACCAAACCCGCTCTCACTCACTCTGTACACACCTCACACCAAACCCCCTCTCACTCACTCTGTACACACCTCACACCAAACCCTCTCTCCCTCACTCTGTACACACCTCACACCAAACCCTCTCTCACTCACTCTGTACACACCTCACACCAAACCCGCTCTCACTCACTCTGTACACACCTCACACCAAACCCTCTCTCACTCACTCTGTACACACCTCACACCAAACCAGTGTAAAAGGCAGCTGCTGTGATCAAATGATGCATACAACATTGGAGATTTATTTTTTATGGACAGCCATGATAAATAACCACTAGCATGAACCAGACTGAAGTGGCTTTCCCGTCTCTCATATCATGTAGAGATGCACAATGGCAGGTGTGCTGGCAGGCTGGTGGTGAGCCTGTCTAGGCACCCCAGACTCTCTCTTTGTGCGTATCTTTATTTGCGGTATGTAAAATCCCCTCAGACCTCACTGAGCTACATGGAACTTTCGGTTTTGGCAGCGTTGGTGCACATCGCACAGTGAAGGTTTCCATCATTATGGACAAACGTCCAGGTTTGATGAAAGGACGAGTGACACACATCTGACATACAAGTCTGAGATTTTGGCAGCTAAACTGATCTTATATCTTCGCTGTCCAAAGAAAACCATGTACCTCCATTTTTGTTGATTTTTACTTTTATGACTCATTTGATCACATGAGCGGCTATTTATACTGTGTGGAAATTTCATGAAGAATGGACCAACAGAAATGTCCCAAAACTGCTTGGAAGGACGTCTGGTTCCATTGACTTCCATTCAAATGAAGTGAGGTTTTGGCCTCTTCTGTAAAGTTGTCATTTTGGAGGCGATATGTAGCGGACATATGAGACAGTGTGATTGTTGTAAGCTCATTTTAGTTTAGGTTATTTAATTTATTTAAAACTAATTTCAGTCTTTTTTCACTATATTGGCAGAAAATTTGACTTATTTTACTAAAAACTTTATTGAAACAGGCTGAATACTTTACGGCATGGTGAGAAAATGAGCTGATAGATGGAGAAATGTATTGTAGTGGGTACTATTGAGGTTTTTATGTGCATGTATTTATAGTTTCTGTGGTAAAGTCCTCTTAATAGCTTTTTGTGTTTAAATGACACATCCAGAACTTAATATAAATTTATTTATCTCCATTTTCATTTGTTCCTGTAAATGAATATTGGTGGTGGCGTCTATCTTTTTGCCTGTTATTGGTTATGGAGGCTGTAGGGTTGTATTTAGATACAAGCTGGATCGTGTGCATCATGGGGCGTTGAGGTTGGGGGTCCTGTAACTCATCATCGTGTGTTGTGTTCAAGAGTGAACTGGTCTGTTGTAGGTGCAGGTTGTCTTGGTCACTGGAAACGTTTTCTATATAAAGCCGTTCTTAGTAAACTTCCTGTTTGTGTTCTCTGGTAAATGTGAAGCAAGGTAATCACAGGCTGTATTCAAAACTGCACACTGTGTACGCCCCGAGTACAGAAGAGTAACTGACCTACAGTGTGGTATACTAATACAGTCACATGACCAGTTACCTCACATTTACCTCAGAGCTGTTATTACTGTATCCACTGTTTAGAGCTAGCTGCTGCTAACGCTGCTCAGTTCAGAGATACGGTTAGCCTAGCTGTTAGCTCCCTTCGGCTGTTTCACTCTAAAACTGATCCTCTAAAGCGAGGTCATCTTTTATTAATCTTCAGTCCTGTATATTTAACTTTCTGAGGCTCATACATAACTACCATCACTCCACCCACATTTATACTCTGAGTGGGCTGCGTTTAGCTCCCCAGTGTTACCCGTCGCCATTTTCTTCTGGCTGAAGCAGGCTGAGAGCTGGTGAGGGTGCAGTGCATGATGGGATGTAGTACACCATGAAGATAGCTCCACCTGTACACTAGAACATCTGACTGGAGTAGAACACTTTCCGGGTATCTCCAGTACACCATGAAGATAGCTCCACCTGTACACTAGAACATCTGACTGGAGTAGAACACTTTCCGGGTATCTCCAGTACACCATGAAGATAGCTCCACCTGTACACTAGAACCTCTGACTGGAGTAGAACACCATCCGGGTATCTCCAGTACACCATGAAGATAGCTCCACCTGTACACTAGAACCTCTGACTGGAGTAGAACACCATCCGGGTATCTCCAGTGCACCATGAAGATAGCTCCACCTGTACACTAGAACCTCTGACTGGAGTAGAACACCATCCGGGTATCTCCAGTGACCTACAGAGCTTCAGTTTGTCACATATTACAGACTACTGTTAGGAAGATTTAGTACACGAGTAGTATGTGGTATGTAGTATGCTATTGCATGCTATTGAGGGGTGGAGGGATGAAGGCGGAGGGGTGAATGTAGAGAGGTGGGGGTAAAGGTGAATGGGTGAAGATGGATGGGTAAAGATTGAGGGGTGAAGTTGGATGGGTGAATGAAGAGAGGTGAAGGTGGAGGAGTGAATGTAGAGAGGTGAGGGTGGAGGGTTGAAGGTTGAGGGGAGAGTGTGGAGGGGTGAATGTGAAGGTGGAGGGGTGAGTGCGGAGTGCGGAGGGGTGGAGATGGAGCGGTGAAGGTGGAGAAGCATGTCTATAAAGACTGAAGGTTTGGGGGAACGCTCCGTATCCAGGCCCCTAAGGCAGCAGGTGGCCCCTGCGATGCCTCCCCATGCCTTACTCTAACCCTCTGATCTGTTTCTGATCTGCGTCTAGGGAACGATCCAGCTGTGGGCAAGTCAAGTGAACGAACTGCCATCGAGCGCAGATGACAAATTCATCTTCGAGATCATCCCACGTAAGGGTTTTTTTCTTCCTCCTCCACTTCCTGGATTAGATCTATTGTAGGCCTTTGACCTAATCTGCTGACTCTGTGACTCTGTCAGCTCTGACATCCTGGCAAGTGAAATTCTCATGTCACGTTTTTACATCGTTTGTATTTACCTTTATTTCAATTAAATTATTACATTTAATACTAATATTAATTTAATTTACATTATTTTATTAATATTAATACCACTTCACTCGTTTCAAAGCGGTTTTCAGTTGCTGTAGGGCATTTCATATATTGGCCAGGGGTCGCTAGGCTAGCCACCGAGGAAATGAGTAAGTAAATACAGAGGTCTGAAATGAACCCGAGTATAAAGTAGATTACCACAGTCATAGAACATACTGGAGCAGCAGTGGGAGTATTACACACCCAGCAGAGAAGAGTCTGGACCAGTGCCTGAAGCCCGAAGGACTCGAGGTACAGACTCTTAACCGTTGCCGTGAAGTAGGGAGGGGCTGGTCCATTCTTGGCTTCATAGGCGAGCATGAGAGTTGAAATCTGATCCAGGCAGCTACAGGAAGCCAGTGCAGGGGGCACGGCAGTCGAGTCACATGACTGAACATGGGAAGACTGAAGATGAGCCGAGCTGCTGCATTCTGGATCAGGTGCAAGAGTCTGATGGCCCGCAGAGGAGGACCAGTAGTCGAGACCTGAGATGACAAGGGATAGGACTGGCCTCCTGAGAGAGGATGGTTCTGCATGACCCGGTCAAGACCTGCACCTCTCTATGACCCAGTCCCATTTCTTAGTCTTACCCCTACCCCATTTGTGAGTGTAACCCTCCCCCTTGAAACTGAGTTAGAAGGGGTAGTGGTTGAAATCTTCCCCCTATGAAATGGGACCACCCTTCAAGAGCCGGACACGTCATCAGGTGTCGTCAAAGGATTTTACGTAAACAGGTGAAAAGCCTGGTCTTCAGTTTCACACATCCATCAATCAAACGAGTCACCCAATAAACACGAACACAGACGGAACCTACAGGACTTCACTAACAGGCTGCTAGCGGAGCTCTGTAGGCGAGCCTGCCCGTCTGCAGTGCCAGCAGAGGAGGGTGGAGTTCAGCTCCTCACTGCTTAAACACAGTTAGGGCATCATGTGACCTCAAAGAGGCGGAGGACCTTTATTTATTATCTCCACCCAGAATTCCTCAGTGGTATGAAGCTGAGCTGAGCTTTTAATCGCCAGCTTCATGATCCAAAATGTGGAACGGGAATGCTAGGTAGAGCCGAGACATCAGCGTATCACTAGGGATTTATACTTTTTTTTATTTTTATGAAAATGACCATAAAACACTGTTACCATGGCGATCTTACAGTACAGCGGCTTTAACAGAGACATACTCATGTTTATGGGTCTCTTTGGTCGCTGGTGCAGCCATCTTGCTGATGACTCGCAGGGCATTCTGGGAATTTTGTCATAGCACTTCATTTGGAAGGCCTTGTAGCCCTAACACTTGGCCTCAACCCTCCATCTCAACACCAGTCAGGACAACCCTAACCCTAGACATCATCACGCCAAACGGAGGGGTAGGGCCAAGTGTTAGGGGTGAAACGGGATTGGGCCTATATGTTCATAGACGCCTATATATTATTAGCAACACTTGAGCAACCAGCCAGTGTCCTGTGTCCTGCATGTACATGGTAGATTAGAACCCTCGTCAGTGTTTCATGTCCTGTATTCATACAGCCTGTTCGGTATTCTGTGGTGTCTGTGCAGGCAGTAATGGAGACCGTGAGCGGGATGGCTGCGTTCTTATGGCGACCAGTCAGAACGAGATGGAGGAGTGGGTCCGCTTGATCCGCAGAGCCATTGGAGCACCGACCAGTGGAGGTATTGCCCCCTACACCTGACTTCTTTATGCAGTAGACGTTCTTGTCAAACTCTGAGAGAACGTGATGAGGAACCGCTGAGAGGAGACAAGGCACTAAAGGAGTAATTCTCTAGGAACATGAGAAAGAAAAACTGAGAGGAACCAAAAGAAGCTCCTACTTAGAGATCTACTGGAGATCCACTTTCCTGTCCTGTGTTTACATGCTTGCTGAATCTAGCATGTTTCGGTCATGGGTTGATTAGGTTTGGAACTAAGGTAGATCTCCAGGGAGACGGTTGGTGGAGAACATGAGGAAGAACACTAGGTAGAACTAAGACTCAAAGGGAAACCTTCTTTAAGAACATGTATAAGGACTGTGGGGGAGAACCAGGATTCATAAGAAGAAACTCTCAAAGAGCGTGAGGAAGAACCACTAACGGAACCAAGTCTCAAAAGGAAACCCTTCTTAGGAACATGAAGAAACACTGAGAGGAACCAAGATTCAAAAGAGGAACTTTCTAAGACCATGAGTACAAACCACTGAGAGGGACCATGACGAAAAAGTGAAACGCTCCTTAAGAATAAGAAGACTCATTAGAACACACCACTACGATGAACCAGGACTCTGACAGAAGGCCTCCTTAAGAGGATGAAGAGGAACCACTAAGAAGAACCCAGACTCAAAAGGAAAGCCTCCTCATGAACATGCAGTAGAACCACAAAAAGAAACCAAGACTCAAAGGGAGAACCACCTCATGAACACACAGTAGAACCACTAAAAGGAGGTAAGACTCAAAAGGAAAGCCTAATGAACATGTACAACCGCTAAGAGGAACCAAGACTTATAAGAAAAACCTTCTCATGAACATGCAGTAGAACCACTAAGATGAACCAAGACTCAAAAGGAAAACCTCCTCATGAACATGTAGAACCACTAAAAGGAACCAAGACTCATAAGGAAAACCTTCTCATGAACATGCAGTAGAACCACTAAGATGAACCAAGACTCAAAAGGAAAACCTCCTCATGAACGTGCAGTAGAACCACTGAGAAACCAAGACTCAAAAGGAAACCCTCCTCATGAATGTGCAGTAGAACCACTAAGAGGAACCAAGACTTATAAGGAAAACCTCCTCATGAACGTGCAGTAGAACCACTGAGGAACCAAGACTCATAAGGAAAACCTCCTCATGAACATGCAGTAGAACCACTAAGAGGAACCAAGACTCATAAGGTAAACCTCCTCATGAACATGCAGTAGAACCACTAAAAGGAACCAAGACTCATAAGGTAAACCTCTTCATGAACATGCAGTAGAACCATTGAAAGAAAAGAGGACTCCTGAAGAACATGAAGAACCACGGAGAAGCCCCGAAACACATTATGGATTTGAGGAAGACGAGCGAGTGTCCCCACCAGTCGGTTATCATGGTGTAATAATCCAGATCAGAAACGTGATCCGGACGAATTTACGGTGTCGCCACTGTGTGCGTGCAGAGTGCCTACACCCGTACTCCACAGAACCTGATCTACGAGCTAGAATCTAAAATACACTAACACGGTTTGGTCCTGCGGTGGTACCTGTGGTACCAGAGTGCTGCTAATGTCGGTTGTTTGTCCGGCAGTGTTTGGGAAGAGTCTACCAGACATCATGGCCTACGAGAAGAAGCTGGGTCCTCGCCTGGTGCCGATGCTGGTGGAGAAGTGTGTGGAGTTCATTAAGGAGAATGCTCTGGATGAGGAAGGCATCTTCCGTCTGCCGGGCCAGGAGAACCAGGTCAAACACTTCCGAGAGGCCTTTGATGCTGGAGAGAGACCTTCGTTTCCCAGGTAACTGCTTCACTACAGGCCCTACATGCACTTCTGGATGATTTGACCGAAGGTAGATGTAGTGTAGCATAGCTCAAATCGCCCTGGACTGAACCTCCAGCAGCCAACCCAGGTGTGGTGTAGCTGGGGCACTTGGCCTGGGTAACCCAGACAGAGTCTTTACCCACAATGGAAGCTGTCAAACAGCCTAATAGGCCTCTGCGAAGGTGGCATCGCTTAGTCAGCTGGCCCAAAAACCGCCCACAGGGAAGGTCACATGGTAAATATGATGATAGACTCCACAGCAGACATGGAAACATCAAAACATGCCACTAAATAATCCCAAGAAACAGAACACGCTAATCGAACGAGCTGAGGGAGCTGCTATAGCTCGAGCCAGTAACACCTGCGGCTCGCACTACTCAAGCGTGAGAGCGCCAGCCCTTGGTTGCTCAGTCTTCAGTCTGGAGTTCACGCTGCCACGTCCACATGTCTCTCGTGGCTGGACGGTAGAAGGTTTAGAGACTCTCAAGTGTGTTTGCTTCTCTTCGCCATCTTCAGAGTACACTCGTGCCATTAAGGTACAGAGAAAATAAATCAATAAGTAAATAAATATAAATACATATATAAATAAATAAATACATACATAAATACATTAATATCGGAACCAATATCTGATCCTAATATCGGATCGGTGCATCCCTACCCACAACCCTGCGCTACACACAAGCAGCCAGCTTGTATGATGAATGGTGCAGGTGGCTGGTGCCTGGAAACGACTGGCCTTACATTATTAGAACGATTAATCGATTATTCCGATTATCCAACATCATTAACACCATTTGCATTTCAAGAGAATATGGATGAGGAAATACTAAAATAAATATTACAGCTTGAAACATTAACATTAGCTAACTAGCTAGCACGGCTAACGTACCGAGCTTCATCTTCTCCATCCAGTTAGCCAGTGTATTTTCTCTTTAGAGGCTTCAACATGGAGGATGCGCACCTACGCCAGATATGGCGGAGTTTCCAAATAGTGCATCTGAGATAAGCCTGAAGTGCTCCCACAGTTATTTTTTGGCTGCTATTGAATACCGCTAATGCCAAATCATTCCTAGCCAGCTCTAGAAGCATCATGGCGATGACATCACCAAGTAGTCGACTATTAGTCGCCAACTAATCACCAAAAGTCGATTAATCGATGCACCCCTCATGTATAGCTGTCTGAGGGTTCCTTTTGACATCCTGAAATGCTGAATCCAAAGACGTTCCCAAATCATCAGGGGCATTTGCATTCCCAGATGCGGAGGTTAAACATCTATAAGGCATTCATAATGCTTTATAATACTTGACATAAGCCTTTATAACTCTACACAAATATTTATAATCCCTGGCATAAAACATTATAACATCACTGTATAAGGCTATATATAAGTTGTTATAATGCACTATAATATATATATACATGTATTCAGTTCTTGATATTACTGCTGAGACCCGTATCATAAAGCTTTATAACCAATGTTGAGTTTATGAACGCAATGCTTTACAGATCCACAGTGATGCCCTCACTATAACTGGCATACATTTCCATGGTTCCAAGCATTTCCAAAATAAAAAATATTTTGTAAGAGCACATAACCTTTAATGAACACTTATAAGGCCTCTTCACGGACTGATGATGTTCATCACGAACGTGATGTTATTGATGTGTTATGAGCTCATAACCACTCATAAATTAATTTTAAAATAATATGCCAGTTATAATGAGGGCATCACTGGATCTTTAAAGCCTCGTGTTTATAAACTCAACATTGGTTATAAAGCTTTATGATGCGGGTCTCAGCAGTAACATTAAGTACTGGAAATATATATATTATAATGCATTATAACACTTTGTGCTATAAAGCCTTATACGGTGACGTTAAAGTTTTATGCCCCTGATTATAAACATTTATGTAGAGTTATAAAGGCTTATATCAAGCATTATAAGGCATTATGAATGCTTTATAGATGTTTATGAATGCACGTATAATGCATTATGGACTCCTGATTCATAGAAAGTGTTACCAACTCTGCTACTGTCGATCAGCATTTCTTCGTCTGCATGTAGAACATGCTGGTTCCTGGGAACGGAAATCATTTGGGTCAACCAGCCTTGATGGCAATCGTTTATCCTAGACGTGGGGGGAAAGTTGCTGACCCTTCAACGTTAGTATAGCACATACGCAGACAAAACATCCAGCGGAGGAGCTCAACATCTGGAGAACTAGCCCATTTCAGACACAACAGTCTGCACCATCAGCGCTTACATGGCCAGTTCACCTGAAAGCCAAGCCTCCTTACTGGCTCCGGTTGTCTCTCGCTGCTGCTGTGCTGAGGTGCGATGCTATTTGAGATGTTGCATGCTTTGGAGAGCGCAGAGAACAATCATTTCCTGATTTGGAAATGAAACAGCATATTTCGCTCCTCAGCACTGTTGAGGTTCTGCCCTGTTAGGCCTGTCAAAACCAGGAAATAAGCGCTCTCTGTTTCTGTAACCTGATAAGTCCCTTACCGTGTGACCAACGGCCAACATATTTATATATATATATATATATTATATATATATATATATATATATATATATATATATATATATATATATATACACACACACACTGTGCAGCACCTTGCAGCTGCACAGCACTGTGCCTACTCTGCTGCATATAATGGTTACAGTGGCCTTTTGAAAATCATTGCCCAGCTTTATTCTTACCCCATACGGAATGCACACGCAAACTCATTCGAAACTGTGATTGCACTAGATCAGAAACCCTGTTACTGGTTACAGAGCTCATTTGCATATTGCAGCCTTCTGTTGCTTAAGCCGTCATCATAATTATAGCGCTATATGCTATTTTGTGCACTACTGCTGTCTGTAAAAGCTCAAGTGCATGTGCTGATGTCTCTCAAATTAGAGAAATCAATTACGTAGCTGTCTAGAACACAAGTGCGAACTGTTCTAGAAGGCAGCGAGGGTGTAGAGAACGCGAGAATTGGTGATACAGAGGCTTTATTTTTCAGAGGAACCAGCTTCACACCAAAGATCTGCGGTTTAGCCACATCCTGTCCTGACTGAGGTGTATCCTCCATCACTACTGAGCATGCACACGCTGTAAAACCAGCACACAGAAAGCCGATACCTTACTGAACACTCACAGTAGTAGCGCAAAATGTGCCTCAAAAGAGATCAGCAAACGTACACCAACACACTGCACTAACACGTTATACATAGAGTTACTGTACACCAACACACTACTTACAGTACACTAACACGTTATACATAGAGTTACTGTACACCACCACACTACTTACAGTACACTAACACATTACACTTACTGAGTTACTGTACACCAACACGCTACTTACAGCACACTAACACATTACACTTACTGAGTTACTGTACACCAACACTCTACTTACAGCACACTAACACATTACACTTACTGAGTTACTGTACACCAACACGCTACTTACAGCACACTAACACATTACACTTACTGAGTTACTGTACACCAACACTCTACTTACAGCACACTAACGCATTACACTTACTGAGTTACTGTACACAAACACACTACTTACAGCACACTAACACATTACACTTACTGAGTTACTGTACACCAACACACTACTTACAGTACACTAACACATTACACTTACTGAGTTACTGTACACCAACACACTACTTACAGCACACTAACACATTACACTTACTGAGTTACCCTACACCAACACACTACTTACAGCACACTAACACATTACACTTACTGAGTTACCCTACACCAACACACTACTTACAGCACACTAACACATTACACTTACTGAGTTACTGTACACCAACACACTACTTACAGCACACTAACGCATTACACTTACTGAGTTACCCTACACCAACACACTACTTACAGCACACTAACACATTACACTTACTGAGTTACTGTACACCAACACACTACTTACAGCACACTAACACATTACACTTACTGAGTTACCGTACACCGACACGCTACTTACAGCACACTAACACATTACACTTACTGAGTTACCCTACACCAACACACTACTTACAGCACACTAACACATTACACTTACTGAGTTACTGTACACCAACACACTACTTACAGCACACTAACACATTACACTTACTGAGTTACCGTACACCGACACGCTACTTACAGCACACTAACGCATTACACTTACTGAGTTACTGTACACCAACACACTACTTACAGCACACTAACACATTACACTTACTGAGTTACTGTACACCAACACACTACTTACAGCACACTAACACATTACACTTACTGAGTTACTGTACACCAACACACTACTTACAGCACACTAACACATTACACTTACTGAGTTACTGTACACCAACACTCTACTTACAGCACACTAACACATTACACTTACTGAGTTACTGTACACCAACACTCTACTTACAGCACACTAACACATTACACTTACTGATTTACTGTACTGTACTGTGACCAGGCCTGGATCAGTTCACAAGCATTAACAAACGTGTGCAGTTCAGCCATGTTATTTTAAACACGGCCTGGTGAATGACTGCGGATGTGATCTTCTCTTTCTGCCTGCAGTGACACCGATGTCCACACAGTGGCGTCCTTACTCAAGCTGTATCTGCGTGAGCTGCCTGAGCCTGTGGTGCCGTGGACTCAGTACCAGGACTTTCTGGACAGCAGCCTGATGCTGGACGCCACAACAGCAGCGGTAAGAGACATCTGTTCTTTCTGCCTGCCGAGGCTTTATATAACGAACAATCAAAACAGCGAGCAAACAGCAACAGTCACTGTCCCCAGGCCAAGGAAACGATCGTCCAACGTTATTTCAGATATCAGGCAGTGTATTCATAACCATGTCATGTAGTAACTTTCGTTTAAGGGAGCTTTTAGAGGTGGACGTCTGGTTCCATTCAGCACCCTGTAAACGGTTCAGTAAACATCATCTAAAGACCAGCTTCACCCAGTTTGCTAACCCAACACGCCAGACGTCTCGGTATGGAGCTGTAGAGGTTCCTAATGGTGTCCTGTGATCATCCATCCCATGCAGCTTGAACATCCTCACACAGTTCCTGCAGATGGTGCGGTAGGGGTGGAGGTGGGGGTTCATCTTGGTGCTGACCACGGTGCCCCCACACACGGATTCGTTGGGCGTCTCCACCAAGACTAAGTAGTGTTCGTATGTGAGTGGATCAGACACAGCAGTGCTGCTGGAGTGTTGAGACACTGTGTCCACTCACTGTCCACTCTATTAGACACTCCTACCTTGCTGGTCCACCTTGTAGATGGACAGTCAGAGACGATAGCTCATCTGCTGCTGCACAGTGCAGTGTTGGGCATCCTCTAGTCCTTCATCAGTGGACACAGGACGCTGCCCCACAGGACGCTGCCCCACAGGATGATACCCACAGGCTGCTGTTGGCTGTATAGTCCAGCAGCACTTCTGTGTCCGATCCACTCACACCAGCACCACACACACTAACACACCACCACCACGTCAGTGTCACTGCAGTGCTGAGAATGATCCACCACCCACATACTACCTGCTCTGTGGTGGTCCTGTGGGGGTCCTGACCATTGACGAACAGGGTAATACAGTACACAGAGAAACAGATGGACTACAGTCTGGACCTGTACACCTACAGAGTGTCCTGTATGGTCAGTGGAGCTGATGGAGTGGACAGTGAGTGCAGACAGAAGATGGGTGTATATTGATTTGGTTAGGTAATCTAATTTAACCCCTGGTTCCATATTTGTGTTAACGTTTATCTGCTGTAGTTTGAGTGAGAATGAGAATGAGTCCCCCTTAAAATCCACATATAGGGTAACACCTGCAGATCAGAGGACAGGCTACGTAGCATGTATGGCTACAGGCCTCTGTGTTTCTCTCTCTGGCGAAAAGCGCCGAAGGAAAGGTTAGTGCTTTAGCAGCTGATGCTCTTTCTGTGAGAGCGTAGCACTGCGGTTGGCTTTGCAAGAGCGGAGGGAAAAAAACAAGTCTCACAAGTGTCCTGTAAATGAGTCAGCCGTTTAATTACAGTCGTGTTGTACACAGTCGCTCTCTTCTTCTTTTTCTTGGCTAACAGTGTGCTTCTCCAACTGCTTGTGGTCTAGAACCAAGCAACTTGGCAGGATCAGGAAGCTGGCCGGGCCAAGAATGATTCCCTTGCGTGTTTACGGTGGTAGTAACTTCAGGCTCCTGCAGATGGCGCTGGTGCACGAGGATGATGGGGCTGCAGGGTGTGAGTGACGGGATCCATAGATTGGGAAGAGGTGCTACAGTGCAGGGAGTGTCTCGTTCCATGTGTGGTAAACGCTCCAGAGCAGATGTTAATGATTGGCTAAAAGGCGGGACTGCATGTGGGCGTGGCCAAAGACCATAGTGTGGAGGAAGTAGCTGAATCTGCAGGTGTATGGAAGGGTGCGGTCATACGGGTCTACCAGCCCAGTCTACAGGGAACTGTGCCAGGGATGGCATCCACCACATCTGGACCAGCTGACCAAGTCTTTGACGTAGGAGTGTCTGAACTTTGATGTGGTCTACATCCAGAAACTCGTCCAGCCACAGCTGTTATTGGTGGAGGTGTGGGTGGAGGTGTTGCACGCTGTTAGGTACTGTGCTTTCCCGTCACAGATGACTGCACTACAGTGACCCCAGTGTGACGTGGTCATCGAATTCAGAGCTCCCAGACGAGTGATGTGTGTTTGTGTGACTCTGCTCTCCACACAGGGGCGGGAGAAGCTGGAGAAACAGATCAGCCTGCTCCCGAAGGTCAACTACAACCTCCTCAGCTACGTCTGCAGGTACGCCATCGGTCAGTTCCCGTACAAAGAGGCCTGGCAGGGTGAGTGACCTGAATGTGTCTCACCGGACCGTGTTTGTGTGCAGGTTCCTGTTTGAAGTGCAGCAGCACTCCAAGGTCAACAAGATGAGCGTGGAGAACCTGGCCACCGTGATGGGGGTCAACCTGTTCAAACCACAAGTGGAGGACGCCATCAGCATGATGAAGGGTGAGCTCACGAGCTATTGGGTGGAAAATCTCGGAATCTAATGCGCAGTGAGTTACCTTATACATACACGGCCATTTTATCGGAAACACCTACCGTGCGGGTGCACTCTGTAGGTGTACAGATACAGACTGCGGCTGCACAATTCAGCTTCTCGGTAAAGGTCTCATTCGCTGTCACTTGTGCCAAATGGCTCCAAGCTGTTGCACCACCTTCAGTCCTCGTATAGCTGGTGGTGCTGTGATCTCCACCTTATTTATTAGCTTTGTTGCAGTTGCACATCCTTACAAATTACATACAGCCCCGGAAATAAATCAGAGCCCAGCCCAGTTCCTCTTAAATCAGCATCTCCACCTGTACAGCAGGTTCTCAGTGAGGAACCGAAGTTCAGGTTCTAGCTTTACTGGCAGATACAGTGAGCGTCTGGTTCATAAGAACAAGGTCCAGCAGCAAACACACAGGACAACACAGCTACAGACTGGCAGAGGGCCAAACCCACTCTCTACTGACCGTGATGAGCGCCACCTCATTCCAATGTCCCTTACCCACCGTAAGATGACCTCGAGTGACCTACAGAGAGACTGGCGAGCGGTGGCTGGGGTGAGACGCACAGCGAGCATGGTTCTAAAAACAGGCTGTCTCTTACAGGGACTCCAATGATCCAGAAGGTGATGACGGTTATGATTAGACATCACGAGCTGCTCTTCCCTCCCTCGAAAGACATCCCTCCGTCTCCACCTCCGAGCAAGAAGGTGAAGAGTCAGAAGTCCAACAACCCGCGCAGCTTTGTGGGCTGGGAGTCTGCAGAGGTAGGGTACTGTTTCCTCACTGCCTCCAGTTTCTTCTTCTACCGCGGTACATGCACAGGTTTAGTGCTTTAAAGCTCCAAGAAGGAGGTTTACAGGGAGGGGAATAAAACCAGCCTAGAACATGCTGAGAGTGTGCGGCTGAGCGTGTGCGGCTGCAGAGGCGCCCTGCACAGACTGGACTATTCGAAATTCAGTACATATTAACGTCACAGCACAAACCTCACGCAAGACGGTCTGGTCCGATGTCTAGGTCTCAAATCATCTCATCATCATACTGACGAGGATATGATGACAATAGGAGACATTAGATTCCGTCCTCTGAATATTTGATGACATAACGTTGATGCACATTGCTCATTGTCAGTCGGATACTACAGGAACCAAAAATATATATATCAGATTAACGAAATGTTCAGTGGACTGAACACATTCTGTATTAGAAACATAATATGTCTGTCTGATCCGTAAATCTAATGTACACTATGGTCTTCATGAGCACACAGGACAAATGGCGCCCCCTTGTGTCTTTAAGGTAGTAGTATCCTCACGAGGATGATGGGGCTGCGGGGTGTAAGTGATGGGATCCATAGATTGGGAAGAGGTGCTACAGTGCAGGGAATGTCTCGTTCCATGTGTGGAAAATGGCTCCAGAGCAGATGTTAATGACTGGCTAAAAGGAAGGACTGCATGTGGGCGTGGCCAAAGACCATAGTGTGAAGGAAGTGGCTGAATCTGCAGGTGTATGGAAGCGTACGGTCATACGGGTCTACCAGCAGTGGATACAATCCCAGTCTACAGGGAATTCTCCTCGGAACTGTGCCAGGGAAGGCCTCCACCAAATCTGGAGCAACCGACCAGTTCTCTGATGTGTCTGGCTACGTCCAGAAACCTGTCTGGTACATGCCCAGTCCAGTCCCAGCTGTTACTGGTGCTGGTGGAGGTGGTACACACCGTTAGGTATGGTTCAGTCACAGGGGGCTTGATGTTCTCCATCAGTACGATGCTCTGTGTTTGGTTCACTTGGTCAGGAATTGACACATGACACCGGATTGCTGTTTCAGGGGAGGTGCACCTCAGGCTACGACGTAGGGCATGGCATATAGGGTATGTGGCCATGTGGTACCTACGCCACGCTGGTATACGCTGCATTTCATGCATCAGGCCGGTGTACATCTCATCGACACCCACTGCCACTTTCTCTTGGCACGTTCTCCACGTTCTCCACATTCACGTTCTCTGTTTTCCACCCTCAGTGTGAGGTATCATCCCTGTCCGAGTCTCCGGAAGAAGAGGAAGTGGACACGCCAGAGATAGAGAGGAGAGGGCAGCAGTCGTTTGAGGCAGGGTCAGAGTTCGGACCCCTGTCTCCGACATCTCCGGCTTCGTCATCTCCCACCACGCCGGACACGTGGTCTGGAAGCCCCAGGAAGCGCACGCAGACGCTGCCCAGCCTTGGTGGCCCTGGAGTGGGGAAAGTGTCTCGAGAGCCGGCCTGGGACCGCTGGAGCAGACTGCCGGAGGGTTTAGACGAGAAAGACGAGAAAACGCTGTCGGAGGACATCTTCAAAATCCTGGACCTGCAGAAGGTCACGCTCTTCCCCGGGAAACAGAGCAGCGAGGAGAAAAGCTCAGGTGAAGAACCCAACCTGGAAAGGAGGGCGAGTGATGCCACGCCTAAGCCGATTGACCCTCCGGAAGCAAAGGCGGAGCCCAAAGTCACACCACAGAGTGTACCAACCCCGAGCAAAGAGGAGAAACCAGCGCCCATGGGTGTAGCTGCTCCGCCACAGAGCATAGCGGCCAATCAGAGGGACGGTGCGACTGACCAACAGCAACTCATTCTCAGGTATGGTCTGAATTAAAAGGATTTGCTTATGAACATTTAACCAAGAACATTTAACCAAGAACCCTTAATTAGGAACCTTTAACCAAGAACCCTTAACTAAGAACCTTTAACCAAGAACCTCTAACCAAGAAACCGTAACTAAGAACCCTTAACTAAGAACATTTAACCAAGAACCCTTAACTAAGAACCTTTAACTAAGAACCCTTAACTAAGAACATTTAACCAAGAACCCTTAACTAAGAACATTTAACCAAGAACCCTTAACTAAGAACCGTTAACTAAGAACATTTAACCAAGAACCCTTAACCAAGAACATTTAACAAAAAACCCTTAACTAGGAACCCTTAACCAAGAACATTTAACCAAGAACATTTAACCAAAAACCCTTAACTAGGAACCCTTAACTAAGAACCCATAACCAAGAACCATTAACCAAGAACCCTTAACTAAGAACATTTAACCAAGAACCCTTAACTAAGAACCTTTAACTAAGAACCCTTAACTAAGAACATTTAACCAAAAACCCTTAACTAGGAACATTTAACCAAGAACCCTTAACCAAGAACATTTAACCAAGAACATTTAACTAAGAACCCTTAACTAGGAACCCTTAACTAAGAACATTTAACTAAGAACCCTTAACTAGGAACCCTTAACTAAGAACCTTTAACTAAGAACCTTTAACTAGGAACCCTTAACTAGGAACCCTTAACTAGGAACCTTTAACTAGGAACCCTTAACTAGGAACCTTTAACTAGGAACCCTTAACTAGGAACCTTTAACTAGGAACCCTTAACTAGGAACCTTTAACTAGGAACCCTTAACTAGGAACCCTTAACTAGGAACCCTTAACCAAATAACTCTAAATAACGTACACACGTTTTACTCACTGTCACTATTAAAACTCTGGGTTGATATTTTTAGGTCTTAAAAAGTGTCCCCAGTGTCCCCAGTGTCCCCAGTGTCCCCAGTGTCCTCAGTGTCCTCAGTGTCCCCAGTGTCCCCTGGGCTGTAGTGGTGTTATCTGTTGTACTAGTTCTACAGTTCCAGACTGTAGTCCATCTGTTTCTCTGTATACTGTATTACCCTGTTCTTCAATGGTCAGGACCCCCACAGGACCACCACAGAGCAGATATGATGTGGGTGGTGGTGTGTTGTGCTGGTGTGAGTGGATCCTGTGGGGGTCCTGACCCCTCGAAACACAGGATAACACAGTATCGTCGCTGTCCAATGAAAACCATGTATCTCCATTTTTGTTGATTTTTGATTTTATGCGTCATTTGAGCACAGCCGCTGTCGTTTACACTGTGTAAAGATTTCATGATTAATGGACCACCAGAAGTCGCCCAACATGGCTTGGAAAGACGTCTGGTTCCATTGACGTACATTGTAATCTAATACGGTTTTTGGCCTCTCCTGTAAAGTTCCCATTTTGGAGGTACTAGTTTTTCAGTGGTAAGTGATGGTATATAGAGAAGCAGATGGACAGACTGGATGGAGTCAGAAAGTTTACACCGGTGTAGCATGTAAATGCAGCATAGAGCCACCTTTACGAGAGAGAGAGAATCGTTAACCTGATCATAAACGAAACACAACCCCCCAGGACCTCATGTAAAGTGAAATCTGTGTGTTTAGTCTCCAACAGAGGAACAAGGAATTGAGTGCGACGGTGGCAGAGCTACAGTCCGAGCTGGAGGCTGAGCGGCGCTGTAAATCAGCTTTGGAGATCCTGTTGCGGAACGCCGAGCGTAGCCGGGATGAAGCCCTGAGACGCAACGAGCAGCTGGACCGCGATATCCAGCAATTCCTCAACAAAGCCAGGGCCGGACCACCGTAGGGCAGCTGTAGGGCTTCCGCCCATGTGGAGCTCCGTACGGTTGGAACTGACTAACACAATAAGGAACCTCTGCTGGGGTTGCAGACCCTCTTCCTACTTTTCCCAAATGGGATCGGGTTCTACACGGATGAATTGATAGGAGAGCTTTGGAGCGGTATTGGATATTGCTATAGATGAATATTGATGTGCTAGATTTCTATTTAAACATTAAGGACAGTAATATATGAAATTACGGCACTAGGTAATGTATTTCGGGTCCCCTCTGCGAGGTACCTGTTATTGTCGGCCGGTACCGATATGGGATACGTCTGTATTAACCACCCCGGTGTTCTCCAACAGGCCCAGTTCCTGGGTTAGTGTGTTCTAGCTTTTTGTTCTAGTGGTGAGAGACAGTGTTATTGGACCGTGTCCTCGTTTTTAGAATTTGCTTTTAATATACATTTTAATAAAATTTCTTTGCCATGGACAGAACCGTTCCACAACCATGTTCCCCAAATTAACCTTATACCAGATCAGCCAAATCTGGAACCCTGGATACAACCGGAAACCTTGTCCAGAAGTTTCTGGAATCATTATCACCTGCAGCGTTGTACTAACCAGCGTTCTCAGAGACACAGGGTAACGTATGATGGTCTAGCATTAGTTTTGAATTATGACTGACGTTTTTGCGGTAGGACGTTACAGATCAGTAATAAGAGTGTAATGATGTGGTAATTAGATGGTAATAAATGTTTAAATTACTTTTCTAGTTATTACTAAATAATGAATCAGAAATTGTAGTGAGTGTTAACAAGGCTGTAATTAAAAATGACCTGCTTGTTTAATATTTCTTTATGTATAATAAGTGAGGAATAATAGAAACAATAGTAACAAACACTTTGCTAAATATATATATCTTCATTCCAATAATAAATATAATTATGGTCATTGTATCAGAATTTAGAAATAAAAAGATTTTTATTTTATTAGAACCTTTAACCAAGAACCCTTAACCAAGAACCCTTAACTAAGAACCCTTAACTAAGAACCTTTAACTTAGAGCCTTAAATATAAATATGGTCATTGTATCAGAATTTAGAAATAAAATGATTTTTATTTTATTATTTTATTAGAACTTTTAACTAAGAACCTTTAACTAAGAACCCTTAACTAAGAACCTTTAACTAAGAACCCTTAACTAAAAACTCAACTAAGAACCTTTAACTAAGAACCCTTAACTAAGAACCCTTAACTAAAAACTCAACTAAGAACCTTTAACTAAGAACTTTTAACTAAGAACCTTTAACTAAGAACCCTTAACTAAGAACCCTTAACTAAGAACCCTTAACTAAGAACCCTTAACCAAGAACCCTTAACTAAGAACCCTTAACCAAGAACCCTTAACCAAGAACCCTTAACTAAGAACCCTTAACTAAGAACCTTTAACTAAGAACCTTTAACTTAGAGCCTTAAATATAAATATGGTCATTGTATCAGAATTTAGAAATAAAATGATTTTTATTTTATTTTATTAGAACTTTTAACTAAGAACCCTTAACTAAAAACTCAACTAAGAACCTTTAACTAAGAACCCTTAACTAAGAACCCTTAACTAAAAACTCAACTAAGAACCTTTAACTAAGAACCCTTAACTAAGAACCTTTAACTAAGAGCCCTTAACTAAGAACCCTTAACTAAGAACATTTAACTAAGAACCCTTAACTAAGAACATTTAACTAAGAACCCTTAACTAAGAACATTTAACTAAGAACCCTTAACTAAGAACATTTAACTAAGAATCCTTAACTAAGAACCTTTAACTTAGAGCCTTAAGAGCCATAAATATGGTCGTTGTATCAGAATTTAGAAATAAAATGATTTTTATTTTATTAGAACCTTTAACTAAGAACCTTTAACTTAGAGCCTTAAATATAAATATGGTCGTTGTATCAGAATTTAGAAATAAAATGAAAACACTAATTCCCTTCTTTCTGTTTTATTCATTTCCTGTTATGTATGTAGTCGGTCAGATTACAGGTGGTAATTAGAGAGTCTATATGGTGTTAGAGCCATAAACAGAAAACCTCTCTTAATTTCTACACCTCCGTCAGGTCACACCACCAACAGGGTCCTCTGCTTCACGTGTAGGTCCACCTATAGACACGGACCGTTACCCAGTAAGAGATGAGACCATGACAATCTCGGCTCACTTATAAAATAAGAAGGTCATTTTAGGTACAGCTTGTGACCATTACTTCACCTCCTCCTGACGGCCTGGTTTACACTCAGTACCATTCCTGATTTATTATTAGTAACATCTAATTAACGATTAAACTCAGTCTGTTAATTACCATGTCATTACCTGCTTATTACTGATCTGTAAAGTGCCGGTTTTCCTTAGTGGCTTTGGTGCATGACTCAGATCAGAACTGGATTTCTCAAAATTAGTCCCAGCTCCTCATCATCTGGCTCATTCGATCTGGACGAACAGCCTAGGCATTAGTTCACTGCACAAGCCGTTACACCCAAAAGACCTGCACCAGCTGGTAGACCTCTTTGATTGGCCTCTTGAACTGATAATCAGCGGGCAGCTGAATCCTGACTTTCACTCATGTAGGGAATCGTGTAAAGCGTCAGATCAACCACGTCACTAACGTGAAAATATGAAAAGTTAAAGGTGCATTTGAACCTTCTAAAGACAAGCGTTTACCGAGCAGCACAAGCGAAGAGTAGTACGGATGTGTGATGGAAGGGGAAGGAGGAGAACAGTGGAAAAGGTAGAGGAGGACAAGGGCTCAATCCTATTTCACCCCTTGCCCCCAACACTTGGCCCTACCCCTCTGTTTGGTGTTCACGTCTAGGGGTAGGGTTGTCCCGACTGGTGTTGAGGTGGAGGGGTAGGGTGAAGTGTTAGGGCTACATGGCCCTTCATACTGAGTGTTAGGAGAAAATTCCCAGAATGCCCTGCGGGGCATCGGTAAGATGGCTGCACCAGCGCCCAGAGAGGCCCATAAACATCAGTATGTCTCTGTTAAAGCCGCTGTACTGTAAGATCACCATGGTAACAGCGTTGTATGGTCATTTTCTTAACACCTGTAAACATCGCTAGTGATGTGTTGATGTCTCGGCGCCACCTAGCGGAATCTCCCGTTCCACCTTAAATGGTGCAGCAGTTTACGTTCTGGTACCTGAAGTTGGTGCACCATTTAAGGTGGACCGGGGAGACTGGATCATGAAGCTGGAGATTAAAGAGCCCAGTTCAGCTTCATTCTGGGTGGAGATTATAAATAACGGTCATCCGTCTCTTTGAGGTCACATGATGCCCTAACTGTGTTTAAGCCGTGAGGAGCTGAACTCCACCCTCCTCAGCTGGCACTGCAGACCTGCAGGGTCGCCTACAGAGCACCGCTAGCAGCCTGTGAATGAAGTCCTGTCGTTTTTTGTTGTCCTGGGGTTTTCACCTCAGTGACTGCAAGAAACAGATGATGTATCCGGTTCTTGAAGGGTGGTCCCATTTCACAGGGGGAACATTTCGATCAACTCAGTTTCAAGGGGGAGGGGTAAAAACAAGAACTGGGATTTGGCCAAAGATGGGGGAACGTTCCAGATGAAATCAGGGCCACAGCTGTGGACCCGGTTAGCAGTCATGGCTTCACAATGGCCAAGGCTCCACAGAGTGTCGGGAGAACAACCGTGTCCTCAGTTATTCAAGCATGTGTGGATGGCCCTGACAGCTGCCGTGGCGTAGAAGGTGTAGACCAGGGGTCACCAATCTTATCCACAAAGGGCCGGTGTGGCTGCAGGTTTCCATTCCAACCAAGCAGGAGATCATGTGATCTGTTGTCTGCAGGCTGAGCAGGTGATGAATCAAGTAGAATCAGGTGAGCTCCTGCTTGGTTGGAATGGAAACCTGCAGCCACACCGGCTCTTTGTGGATAAGATTGGTGACCACTGGTGTAGACAGACTGTGCGGTAATTAGGGGCGTTTTCAGTCTTCACAGTCTAATATGGTACTTTTTCCTTTGTGCTAATAATCCTGTCTTTGAGGTTTTTGCCAGGGATCTATGTGTGGTGACAAATTGAGAAATAATTGAGCAATTAATGTTGGGCCGAAACATTCATAAGTATTCGTGAAATGAACCGAAGCAATTAAGAAAAACTGTAACCTAGCACTTAGCACTTAACACTTAGCAGGTACACGGTCATATTTATTGGGCTCCAGTAATGTTCAGCAATGGTAGATTCCTCTGTTGCTGCCTTATTAGGCTGGTACTTACTCCAATGGGTTAGGCCTTCCACCCATCTCCAGAAGTCTGGACCCACGAGTGGAAAGCCTGACCGTGTCTACAACCCCACCTCCAAAACCTTTGGGCCCCAACTGTGAACATCATAGAAAAACAGGAAGCAGTGAAAACCCATAGAACCCATAGAAAAGCTATTTGATGCTGAACCCGAAGACTGCCAATGACGTTCTGTAAATCTGATCTCTGCAACAAGTTCCAAATGTGCTGGGACAGGATCACGTCTACCACTGTGTTACCTCTTTTGGGAAAACCAATCCAGGACCCAGTGGCTGCCATGCTTCTGTTATACCAGTCCTCAGCTGTGCTGCAGTAGGGGCCGTCCTTGTTCGTGTCCGTGTTGAAGTTTGAGATGAGTGAATGACATGTTTACATTGACGGATAGATCTGGACTGCAGGTGGGTCAGTCTAGAACCTAAAACACACTTCGGAATACACTGTTTTAATTTTACATTAATTTAAAGCCCACAACAACAAACATGATTGTAGTTCATCCATCCATCCATCCATCCATCAATCCATCCATCAGTCCATCCATCGACTCATGTTGTAAACCACTTATCCTTGGGTAATGGGGTGCTGGAGCCTAGATTGGTTCAAGATCACAGTCTCAAAACATTTTCCTTTAATAAGCTTTTTTCTGTTTCCCAGACTGTTTTGGATTGAGAAAGAAATCCAAAGAATTCCTGGAAATTTCTGGAGAGAGAGAGTGTGTCTGTGAGAGTATGGAACAGTGGCACTATCCCCAAAATTCTCCAATGTCCAATATTCCAAATACCAAACGCATTACTACCCAGTGGAGAATTCGCACATGCCGGATCCTGGTCCCTCAAGCCATGTGTTATATTTGTCCAAATGAAGCCAGGCGTTACTAAACTGGCATTGTCCTGGCATTGCGCGTACATATGCACAAGCCATCAAAGCTATTAGGTTTGTAGATCTCATGTAAAACACGTTTCTGAATAGAAATAGTTTTTAAATTTTATATTAATTTAAAGCCAAAATCCAACACTGAAATATGAGTGTTACTACTCTCTCCAGTTCTGCTCGTACTACAATACATGCAAAGCATAAAAACAACAAACATGATGATCCATCCATCCATCCATCCATCCATCCACTCATCTTGTAAACCACTTATGCTTCTGGGTAATGGAGAGCTGGAGCCTAGATTGGCTCAAGATCACAGTCTCAAAACATTTTTCTCAGACTGTTTGTGTTGAGAAAGAAATCCAAAGAACTCCTGGAAATTTCTAGAGAGACAGAGAAAGAGAAAGAGAGAGAGGAAGTGAGAGAGAGAGAGAGGGGGAGGGAGAGAGTGAGAGAGAGAGAAAGAGAGAGAGGAAGTGAGAGAGAGAGAGAGAGAGAGAGAGAGAGAGAGAGAGAGAGAGGGAGGGAAAGAGTGAGAGAGAGAGAGAGAGAGAGACACAGAGAGAGAGGGAGGGAGAGAGTGAGAGAGAGGGAGGGAGAGACACAGAGAAAGAGAGAGAGAGAGAGAGTGAGAGTGACTGTGAGAGAGGGAGAGAGTGAGAGAGAGAGTGGGAGAGAGTAAGAGAGAGAGTGGGAGAGAGTGAGAGTGACTGTGAGAGAGAAAGAGAGAGAGGGAGAGTGAGAGAAAGTGAGAGAGAGAGTGAGAGAGAGACAGAGAGAGAGGGGGAGGGAGAAAGTGAGAGTGACCGTGAGAGAGAGAGAGAGAGAGAGACAGAGAGAGAGAGAGAGAGAGAGTGTGAGAGAGAGAGAGAGAGAGAGGGAGGGAGGGAGAGAGTGAGAGTGAGAAAGAGAGGGAAGGAGAGAGTGAGAGTGAGAGAGGGGGAGAGAATGAGAGAGAGAGAGAGAAAGAGAGAGAGAGAGGGAGAGAGAGAGCGTCTGTGAGAGTATGGGATCGTGGCACTATCACACCATTCGGAGTAAACAGAGAGGATGCTGGGAAAACATTCCGTAAGAAAGGAAGAGCCTGCTGGTGGGATGTCTGAGAACTGTCACAGTGATTGAAAATTGACAGAGAGCCCTGAAAGTATGAAGGATGTGCTTCTCAAAATCAATAGGAAAACATCCAGCGCTCTGTTGATAATCTGTGTTGCGTGACACAGATTCCGGATTGTTCTGGAATGCTTGAATGAGAAGTTTCCGGAAGGTGCTGCGTACGAATTCGGTGCCAACAGCAGGCTAGGCGATAATCGTTGCCGTCAAGTGTCAGAAGACAAAGAGAGAAAAGGGAGGGAAAAAAACAAAACAAAACAAAAAAAAAAAACGTTAGAACTCAAGAGGTTCACGAGGTCAGCATTCTTCCGCACGCCCGCTGCTGCGACCTTTGGCCCGATACGTCATTTCTAATCAGACGCACATTAGGCAGCCTCCGCGTATTTGACCCTCAGCTGGACCTTTGCTTCGTTAAGCGCCTCGCCCCCCGTGGGGCTGATCTGAGATCAGTTATGGGGTTCGCTTTATGGCTGTTCCCGTCAAACTTCAGGCAGGAGCTGTTCCCAAATCAGCACAACGTGGGGACGGCTCCTCCGCGCCTCAGAGAATTCGAACTACGTGGAGCATCCCAGCTGGATGGTGCTGTATTCACTATGGGGGGCCATGCTGGGAGTCGCTCTGACGTGCCCCCGGCTCTGCCGCAGTTTTCCACCGGCTGCGAGGCCTCATCAGCCCCTGAACAATAGTGATAAGCGCTTCCCGGCACTTCCGAGAGGGCTGTTGGTCTGACGTGTGAGCTTGAAGTAACACTCACCACTGAAGGAGGCCTGCTTCTTTGGAAGACACCACTTGGACAGCCAGTATGGAGGCTGGACAGCTGTAACTTCTAGATCATATCGTGATCCGGAATAATAAGGAGGAAGTCGTGTAATATGAAGGTCACATTGTAAGAGGCTGATGGCTAACATTAGGAACACCGATCTTCTGCCTGAGATCTTATAAAGGTTTCTAAAAAGTTCATCGTGTAGATGTACAGTTTTAGGAATCAGTAACTCATTGTTATGAAACATATACAAGAACCTTTGGTAACACTTTCTTTGAGTCAGGTATCCATAATGCGTTATAAGAGAATTCATAAAGATCTATAAAGCTTTCATAATGCCTGAGATAACTCTTTGTAACATAGCACAAAGTGAAAATGTATTATAAGGACGTTCATAAAGATCTATAATGCTTGCATAATACTTGAAAAGTCTTTGTAACTGTACATTAATGATCATAATAGCGCACATACACTGTTATAACGCATTATGTCACTTTGTGCTATGAAGCTTTATACTGTGGTGTTGTAAAAACATTCATAAAGATCTATAAATCTTTCATAATGCTCTATAATACCTGGGATAACCCTTTGTAACATAGCACAAAGTGACAATGTATTATAAGGACAGTCATTTCGATCTATGACGCTTAATAATACTTGACATAAGTCTTTGTAACTGTACATTAATGATTATAATAGTGCACATAAAATGTTATAATAGTGCACTTTATACTGTGGTGTTGTAAAACACCATAAAGATATAAATCTTTCATAATGCTCATAATACCTGGGACATAACATAGCATTATAAGGAATAAGGAAGTTCATAAAGATCTATGGCGCTTGCATAATACTTGACATAAGTCTTTGTAACTGTACATTAATGATAATAATAGTGCACACACACTGTTAGAACGCATCATGTCACTTTGTGCTATGAAGCTTTATACTGTGATGTTGTAAGGACATTCTAAAAGATCTATAAAGCTTGAATAATACATGAGATAACCCTTTGTAACTATACATAATGATCATAATAGTGCACATACGCTGTTATAATGCATTATGTCTCTTTGTTTTATAAAGCTTTATATTGTGGTGTTGTAAGAACATTCATAAAGATCAATAAAGCTTTCATAAAGCTTTATAATGCTCGAGATAACCATTTGTAACTGTACATTAATGATTATAATAGTGCACATAAAATGTTACAACACCAGTATAAAGCTTCATAGCACAAAGTGACAATGCATTATAAGGACATTCATAAAGATCTATAAAGCTTAAATAATACTTGAGATAACCCTTTGTAACTATACATTAATGATCAGAATAGTGCACATACACTGTTATAATGCATTATGTCACTTTGTGCTAAGAAGCTTTATATTGTGATGTTGTAAGAACGTTCAAAAAGATTAAAAAAGCATTAATAATGCTTTATAATGCTCAAGATGACACTATACATTAACTGTACATTAATGATCATAATAGTGGACATAAAATGTTACAACACCAGTACAAAGCTTCAGAGCACAAAGAGTCATAATGCATTATAAGGACGTTCATAAAAATCTATAACGCTTGAATAATACTTGACATAAGTCTTTGTAACTGTACAGTAATGATTATAAGAGTGCACATACACTGCTACAACACCGTAGTATAAAGCTTCATAACACAAAGCTACGTAATGCGTTATAATACATATATTTAGTGTTATTGGTAAGACCAGCATCATAAAGCCTATACCAAATGATGCCTAAACCCTAACATATTCTCAGACATTCCTCAGCATCTTCAAAATAAAAAGTTTGGTAACAATTTCAATGAATCAGGAATCCATAATTCGTTACTAGAGCATTTATTAAGATCTATAAAGCTTTCATAATCCTTTATATTACTCCATATAAGCCTTTGTAACTGTACATAAATGGTTATAATCAAACACATAAGACGGTGTAACACCACAGTATAAAGTTTCAGTGTATTATAATCTATATATTGTTGAGATCATTGACAATCTCTAGAAGAAGAATTAATATTAGCATGTAGATTGTAAAAGTATATTTTATTAATAAATTAAACCTTGTTCAAAGTAGCGATTATGGTCTCCTTCTGTTCAGACATACTTATGTAAGGCAATCTAAAGCTGTTATGAGCTTATATTAACATGGAGTAATTCATAGAGCTGACCAACGTCACTTTACCCAGAGCCTGTAAGGAGAGCTTATAAGTGCTCATTAGATGTCATCTGCAGTTCTAAGATTATTTTTATTTTGAAGATACTGAAAAATGCCTGAGACAGTGTTAGAGTTCACAGACCATCATTTGAATGATCAACATTTGTTACTAGGCTTTATGATGCTGGTCTCACCAATAATGTTAAATATACGTATGTATTATAACACATTGTCACTTTGTGCTACGGAGTCTTATCCTGTGGTGTTGTAACAGGTAATGTGCACAATTCTGATCATTACTGTACAGTAACAATGGCTTATGTCTAGTATTTTAAAGCATTATGGATGCTTTATAGAACTTTACGAATGCGCTTATAATGCATAACACATACATGATTTATAGAAAGTGTTTTTAAAACACTTTTTTAAAAAGAGTAAATAAACGATCACAGACAAGTACAAACTGTTACAACACCACATTATAAAGCTTAATAGCCATGTGTTATAATTTCTATATGCAATGATAGCAGCCTAAATGAAGGTTCTAAGAACTTTAGTGTTACGTTTTATGAATGTGATTATGAACATTCATGTCCAGTTACAAATGCTTCCGTTCAAGTTTAATACAGCATTAGGAAAGCTTTATAGACCCTTATAAATGTACTTATAATGCATTATGGATACCTGATGTGCTACCAAATGTATAAATATAACTTATGTATTCATAATGCATTAAAAAATGCATCTATAAGGCATTATATGGCATACAAAAGACCTTATAATACCTAATATATGCCAGTATAATTGCTCGAGTAGCTAGAATTCCATGCACAACACTTTATAATGCCATAGTATATGACTTCATAACGTCTATAATGCATTATAATATCTGTTCAGTTACCAGTTAGATAAACTTAAATTACTCGGTTAAATTCACATATTGTTAAAAAGCTTGGTTGCTTCTGTTTAGCTTAGTTGGTAGCAACTGTTGTGATGGACGTCATACAAAAAAAATAGACTAGGTCCTTGTTATGGTATGTTACAACCAAGATGTGAAACACTTTCACCAGCACCGAAACACTTTTACACACTGCGAATTCTGATGGAAAGGGTGGGTCTAACACACAGGAAGCTTTTCAATTAAACTGTTTGGCGGTGGTAGGGGGAGGAAGAAAGAGATGAACAGGTGACTCTAAACCACGTGGAGTTGGGAATGTTAAGGGAGGTAAGTGAGCTGTAACGCTAGCTAAAGTGGAGAACTAGCTAGCTAGCTTAAAATGGCTGAGAGCTTTTACAGCCCACGTGGTTTAGAGTCGCCCGTTCGTCTCTTTCCTCTGCCTGCACGTACAGAGCCAGCTGGATAAACACTAGCCTCATCACCATCCCAAACTCCACCCACTCTACCACAGCCAAGCATTTTGATTGACGCTTCCTGTGTGTTAGACCTGCCCTTTCCTTAGAATCCAGTGTATAAAGTGTTTCACGTCTTGTAAATTTGTTTTGCCAATGGCCTCCTCTTGCTATCAGGGCCCTATCTTTAGCATGTATGCTAGCCTGAGCGTTTTGGCTCATACGTTCACACTGGACAAAGAAAGATATCATGTTGTTTGTTTGACTCGACTCGTGATTCTGAATAACTGTAGACCTGTGTGACATTTCAGTTGTTTCAGGTGTTAAGCTAACTAGTTAGCCAGCTAGCTAACGTGTTTGTTGACCCTTTCAGGAGGGCTGTGTGTAAATGTAGATATTTCTGTGACCATGTGTGAACAGGATGTAGAGTATATCGTTTCATATCAACCAATAATGTCAGCTAATATTAGAAGCAAGGTAACCAGGGTAGGCGCTAAAGCGCGGCATACAGTGACTGGAAAGATAATTAAAAACCTTTTACGGTGGTTATGAAGTTGATTCCAGCTTTCTCCAAAAGCAGGAGGAAGGGTGATGGGATCAGGAAGGCCATGTTCCTTTGATCGCTATTTAGGTTGGTTCTTGTTTTCAAGTGTTCAGCGAAAAACCCCTTTAGAGAGGCTCGAGTGTGGAAACTGCAAACCAGTATGTGCTGGATGATCATCCCAGCTAACTAAACTCAATCTTTAGGACGTCCTCAGAACAGCTTGATTGTTGTAAAGAAAAGAACTTCATTCTTCAGAACCTCAGAGGCTAATATATTGTAATATTAGGCATTATTATTGACCTTACTTACAGGTACATTTCCTAGTTGTAAATAAATTAAATTAGGTTTTAAAAAAGGTAAAATAATGGTAACAAATTGTACCAAACTAAAAGTTACAGGCTTATTTTTAGTGCCTTATGTATAACAAGTAATGCACACTAATCATTAAGCTCTTAAGAAATAATAATCATTATAAGAAATTGGTTATTGTAATGGTAACGGTAATGGTAAAATAATGGTAACAAACCCAAAAAATGAATACACACACACGAAGCAATTTTAATATTTTTTTAAACAATGTTTTGGAATATTAGGATTATTAACCCCAAAACAAATAGTTCTGCTGCGGTTTTAGTGCTATAAAACACATATTCATTTGTTTCTATATTGTTTGGTTTTTTTGCATGTTTTCTTTCCAAAACCAGTTCAAAGGAATCTTATTTATTAAGTATTAGAACACAAGTATGGCAAATACTTTTTTATTCAATAATGACTAGAATATTAACATGTAAATTTAAGTTTAAATAAAATTTCCTCTTGTTACTGATATTTCACCATAGTATTATTAGCATACTACCACAATTATTAATTTAATGTTCATTAAGGACCTTACAGTTACTCTCATATTATTCACTAAAAAATACATGTACATTAAGTTAGTACGACTTGGTACCAGCCAAACTACTTTATTTTTACTTATAATAATAATAATAATAATAATAATAATACTACATATAAATAAAATTAATTATAGTAATTAATGATAACTGCCGTTTTTATATATTATTAAAAACCATCTAGTATTTACTATTATATTATTTAATGATAAATTGGAATATTATGTAACCACTTAGTAATGATTACATAATATCTAAAAATATGTTATAGGTCCAATTTCTAGCATTAGTTAATGGTGAATTGCGTAAATGTTTTAATGTTTTATAATGTTATTTAATAACTAATATATATATATATATATATATATATATATATATATATATATATATATATATATATATATATATATATATATATATATATACAAAAAAATTATATAACTTTTAAAAGATAAAAACTTGGTCATGATACATTGAGATGTAAAATTAGGACTGCACATATTAAACAAAGAATAAGCACAGTGTTAATTATGATATCAAATGCAAATGTGCGGTAAGGATGTTTGGAGCTGTGTTTTAAGCTGTGTTCACACGTTCTTCAATATTGAATTAAAGTCTAAGGCTGAGGGTCCTCGAGTCTCAAGTTTGGCTAAACCCTTAAGAGCAGCACAACGCTACACAGACGCCTGCGAGCACAGCGGTCCTAGTCGAGGCCTTTCGCTCCTCACACCTCATTTCATTTCAATTTCCCTGTTTTAATGAGTCATGGCCTCAGAAATCTGCCCCTCCATACTCTGAATATCAGGAGGGCTCCACAACTTTGTCCGAAAGAAATGGTCAATGAAGCAGTAGCCCAACACTTGAACCACACCATTGGAAAAACAAATAAACAGTAGGTCCAAATCTTCCCTGGCTCACCCACCCAAACAAAAAAACACCCTAACAAGGAAGGGGCTTCTGGTGGTATCGGAACGATGTTTACAAAGTCCTCATTAAGGAAAGAAAGTAGATAACAGCCCATACACACACACACACGCACATGGACACACTGGGACACCATCAGCACTGAAATGCAGAGCTTCCCAGCTCAGAGATAAGGGACAGGGAGAAAGCAAGAGATAGTGAGGGAGAGAGAGAGAGAGAGAGAGAGCGAGAGAGAGAGAGAGAGAGGGGAAAAAACATAAGAAAAGAAGAAAAGAAGATGCCACAGTAGAGCTCAGTGAAGCCACCCTTCAAGCCAAACTCCTTCAGACATCAAACACACATCAAAAGGTGAACGAGGGAATAAAAGCCCTGAGGTCTGGAATAGGAGCACTGCAGGACCAGTGACCAGCCACACATAGCTAGAACAGGGGCAGAGCACTTGACCCTGCAACGCAACACTTCCCCAGGACTCCATTCACGTCTGGACCCTCAGGAACCTCCTGGATCAGCACGGTGAGGGATCTTCTGCAAGCTCTTCAAAATCGAACCAGACTCGGATTTAGTGCTTTCGCCCGGATCTACCAAGATTTTCTACTTGTGTGAAGCGTCCTGCACGTTGGAGAGTGCTTACAGCTGATACACGCCACCCACACCCCTTTCGCCTCTAACCATGGCTGGCACTGGGGTTTGGAAATGTCGGTTCACGGCCACCACGCCTTTTCTCCCCTTCCTCTTGCTCCTCTTGGGGCCTTTCTCCGGGGACTCCAGCCCCATCAGCTCCCCGGAGAGGCACCGTCCTGCCCCGGGGCTAGATGACGGGCGTGGGGGGATGATGGACCCCTCGTTTCTGGAGCAGGACAGCGAGGTGGACATGCAGAGCCTGCTGGAGAACCTGCGGGGGCAGTTCCTCAGGACCTTCAATCTCTCGGGCCGCGGGCCACCTATGCAGCCTGGGGTGCCACGAGTGGAGCCCCCAGAATACATGCTGGAGCTGTACAACCGCTTTGCCAACGATCGCACGGCCATGCCGTCCGGCAACATTGTACGCAGCTTCAAAAATGAAGGTAATGTTTTTGTTGTTCTGGGGTTTTTTGGGGGGTTCTGAGAATAACTACTTCTGACGTCTACGGGTTTACGATTTTCTTAAAAACCCTTAAACCATCTCATGAAGACGAACTGAATTCCATTGAGGACTTTCGGTAACTTGTTTACAGAGAACAGAAACTGTTTCACAAAGTTTGTAGATGAATACAGCTTAAAAATGTTTTTATTCAAAAATGTTAAAAATTCAACTTTCATTAATTTTTTACGTCGTCCATTTCAGCCAATAGCGCTGTTCCAAATGAACTCAGTCCGCCGTTTGATTTTATTATAAGTGGGGACTCATGTGTGATTGTTGTGACTGCCTTTCACAGACTCCTCCCCATGCAATGTGGGAAGCGACGGTGTGAGACGGCACCCCCTCCTCTTCAACGTTTCTGTCCCACATCACGAACGAGTAACGGCTGCTGAACTGCGCCTCTACACCCTCGTCCAGGCGGACCGCCACCTGTATGCCGGCGTCGACCGCAAGGTGACCATTTACGAGGTGGTGCAGCGGGACAGCAACAGCAGTCAACCGAGACGAGGGGACGTTTTTGAAGAAGGAGGGCAGGAGGAGACGCAGTTAGTGGAACTGGCCTCGCGGCAAGTCTACGGCATGGACAACGGATGGGAGTCCTTCGACATGACTGCTGCCGTGCACCACTGGCGCAACTCCGACTATGGCACCACCCACAGACTGGAGGTCCACATAGCAAGTCTGAACATGGCTGGGCAGAACGAGTCAGAGGTCGAAGGTCCCACCGTGGGTGGGGACATGGAAATCGACACCAGCCCGGAAGACAGACACAAACCTCTGATGATCGTTTTCTCCAATGACCAGAGCATGGACCACAGAGGAGACAAACAGGAGCTGAGCGAGATGATCAAGCATGAAACGAGTGGCCCCGGCCTGAACGATAACCTGGAGCTGGAGCTCTCGGATCTCTGGGGACAGAGCAAGGAGGATGAACCGGGTGAGGAAGATCTGCTCCAGATGCGGTCGAACCTCATATACGATACAGCCTCCAGGATTCGGAGGAACGCGAAGGGTAACCAGTGCAAGAAGACCTCCCTCTACGTCGACTTCAAAGACATAGGCTGGGACTCCTGGATCTTGGAACCCCAAGGCTACGAGGCATACGAATGCACAGGAATGTGTACCTACCCCTTGACCAAACACGTCACCCCAACCAAGCACGCCATTGTGCAGACACTGGTCAGCATTAAAAGTCCAGACAAGGTGTCCAGAGCTTGCTGTGTTCCCACTAAACTTGACCCCATCTCGTTGCTCTACCTGGACGATGCCGGCGTGGTCACCTACCAGTATAAATACGAGGGCATGGTGGTGGCAGAGTGCGGCTGCAGATAGCCCTGAGGGCCAAACCTTTGAGCCTTGCTTAGTACAATCAGAAATGGGGACCTTTCAATGTCTTAGTTTCGAGAGTACAGACTGTAAAGAAACTCTAAGTCCTTTCAGGGCAACAGGCCAAGAGCGGGAGAGACACGATGACCCATGGAAGGAGAACTTCAAACCCAGATGGAATCTAGAACCATGACTGATCTCCAGATGCCTTTGTCTAGGACTCTTCAACGGGACAGCAGGGAAGGAGGACAAGTTGGGAAAGCTTTGGCTTAATCATCTAGTGTGTTGTAACGTCGCACTTAGTGCTTATATTTAGATTTGCCCTTTTGTGACAAAGTATATTTCATGTTCGTTTCAGGAACAGAAAAAAGGGAACCTGAAAAACGAGAGACAGGAAGACAAAGTGTACAAGCCAAGATAACTCTTTGACCAATCTCTGATCGAGTGGATTATAACGCAGAACTTCCCCAGACCTTGTGCAATAACTGATCAAGGACAAAGCCAGCATTCGTAAACGAGGACTTCATGCTAACGCTAGTGTGTTATGGGTATACATTCTGTTGTTGATGGTGTTTAAGCAGCAGTGGTGGTCAACTCCGCTTCTAAAGCATAGTGGCCTGGGTCTTGTTATATACACCCCTGGTTCTTTCAACAGGTCAACAAGGTCTGGGGCTCTTGCAAGCCTTTGGGTTAGGTGGGCCTGTGAACTGGACGCTGCGTCGGGTCGTGTAATAGACCCTGGCAGAGGCAAGAGGCCTGCAAAATCCGCCTAGATCCAGTCTTCCCGGTGCCATATCTGCATCCCCCCCTGCCCTGTTTCCTGCTTGGCTGAGCCCATTTGATACGGGCCATCCGAGGCAAAGCTACCCTGTTATCTAGGAAGTCTTTCAAGGAAAGGAAACATGTGAAACTAACCAGAATGATCTGAAGTGAGATGTTCTCTTGGACGATGAGAACATTCCCAAGCAGCGTTTCGGGTGGAGGCTATCTGGTACCGCACAAAGACCCAGGTACCGGATCTAACCAGAGTCAAATTGCAGGGAGGGACATTCCTTTGCGCAACTCATTTCGATGTTTCTGTTCTCCTTCACCTCAAAAAGATTTCATAGCTCTGTCGCTAGCCCAGAGGCAGGGCAGGAGCCACACGCTCTTTCAATTGTCCGTGGGGCGTCCGTCAGCATCACGGGGCCTCCATGGGGTGGACGAGAGGTGGAGGCATAAGGGGTTATGGGGTTATCTTCGTTCTCTGGCCTTGCATGCCGTGTGAGCCGAGCTCCCAGCCTAAGACCGGTCGGTGATAAGGAGGTGTCGGGGCTGAGAAACATGCAAGTGGCCATTCCAAGCAACTGGGGAGGTGGGAGCGAAGGCTGTCAAGATTTCCAACTTCCAAACTCCCTGAGGTCTGGTCTTATTTACGGACACTGGTCCCCTTCCCCATCTGTTACTTACACCCTGTCTATTTCCTTCCCCTGGCAGACAGACTCTTCCTCTGTTGTTCCTTTGTCTGTTTCTCAAGCTTCCCAAAGGACTCTGAAACAGATTCCCGATTGGAATCCCCAAGAATTGCCGGACTAGGTTAATAAGCTTCTTAACAAGACGTAGGGCTCTTAAGTTCCCTTAGATAACTTCAGATGTTGATTCTTTATTTATATGGTCATGGTAATCTGGGAAGTCGCTAACAGTCGGGAGGGATTAGCATGATCGTTGGCGTAAAACTAGCATGTCCCGACTACCTAAGCAATCTGGAATCAGGGAAAATGGAGGGATAGCTAGCTACACAGTGTCTACAATGGCAACGACTAGGGAATTTTTTATTTTTCCAGAGACTGTTAAAAACGGAACTGTCTGTTTGACGGAACGTAGAAAAGCATTTAGTTTCCAGAATGTTGAGTAACATCGGGGTCTTAATCGCATCTCCTCCACAATTTACATCACCTTAAGATGCCGAGATCGGTGAACCTACCCACATCCTTAAATATGGTTTTGTACTGCTGCTTAAAGAACCGACGCTTATTTATTGATTAATTTATTGATTTTATTGTGTCTTTTAAGTGGTTTTTGTATAGCTACGTATGTAAATAAACACATTATACACCTAAAAGACTTAACCTTGTAACGAAAGACTTACAGAAGAGCTTGGTCAAAGTCCGAGTCGTCCTGTACGGCTCCACCGATGCTTGCAAAATGCTTCAAAGTCGAGAAACAATGTCCTAGCAGCTTTGATGAATTGCCTCAAAGCAGCCAAGTTTCGGCATGTTTGAGCAGATGCTGTGACCTTTGTGCAGATCCTGTACAGATCACCACCCCCCGCTCCAAAACCCACCCACGCCGGCCACTCCGAAACACACTCCAAGATATTTTTAGATATGAAACTCCTTGTTTAAACACCAGAGCTGTTCGTTTAAACACAGCTCAGAGAGGCCAGCGATTCATAACTTTTAACTTTCCATTGAGAGCAGTGGTCTGGTCCAGGGCTGTCGTTCACACGCGTCAGGATGATCCTAAGCCATGGGAAACTGACTGGAAGCTAATGACCTCATTTAGCGATCTGTACAAAGTTCCATGTGACTGCTTCCAGGACATTTTTCTCTTCCATGAAAACACAAACAAGGAAAACTGATTTTTGGGACTTATTTTCTGAAAGAGATGTTGGAATAGTGATGTATTTACATTGTATCACCCTGTAAATAAATGTAAATAAATGTGAGACGAAGTCCTGGCTGTGGTATCCTTATTATGAAGGCGGAAAGCTGGACACTGATATAGAGCCAGCAATAAGCCTTTTGGCAACAGCTTAATCTTGACCAAATATTTAAAGGGAAATATTTTGGATCACATGTCAAGAGCTGGTTTTAGGCTTCGTTCCAAAAGGAACAATACTGCTATGTAAATACGGTGACTCTCAAAAATCCCCCAAAATATCTACAGGGACATCTGCCAAAAACTAGCATATAGGCCCAATCCCATTTCACCCCTTGCCCCTAACACTTAGCCTTACGACTCCATTTGGTGGGGCTCATGTCTATTATCCCGATTGTTGTTTAGATGGAGGGATAAGGTGAAGTGTTAGGACTAAAAGGCCCTTGAAACGGAGATTTTTCAAAAGCACGTTCCAAACAGAGTGTTATGAGAAAATTCCCAGAATGCAATTAAGTCTTTGGCAAGATGGCTGCACACGTGACCAAAGAGACCCATAAATATGAGTATGTCTCTGTTAAAAAGCTGCTGTACTGTAAGATCACCACAGTAAATAGCCATCAGTAGACGCACCAGAAGGAAACAAAGATGGCCGCTCGCTTGTTGTCATAGAACATAGCATGAACGTAGACACTGGGCCTAGATTTCTTTGTTTACACGACATCTACTTTATGTAGCTTTGTCATTATCCTAGCTAGCATTAGCCTTAGCTTAGCTTGTAACAAGCAGGTATCTCTGATACCTACCTAGTGACCCTTTGATGCACAACACACCACAGGTGGTTCAGTTTGAAAGCAAATCCGGTAACTGGGCACTATGCTAATAACGATGATTATAGTACCAACTCTAGCTTAAGTGTTCTGAGTGTGTCTTTTGGGAACACGTTCTATGAAGCAGGTATCAAGAACGCCTTGTGTGCATTCATAAAAAGCCTGTATAATATAACGGACATAAGCCTTTGTAACTGTGCATGAACGTATATAAATATATATATTATAATAATATGAACAGTATAAAGTTTTTAGCACAAAATTGATATTAGATGTTATAATGCAAATATTCAGGTAACACTTCCTATGAATCCTGAATTCATAATGCTATTTAAGAGGTACATAATCTCTCCTAAGTCGTTATAATAACATGCATTATATTTAACAATCAGAGTATACAACTTTATCAGATTTCAAAATGCCTTGACAATAATGTACACATTAATGCTGATGAATTTCTATGAATCTACAATGCATTATAAGTGCATTCATAAAGATCTATAACATCGTTATAACCCTTTATAATACTAGGCATAAGCCTTTGTAACTGTGCATAAACGTTTATAATCACACACCCACAAATGGTTATGACAACAGCATAAGGCTTCATAGAAGAAAGTGACATAATGCATTATAATGTATAATTATACCCTGTTTTTTACATTACATAATGCTTTTTAAGGATCCACAGTGAGACCACTCTCCAATGTTCCTCAGTAACTTCAAAATGAAAATGATCTAAGTGCATGTAACATCCAATGAACACTTATAAGCCTTCTTAACAGACTTCAAGTGAGGTTAATGCACAGCTTTATGAATTAATGCATTATGCAAATAGATGTATTAAGCTTTATGATGCGGGTCTTAATGTTAATAACAGGAGAAATCTATACATACCTTAACATATCTCTGTGTTATGAAGCCTTATAATGCAATGTTGCATCAGTTTTTGTGTGTGATTATGAACATTTATGTACAGTTAAAAAAAGCTAATGTCAAGTGTTATGAAACATTATGCATGCTTTATAAATCTTTATGAAATGTACTTATAATGCATTATGGATACTTGATTCATAGAAAGTGTTATCCAAATTTTTTATTGAGCTTTATGCCAGACCATTAAAGGTGTTAACATAATTTCAGTATTTAACTTATTTCAATTCTGCCCGTTATACATTTGTTGTAGATTTACATTCTACAGTCTCTGACTGTACATTTACAGTTGCTATAAATGGATTAAGTGTGCATTCTGAATACAGCATTCATACAAAATGACACTGTTCTGTTTTTCATGTTTCTAACATTATTAATGAGACTGGCATCATAAAGCTTAATAACAAACACAAACTGGACACTATGTTAATAATGACGATTATAGCACCAACGCTAGCTTAAATGTTCAGAATGTGTCTTTTTGGTAACACATTCTATGAAGCAGGTATCCATAACTCCTTACAAGTGCATTCATAAAAATCTATAAAGCCTTTATAAGGCCTTATAGCAGACATATGCCTTTGTAAGTGTGCATGAACTGTCATAACAAAGACAGTGACAAAGTGCATTGTGTTTTTTCAGTTAATTAACATTGACATTAACATTAATAACTAATGTCGTGCTCTTTTGACACTGTTCTATTTTTCAACTTTCTAACATTATTATTGAGATCATAAAGGCATCATAAAGCTTAATAACAAACACTGTACATTCACATACTGTCTTCACTGCTAAAATGCAAATGTAGAGAAACTACATTCCAGTTGTAGCTTGGTGATGGGTTTTTGAGAATGTCAGTGTCATTGCAGTGCTGAGAATGATCCACCACCCACATACTACCTGCTCTGTGGTGGTCCTGTGGGGGTCCTGACCACTGAAGAACAGGGTAATACAGTATACAGAGAAACAGATGGACTACAGTCTGGACCTGTACACCTACAGAGTGTCCTGTATGGTCAGTGGAGCTGAGACAGTGGACAGGCAGTGTAGATACACAGAGGTGAGTTTAATGTCATGGCTGATGGGTGTATAGCGCGTTATAGCTTGTTGTGTGTTTATACTATATTAATGTGGATTTATTTAAACAGCTGACCAATAATCACTCTACCTAAAATGCATTATGTGCTTTGTGCTATGTAGCTGTAATTAATGGTGCATGTTTTTCTGCGTGTGGTTATGAGCATTTATGCACAGTTACAAAGGCTTATGTCAAGCATTATGAATGATCTATGGATATTTATGAATGCACTTGCAATGAATTATGCATACCTGATTTACGGAATGTGTTTTCAAAACATTAACATATATACGTCACATTGTGCTATGAAGCCTTAAACTGCGTTGTTATGCCAGTTTATGTATGTGATTGTGAACACTTACAGTATGCACAGCTACAAGGGCTTGTGTCAAGCATTATAAAACATTATAAATGGCTTATAGACCCTTATTAATTCACCTATAATACATTACGGGTACCTGACTCATTGCATGCACAGCTACAAGGGCTTATGTCAAGCATTATAAAGCATTATAAATGGCTTATAGATGCTTAATAATCCACCTATAATGCTTTACGATACCTGATTCATTGTATGTACAGCTACAAGGGCTTATGTCAAGCATTATAAAGCATTATAAATGGCTTATAGATGCTTAATAATCCACCTATAATGCTTTATGATACCTGATTCATTCCATGTACAGCTACAAGGGCTTATGTCAAGCATTATAAATGGCTTATAGACCCTTAATAATTCACCTATAATGCATTACAGATACCTGATTTACTGCATGCACAGCTACAAGGGCTTATGTCAAGCATTATAAAGCATTATAAATGGCTTATAGACCCTTAATAATTCACCTATAATGCATTACAGATACCTGATTCATTCCTTGTACAGCTACAAGGGCTTATGTCAAGCATTAGAACTCATTATGAATGGCTTTTATATAGATGTTTATTAATGAACTTATAATGCATTATGGATACCTGGTTTACTGAACGTGTCGCCATCTTGTTTTTAGCTTCTGTTAAATTTTGGAAGCAAATCAATTTAGATTTTGGAAATTTAATGAGAAGAGATATCAAACATGTGTCAGCTCAACTACTGCATCGAGGTCAAGCTGCTTCCTAAACATACCTCTTTGATGCTTTGCGGTATAGTCTAGACCACGCAACTGTTTCTATGGCAACAGGATCAACAACAACAAACATGGTTCACATGTTGCAGCTACCACCCTTCCTCTCGCTCTTGGCTGCCTGTGAGCACGAAGCAGGTCAGGTTTATTAACATCTGAAATAACTTCGAATACACGACATGGGCACATAACAAGCCTGGGCTCCACAGAGGACGGCTTTACAGGGACCTCCATCGGTCCAGCTGCCGGCACCAGTGGTCTAAGAAACTAGGCCAATGTACTGGTCACTGTGAACCTTTCCACATTAGCCAACTCCAGACAGGAAATCAGATTCCAGGTGGATGAATCATGATACACAAACCCGGCACTGCGCTAAATATTTATGGAAGTGAACACAAGGACAAGAACGTTCCAGACCTTTGCCATCCATGTCCAAACTAATTTGTGGAATAAATTTATAAAGCCTGGAGCTCCGGTCAGGCTTTTGATCGCACCCTGACCGAAACGTTTCCCTCAGAGTCAGGCTGGGGTCACTACCATCGGCCACTTAGGATTAGCGATCTGCTTACAGCTGGTTTTCAAACATGCCCACGCCAACCTCACACAAACACTCAGAAGTGTGTCCCCGCTACGCTACACAAGTGGACAGATGAAGGGAGGACAGAGAGAGCGTTGCTCTGTTGTTTGTACCTCTGTATATTCTCCGGATCGTCCAGCGAAAAGAGGACATCTTGTTGCTGACACTCTGCATGACCCAGGACTACACGCCTGTCTCACGTGTCCAGAAGGCCTGGTGTCACTCCACCTCCACCCCTACCGCACCATCTGCAGGAACTGTGTGAGGATGTTCAAGCTGCATGGGATGGATTATCACAGGACACCATTAGGAACCTCTACAGCTCCATACCGAGACGTCTGGCGTGTTGGGTTAGCAAAAGAAGGAACCGACTGATTTCCAAACATGCAAGGAGTGACTCAGCAGCCACCATGGCAGACACTCATCAAACACCATCGGCAGACGGCTGCACCACGCAGGACTACATGCACACAGACCGTTACCACGACTGTCCTTAACACCACGTCACCGTCACCAAAGACTGCAGTGGTGTCGTACCAGACTGTCATGGAGTGACCCAGAATGGCAGCGGGTCATCTTCAGTGACGAGTCCCGCTTTAGTCTCGGTGGAGACGCCCAACGAATCCGTGTGTGGAAGCACCGTGTTCAGCACCAAGATGGATGGTTTGTTGTCACACGTCCAGAAGGCCTGGTGTCCCTCCACCTCCACCCCTACCGCACCATCTGCAGGAACCGTGTGAGGATGTTCAAGCTGCATGGGATGGATTATCACAGGACTCCATTAGGAACCTCTACAGCTCCATACCGAGACGTCTGGCGTGTTGGGTTAGCGAACACGGCGGCCCGGCGCCATACTGAGAGACAGACTTCTGTATGTGTAGCTCAATAAATATTGATCATATCAGTCTAAATTCATCACCAGTTATTGATCCTGGTCACCTTTATCTTTCTCCCAACAGAATTCCCAATCCCACGCCTCCTTGTGCAGCTGTTCTTTTGATGGTGAGTGTATTTACCAAGCTAATGATGTTCAGAGGCTCATCGGAATGCTGTATATACCGGATGGTTAACTAGTAAATAGGGCTTCACTCTGTTTGGGTATTTGTTTGTAGATACGCCCACCACGCGTCCGGCTTTTTACTCGCAGGGTAAAGGAGCTCAGGTAGACGCTGTTCCACATTCATTGCAAGCTTAGCGGTTTTCAGTCCTGTAAAATCTAGAAGGTCATGTTAAGCATCACATCAGTCAATCAAGATACAGAAGTATCTAACGAATAGCTAAGCTTGTGATCATTAACATTTAGACTTAGGTGTTTAGCTGACATTCTTATCCAGAGCGACTAACAAGGGTGTTCATGTTACAGGTGGGCCGGGACAGTGTTAGGAGTCTCGCCCAGGACTCTTATTGGTGTAGCTCAGCATTTGCTACCTAGACTGGGATTCGAACCCCCATCTCCCACATGGGTTGGAGGTTTTCTGGTGGTGGTGGTGGTGGTGTTAACTGATGAGCTAACTGTTGAACAGCACATTGGGAATGAGGCGTTTGATGGAACAGAGGAAAGTGTTAGCTGGCGAGTCTGTTAAACAGAATATCTGAAGTTGCTGATTGTACAGTTGTGAGATAAGACAGCCGTTTATTTTTCCACATGGTGAAATTCACATCATCAAAGCACAGTAGCAGCAGAGCAGATACAGAACAAGAGGTAGACAAGTTACACAACTTACAAAATTAGTATATAATTATACAAAATATGTATATATATGTATATGTATATATATATGTATATATGTATATACACTGCAGAGTTATTGAGAGATATGGCACAAACATTTTAAAGATATGGCCGTTATGATCTCTTATCCCAGCTACACAAATACTGATAATCTAATCCTGGTAGTCACCGAAATACTGATGGTAAAGGCTGTCAGATGGTGGCAGACGATACAAAATGTATACACAGGTTGGACACAGGTGGGATACAGGTGATGAGGTGCAGCAGAAATATTGCATAATAATTAAGTCACACTGAACATATAGATGAACATGTGTCTGTATCGTGTGCTACAGTAGGGAGTGTCTGATGCTCTGATGTCTGATGGGAAAGTAGAAGTTTTACTCTTTCTTGGAGCTTTCCATTTCTTATGAATGTATGTTTACCATATTCCGAATTTAATAACCTGTTTTATTGCTGTGAAAAAATGAATTACTGATCCAGTTTTAACCAGCAGTACAAATATGGATTAGAATAACTAAAAAGGTTAAATGATTGGCTTTTAATATCGGTATCGGCCACAACAAGGTGCTAATAACGTAATGGGCTATCATATCCGCTATAGAAATTCAATATCAGTGCATTACTAATTGTAGCATAACAGTATAAGGCACATAGTGACATAATACACGTATCGGCTTCAACAGTGAACCCGCCATCATAAATCTTCATAATTGAACCCGCCATTATAAATCAACTGTTTACACCTGCTTGCAGAGCACCCAGATATTCCTATTATATACACTATATTGCCAAAAGTATTCACTCCCCCATCCAAATCATTATATTCAGGTGTTCCAGTCACTTCCATGGCCACAGGTGTATAAACCTCCTACAGACGTTAGTGAGAGAATGGGTCGCTCTCGCACGAAATGTCCTCCCTACTAAATATTCCACAGTCCACTGTCAGTTGAGTAGAAAGTGGAAGCGATAGCAACTCAGTGTTAGACCATGTACAACAACAGTGCGGGTTCAGCAGATGCTGAGGGGTATAGTGCACAACACACAAACAAGTAAATTAGCAAACAAGCAAGCGAGTGAGCAAACAAACAAACAAACAAACGAGCAAACATGTAGCACATGTTGCAAAACCATTAGCCCATAGTAGCATGTTAGCCTAGCATTTTAGCATTACCTTAGAGCAAAGCTAATTAACATACTGGCATAATATAACAGCAAAGGACATTAGCATATTAGCATACTAGCACATATAGCTGATCCAGCTCATCAGCTTTGAAACACATGTAATTAAAACCCAAAAACACTTTAACATCATGCACTTGCAAAATACTCACATCTGAGCGTGAAACAGTCGAGTTTCTCAGAAATAGAGTTGAAAAGCCAGGAGTACACAAGTTTCAAACACTCTCCAGGTGCTCACCTGGAAGTACTACCCTACTCCCCTACCCATTTACTACTGGTGCCCCTAGAGGCCTTCCAAGGCATTACTCAAAAAAAAAATTGTTATTTGTAACCAGGTCTGTTACAGTCTGAGTGCATCATTTAAAACTAGATAGAATAAAACTTAAAGAAATATTAAATTATACGTATTTATAGTATGTGGTACTATTACAAAAAAGGGTGTTACCAAAGGCTGCAGGTGCTGTATTTCTAATAATAATCATAATAATCTATAATAAACACTCAACACTCATACATACTCATAAACACTCATACACACTCATATACATTCATAAACACACCTAAACACTCATAGACACGCATAAACATGCCTAACCACTCATAAACACTCATAGATACACATAAGCATTGATAAACACTCATATACATTCATAAACACGCATAAACATGCCTAAACACGCATAGACATGCCTAAACACTCATAAACAACCATAAACACGCCTAAACACACCTAAACACTTATAAACATGCCTAAACAAACACTCATGAACACACATAAACACTCATAAACAGTCATAAACACTTATGAGTACACTCAAACACTGATAAACATGCCTAACCACTCATAAACCACTCTGTGGTTGGTGTAGCTCAGTGGGTAACACCACTACTCAGGGTGCCACCTTAACATGTGGGAGACTGGGGTTCGAATCCCAGTCTGGGTGACTATGCTGAGCTACACTAATAAGAGTCCTTGGACAAGACTCCTAACACTACATTGGCCTACCTGTAATCATTAACCTTGTAAGTCGCTCTGGATAAGAGCGTCAGCTAAATACCATAAATGTAAATAAACACTCATAGATACACCTAAACATGCCTGAACAAACTTTAATAAACACTCAGAAACATGCCTAAACAAACTTTAATAAACATGCCTAAACAAACTTTAATAAACATGCCTAAACAAACTTTAATAAACACTCATAAACATGCCTAAACACTCATGAACACACATAAACATGCCTAAACAAACACTCATAAACACACATTAGCGGTCATAAACACTTATAAACACTCATAGACACACAAAAACTCAAACATGCTTAACCAGTCATAAACACTCATAGATACACCTAAACACTCATAAACACTCATAAACATTGCCTAAACACTTATAAACATGCCTAAATAAACACTCATGAACGCACATAAACACTCAAACACCCCTAAAAAATCATAAACACTCATAAACATGCCTAAACACCTATAAACACTCATAAACATGCCTAAACACTTATAAACATGCCTAAACACTTATAAACATGCCTAAACGCCTATAAACACTCATATACACTCATAGACACGCCTGAACACGCCTAAACATCAGTACTTTCTATTCTGGGGATTCCGTAATTTGTGTTGCATGCAGCTCACAGCATGCTACCGGTTGCAGGATAGTTGCACCATGTCAATCCAGCTTTGCATGTAGGAAATATTAGTATTGCATGATTCTAGATGAGTATCATGTGACTCAGACCACAGTGCTCCAGGGTCTAGATTCGAAGTGAACACCAGCAGAACTCCGGGGTTCAAGCACCCCGGCCAATTACACCAACCCCTGCGAAGGACACACTAAGCCTTTGAGCTTTTCCCCTTAACAAGTTATTTACAATTTCTCCTGAAAAATTCCCATCTGGACACTGTCATCTCATCCTAAACAGCCCGCAGCTATGTTGAAATGGGAAGTTATTATTATGCGTCTGTGATAACAAACAAGCCATGGTTTAAGAAAATGTTTGGCCTTTTTGAGGCTTTTTAAACCAGCATGTGTAATCGTGGTCTCCAGCTGGGATCCAATTGGGCAAACAAAGCCAGCAGGACTATAACACCAACCACATCCTGTCTACTTGTGCAATACCGCAGGACGATGCCATTAACTTCACTTTGCATTGGATTATTACGTGTCCAAGTTTCATAATGACTACTTGGAAATGTCAAGGCATTGTAGATCCAGAGCGCTCCAACACTCAACCTGAGATAGGATAGAGTGGTGCGCTTAGATGTTTGTGGCTCTTTTGGAATTTTCTAGATGGCTGGGAGGAGTTGTAGCCCGTTCCTGTTGGCTGGGTTCCTCATATGAACCACTCAGTTACACAACAGTCCTATTGGATTAAGGTCAGGACTTTGACTTGGCCATTCCAGAACTCCCTTGTTCTTTGGTAGGACTACTTGTGGGTCGTTGTCCTGGCATGACCTGTGTTCTCCCAGGATTCGGTTCCTGATATTTTGCTTCAGAATTTGGTGGTAGAATTCAGAATTCATTGTTCCACCAGTGATGGTGAACCATCCCCGCTTAGATGCAGCACAACAGGCCCAGCCCATGATACTACCATGATACATGATCTTTGTTGGTTGACCACTCCTGGGCCGGGTCTTCAGAGGTCTCCTTTGTCTGTGCCGTGATACACCAGGAAGTTCTGATGATGATTTAGTTACAACAGGGCGCCACTCACACCTGATTCAGTCGGAGTCATCCCATTCATGAAAAACACCTCCAATTTCACCTTCAAGTTAACAGTCAATTCTAGAGGTTCACCCTAGTCACTTACAGACAGATATGAAATATTGCATCTTTTTTTTTTCAAATTACAGTGGCAGAGAAGTGCTAAACAAATTAACGTTCCAGAAAACAAAATTGCAAAAATTTACTACAAAAAAATAAACTACATTCAAGAAAACAATTTTACAAAAATATTTTTACAAGGGCAAAAAAATATTACATTTCAAAAAAACTAAATTACAACAAAAAAATTTACAAAGATAAATTAAATTACATTCAAGAAAACAAAATAAAAAAAAAATACAAAGAAAAAATAAATTACATTCAAGAAAACAAAATTACTTAAAAAATTACAAAGGCAAAAAAATATTACATTTAAGAAAACAAAATTACAAAAATATAAACAAATTTACAAACATAAATAAATTACATTCAAGAAACAAAATTACAAAAATTAAAACTAATTTACAAGACGTGAAACACTTTTACAAACTGTGAATTCTGACAGGAAGGGCCTGTCTAACACACAGGAAGTATTGCGGTGGTAGAGTGAGTGGAGGTAAGAGATGAACAGGTGACGTCTAAACCACTTAGAGTTGGAGATGTAAATGAAAGTAAGTTCAGAGTGGAGAACCAGCTAGCTCTAAAATGAGAACGTTTTACAGTTTACAATTTACAGTTGGTTTAGAGTCTGTTCGTCACCTGTTCCTCCACCTGGAAACATTAATGCTTGGTTTGAGCCAAAAATGAATAAGACTGTATGAGAGGAACGAGAGATTAATAAACGACACACAGAGGAGTGCGGGTCAGTATGACTGTGGAGTAGCGTCTGGGGCCTAAGTTAGTGTGTGGCGTTTGGTGGCTCTCTAGCGAAGGAAGGGGCCAGGTTTGGGTGGGTCCAAAAATGACTGGGACTCTAGGGGAGGAAAAAGAGATGAGTAAAGAAAGACAAACGGACAAGTGGGGGTCAAAACAACACTGAACTCCTGCTGCCCCGAGCTAGTGTATCCGAAATGGTGTCTCTCGGTCGAGTGGAAGTACGGTAGATGGGCACGCATTTTTCCATCCTATTCAATCTCTATGGGAAAAAAATCCGGGAAAATTCCTTCCTACAGGGAATACGTGCATCCGATCAAAAAGCTGGATACAAGCATGCACGTTTATCTATCAGGATAGAAGTATGTGACGAGCACTTTTAATTACTTTCTATTTTAGTTATTACCTGGTCTATATATATATATATATATATAGATATATACACACAGTTATGTAACTGGTCCAGCTGCACCTATTAACTTACTGGTTATGCTACTGGAATTTTCAGACTAGTTTAAAATTAAAGAGCCGTCCGTTCAGACATCTACAGAAACTTTCGTTCCTGAACCTGAGTTTAACATTTTTTATTAATTAATACAGTAATTAAACATTTCAGTTGCTTTCCTGAGGAGACTGTACCACATGACATGGTAAACTACAACCATTTTAACCAAAATTACTTAAAAATTATTTTTTAATATACATTTTGTGAAAGTATTACTAACCTTAGCTTTGTTCTCCCAATGTCACTCGGGGTCTTCATTTTTATGCAAAACCCTGATCCCTCTTTTATAAAAGTGTGCCACAGTTGTGGTTATGCCACTTGACATTTGCGAAAGTTTGTACTTCTGAAGTCCTTATTTTGCAAGCTGTCATTTTTTTCTTTTCTTAGTTTTCAAACTGGAAACCACGTCAAACTAATTTATGTTGATTTAATATTGCATTATATTTTTAATTAATTTATTTATTTTATTATAATTTTTTTGTTTTGTTTTGTTTTGTTTTTTTGCATTGGATTAAACTACCACCTGGTCATGATGAGAATAACAGCATAGCTACAGATACCTGACATCTGCTCAGTGTGTAGAGTTTGTCCTGGTTTTTTTTCTTTGTTCAGATGTTTGGGGTCATTTGGTCTGGAGGGCGAAGCTAATTTAGCAGTTAAAAGTAAATACTAAACTGCAAAAAAATAACAGGACGTGCCAGATTTAAAAATAAACGGTAACTATATGAACTTCAGGTCTGTAGTTTGAGATCCTTGCAGTCACCAGTGTGGAGGTGCATGTTCCAGGTAGTTGTTAGGAATAGAAAACAGCGACAGCAGCTCTATGTTAGTAAAGGATCACTATAAAACAGATACAAACAAACTCAAATATACAGTCATGTCAAGCTTAAATTATGGCATATGCACCACTGTTAACTCGGTGCTAACATACTACTCATATTCCCATAGTGGTGCTAGCAGAGGTTAGCATTATTGTAGAGATCTAGCTTTAATAGTTACTGCCCATCTGCTCTAGGTGACAGTTCATCACGTCCAGTTAGTCAGTTTTGTAGATGTACAGTTACAGACTGTAGTCCATCAGTTTCAGACCACCACAGACCAGGAGGTATACGGATGGTGAGTATTAATATCATGTCACACATATTTAGTATCAAATATCCATGCATAATCTAGAATAATCCAGAAATGTTTGTGTCCACTGTTGTTAGCTTAGTGCTAACATGCTACTAAAACCCTATAGGGCCTCTGTAAGGAGTTAGCATTGTTGTACAGGTAGTTTTATCATCCTTGGCATGAACTGAAGGCCTGGCTGTAACAGTCACGGGTTAGCACTGATAACGGCCAGCTGTCTTATGTGTTTTACGTGGGGGGCTTCGGTACAGACAGGCGAAGAGAGAGCGAGATGTGTTGTCATGCTCTGATATGACGTGGGAGTCAAATGAAGCTCATCGCCTCTTCTTGCACATCACACGACTCCATATCAGCCCATCACCCCGACAACACTTCCACCCACAGAACACTCTGATCTCTCTCTCTCTCTCTCTCTCTCTCTCTCTCTCTCTCTCTCCCAGAGGACCCTGAACTGGCAATGCACAACCTCCGATCCAGACCAAACGTCTTGGGAAGCTAGTTTTGCTCACATTGAAGCCGGATAGTCACGTGTGTGTGTGTGTTTGTTGAAGATTCTTCATTGGTCCCTTATTTTCAGGTACACCTGATTTGTATCTACACAACTTTGGGCCCCTGAAGGGCCTTTTAGACCTTCTAGACCATTAGAGTTCTGGGAATTAAAAAAAAATGCCAGAGAGAATCATCTGTTTTGTAAAAATTGTAGAAGAAATTTGTTAAATGTAAAATATGGTATTATTTAATACTTGTTTGGGAACCAAAGGGTTAAAAATATCAGCAACACATTATATGATTTCCTGTGTTCATAACACCTTAAAATGCATTCATAAGGCATTATAGAGCAATCATAACACCTTATAATATCTATCATAAGCAAATGTCTCTTAAGTACTCATAATGTAATTTGTAAGATTAGCAATGCAAGACTATGCCCCTTTATAACATCAGGTCTCATAGTGCCTTATAACATCTGCTCATAAGAACATTCTAGCCACTAATGCTATAACTCAACATGTGATGCACCTGGTAATACAGGACATGTGATCGAGTCAAAGCCGACCTAGTCCAACATTCATGCTTATAATGTTCCTATGAACAGATGTTATAGTGCATTATGAAACTGGGCATTATAAAGTTGTTATGCATCTAATTATAACTCATTGTAAATAATTAGAATATAAACATATGCCTGGTATTATCCCAGGTAGTTGTTAGGAATGGAAAACATATGTGTCAATGTGTGTTAGAGGCTTACAAGAATGGCACATGCACCACTGTTAGCTCAGTGCTAACATGCTACTAGAAATCCCATAGTGGCGCTAGCGGAAGTTAGCATTATCAAAAAGTAGCTGTAGACAACAGCTCATCAAAGTTTGTGTTGATTATGCTCTAGTTCTAGCATATATGCAAATGGGCATCATTCACAGGACACAGGACGCTGCCCCCAGGGCACTGCCCACAGGACGCTGCCCACCGGACGTTGTATTAGCCTTGTTGTGCATTATACATTTTGCATTAAATGGGGTAAATGTCTGCTGTACAAACAAAATTGGGTACAATTGTCTCAGCTAAGGCTCAACTCTAACATGGAGACCAATGGTGTTAAGCATTAGCATTAGCATGTAGTGGATTAACAGGTGAAGGAAGAATGGGGCAGCATGAGACAGCGAAAACAGAGAAAGAGCAAAGGCACCAGAGCTGCTGCAACGTGGTTATTTACATGGGCGGATGCGCTGTAATTGCCTCTAATGGGGCAGGAGGGAGGCCTGGCGGAGGGTCGACCCCATTCAGCCTGCGCCGGGATGGAGGGATGAAAAGAGAGATAAAGGGCACGGTTGGCGTGATGAGGGGAGCGATAGAGGGCCCGCTCGTGGGCAGAGACGTCATGAGGGCATGTGGTATGGGGACGGACAGCTGCAGTCATTCCAGAGTGTACAGTGGGCTACGTGTGAGACTGCAGGACCCCCGGTCCCCTCTTAGCCACACCTACACACACACATACACACAGCTCATGTTATCCCTGCAGGGGGAGTTCAAAAGGTACTGACAACCCAGAAATCACAGACAATTTAATTTATTGTGTTCTGAGAACTAATCTCTGGGGTGCAATCAAAACAACGAGAGAGGCGCTCTTACCTTTCACACGACACGTGCATTTAGAGAAAAACATCTCGGCCATTCTATAGAGTTACATAACTGTAATTCGGACTGTATAGATGCAGTATGAGAAGAGTCTGTATGAGTGCAGGAAGGGAAAGGGCTGAAGTTCTGGGTGGCCTCAATTTTGAGCTAGAAGGTCTTACTCTGATAAACAGGCCGGACCAAGAAACAGGAAACAAATGGAATGGTGGAGGGATACAATAATGGGAAATGGACATTTATACATTGTTGGATTGAGAGGAGGAAATGCTTTATGCATTTTCCTGTTCTAAAACGTTCCACATCTCGATTCAAACCCTTTAACTGAAGCTACATCAGCACAAGCTTCAGGCTATTAACCCATTAACGTGTATATATCTGTAATATTTATCATCATATGAACTTTAATTTTAGTAGCAGTAGCAATAGGAGTTGCTGAATGAGTAGCAGTAGTATTAGTACCAGCAGTAGTATCAGTAGTAGTAACCTTACTAGTATTAGTAGTAAAATATTAGCAGTAGTAGCGTTAGTAGTAGTAACACTAGTAGTATTAGTAGTAGTAACAGTAGTAGTATTAGCAACAGTAGTAGTACCAGTAGTATAATATTAGCAGTAGTTATGCTAGTAGTAGAAACACTAGTAGTATTAGTAGCAGTAACAGTAGTAGTAACTGTAGTAGTATTAGTAGTAGTAGTAACACTAGCAGTATTAGTAGTAGTATCTATTAAATTAGTAGTATTTATAGTAACAGTAGTAGTAGTATTAGTAGTACTTTTAGTAACGGTATTAATATTATTATTATAGGTAGTAGTAGTATTAGTAGCAGTAAGGGTAGTAACCGTATTAGTAGTAGTAGTAACAGTAGTAGTAGTAATAGTAGTAACATTTGTATATAGCAGTAGTAGTAACAGTAGTACCAAAAGTAATACTAACAGTAGTAGTAGTAACTGTTGTAGTATTAGTAGTAACACTTGTGGTATTAGTAGTAGTATCAATAAAATTAGTACTTATAGTAACAGTAGTAGTAGTATAAGTAGTACTTATAGTAACAGTATTATTATTATTAACAGTGACAGTAGTAGCATTCGTAGCAGTAAGTGCAGTAGCAGTATTAGTAGTAGTAGTAACAGTAGTAGCAGTAGTAAAAGTAACAGTAGTAACAGTAACAGTAGTAGTAATAGCAGTAGCATTAGTAACAGAAGTAGCAGTAGCAGTAGTAGTAGTAGTAGCATTAGTATATAGTAATACTAGTAACAGTAGTAGTAATTGTAGTAGCATTAGTAACAGTAGTAATAGTAACAGTAGTAGCAGTAGTATTGGTATATAGTGGTAGTAGCAGTAGTAGTAGTAATAGCATTAGTAACAGTAGCATTAGTATATAGTAGTAGTAGTAGTAGCAGTAGTAGTAATAGTAGTAGCATTAGTAGTAATAGTAGTAGCGGTAGTAGTAGTAGTAGAAGTGACAGTAGTAGCATTAGTATATAGTAGTTATAGTAGTAGTAGTAGTGGTAGTAATACTATTGGTATATAGTAATAGTAGTAGCAGTAGTAGCAATAGTAGTAGTAGCAGTAGTATTGGTATATTGTAATAGTAGTAGCAGTAGTAGTAATAGTAGTATTAACAGCAGTAACAGTAACAATAGTAATCGTAGTAGTAATAGTAGTAGCATTATTAGTAACAGTAGTAGCAGTAGTAGTAATAGTAGTTGCAGTAGTAACAGTAGTAGCAGTAGTAGTAATACTATTGGTATGTAGTAATAGTAGTAGCAGTAGTAGCAGTAGTGTTGGTATATTGTAATAGTAGTAGCAGTAGTAGTAATAGTAGTAATAGTAGTAGTAACAGCAGTAACATTAGTAACAGTAACAATAGTAACAGTAGTAGTAATGGTAGTAGCATTATTAGTAATAGTAGTAGTAGTAGCAGTAGCAGTAGTATTGGTATATTGTAATAGTAGTAGCAGTAGTAGCAGTAGTAGTAATAGTAGTAATAATAGTAGTAACAGCAGTAACATTAGTAACAGTAACAATGGTAACAGTAGTAGTAATAGTATTAGCAGTAGTAGTAATAGTAGTAGTAGCAGCATTAGTAACAGTAAAAACAGTAACAGTAGTAATAGTAGTAGTAGTAGCAGTAACAGTAACAACAGTAGTAATAGTAGTAGCAGTAGTAACAGTAGTAACAGTAACAGTGGTAGTAACAATACTAGTAGTAGTATGTAATGGCTTAAAACGTGCGGTGCAGGAGCCAGACACAGACCCGGGGCTCTCTAAAGGTACACGCCCAGGACACACTCCATGCGGGGTAGAAATAGGAGCAGGTGCATCAGACGGGAGGCTAGGCTACAACTAGCTCCTTCGTCCCGCGCAGAGAGCTACAGCTCAGCGCCCATGCGCAATAGTAAAGTGCATGTAATCAATCGTTACAAGTAGTAGTAGTAGTAGTAACCGTAATAGCAGTAGTAGTAGTAACTCTAGTAACAGTAGTAACAGAGTTAGTAGTAGTAGTAGTAGTAGTAGTAAGAATAGTAGTAACAGTAACAGTATTAACAGCGGTAGTAATAACAGTAGTAGTAGTAACCGTAGTAACAGTAGTAGCTGTAGTAGTAGTGGTAATAATAACAGTAGCATTGTTAGTAATAGTAGTAGCATTGTTAGTAGTAGTAGTAGTAACCGTAGTAACAGTAGTAGCATTGTTAGTAATAGTAGTAGCATTGTTAGTAGTAGTAGTAGTAACCGTAGTAACAGTAGTAGCATTGTTAGTAATAGTAGTAGTAGTGTAATAGCCTCATGTTTGTTCACCTCCACTCATGTTACAACAGTGTACATTCCTTCACATGTAGGATGATGAACACCCTGCAGGGATTTTGATGACATGGAAGGGCCAACGCTGTCAGAGCGAAAATACCTACACAGGATGAAGCACATCTGTAAATGAGTTATAGCCTCTCAGAAGATCTCTCTCTCTCTCTCTCTTTTGGAGATGCTGGTGTTTTAAATGATTCCAGATGACCTCAGAACCAAAATATACTGACTAAGAATATTTTATATAACACAGGAAATCTGCCGCCGAATGCTCTGAGCCCACCACGAACACCCAGCCAGACTGAATAAGCTCTTTAGAGCGAGACCAGTTGATCTCCTTGACCTGTTCCTCGGACATCAGCGCCGTGTTTGTAGAAAACATGAGGCTCTGCAGCATTACTGAGGACCGTCCATGCCAAAACCAATACAGCGAGGACATCCAGTGGAGCGCGCTGGGAACTGACTTTGCTCTCCCTGAACTCCCACCGCATTAGCAGATGTGACACAGCCTACATCCAGCAATACCAGAGCTTTAAAGGCGGATGCTGTCTAAACCTAAACTCATGCTGCCCTTCATCTGGAACGGCTGTCAGTGAAAACGTCATGCATGACCAAGGAGGAGCTGACCGGCACTCGCTGCCGCCCACCCTAATTAGATACAGATGTGCCCTAAGAGGGCCTCGGTTTGGTCTGTTACAACTGCCTGAAACACGGTCATGCAGGCTTGTACTTCCTGGGGTTATCCATCACAGGCATGACTTCTGCCCCGAACGTTCCCACTGCGGGTGATAAAGTGGACGAGGCTTCGCAGTGACTCCTCAGCTGTCAAAGAAAAACAGCGTGAAGATATGAAGACTGTAAAGCAGCATTACGGAACGATTTCAGCCTAACATAACACACCTCAAAATCATTCCGAAGATTCACTGACCCACAAAAGCAGGAGCGGCCTCTCTGTCATTCCCACTCCAGGCCCGGAACGTCTGCGCCTAACCCTTTACACTTTACAGAACCAACAACAACTATGGGTCTTCAGCTAGCTATAAGAAGAAGCTAGCTCGATATTCCCAGCATTGAAAAAAAGGCTCAAGGCATCTGTAGGCCTGTTTTCTGATTTTGTGGGTGACGGTGTGATAGTCCGTGGATGAATTTGTTGGATTATGTTTTGACTGATTTGGATTTGGTCTTGTAAAGGGCCTATGCAAATAAAAGTTTACGAGTCTGCAGTAAAACCTTACTAGCAAACAGTGTCCAGGGACAGGGTAGTGTCCCAGCAAACAGTGTCCAGAGACAAGGTAGTGTCCCAGCAAACAGCGTTCAGAGACAGGGTAGTGTCCTGGCAAACAGTGTTCAGAGACAGGGTAGTGTCCCAGCAAACAGTGTTCAGAGACAGGATAGTGTCCCAGCAGTGTCCAGGGACAGGGTAGTGTCCCAGCAAACAGTGTTCAGAGACAGGGTAGTGTCCCAGCAAACAGTGTCCAGGGACAGGGTAGTGTCCCAGCAAACAGTGTCCAGGGACAGGGTAGTGTCCCAGCAAACAGCGTTCAGAGACAGGGTAGTGTCCCAGCAAACAGTGTTCAGAGACAGGGTAGTGTCCCAGCCACCAGTGTCCAGGGACAGGGTAGTGTCCCAGCAAACAGTGTTCAGAGACAGGGTAGTGTCCCAGCAAACAGTGTTCAGAGACAGGGTAGTGTCCCAGCAAACAGTGTCCAGGGACAGGGCAGTGTCCCAGCAAACAGTGTTCAGAGACAGGGTAGTGTCCTGGCAAACAGTGTCCAGGGACAGGGTAGTGTCCCAGCAAACAGTGTTCAGAGACAGGGTAGTGTCCTGGCAAACAGTGTCCAGGGACAGGGCAGTGTCCCAGCAAACAGTGTTCAGAGACAGGGTAGTGTCCCAGCAAACAGTGTTCAGAGACAGGGTAGTGTCCTGGCAAACAGTGTCCAGGGACAGGGCAGTGTCCCAGCAAACAGTGTCCAGGGACAGGGTAGTGTCCCAGCAAACAGTGTTCAGAGACAGGGTAGTGTCCTGGCAAACAGTGTTCAGAGACAGGGTATTGTCCCAGCCACCAGTGTCCAGGGACAGGGTAGTGTCCCAGCAAACAGTGTTCAGAGACAGGGTAGTGTCCCAGCCACCAGTGTCCAGGGACAGGGTAGTGTCCCAGCAAACAGTGTTCAGAGACAGAGTAGTGTCCCAGCAAACAGTGTTCAGAGACAGGGTAGTGTCCCAGCAAACAGTGTTCAGAGACAGGGTAGTGTCCCAGCAAACAGTGTTCAGAGACAGGGTAGTGTCCCAGCAAACAGTGTCCAGGGACAGGGTAGTGTCCCAGCAAGCAATGTCCAGGGACAGGGTAGTGTCCCAGCCACCAGTGTCCAGGGAAAGGGTAGTGTCCCAGCAAACAGTGTTTAGAGACAGGGTAGTGTCCCAGCAAACAGTGTCCAGGGACAGGGTAGTGTCCCAGCAAACAGTGTTTAGAGACAGGGTAGTGTCCCAGCAAACAGTGTCCAGGGACAGGGTAGTGTCCCAGCAAACAGTGTCCAGGGACAGGGTAGTGTCCCAGCAAACAGTGTCCAGGGACAGGGTAGTGTCCCAGCAAACAGTGTCCAGGGACAGGGTAGTGTCCCAGCAAACAGTGTCCAGGGACAGGGAAGTGTCCCAGCAAACAGTGTCCAGGGACAGGGTAGTGTCCCAGCAAACAGTGTTCAGAGACAGGGTAGTGTCCTGGCAAACAGTGTCCAGGGAAAGGGTAGTGTCCCAGCAAACAGTGTTCAGAGACAGGGTAGTGTCCCAGCCACCAGTGTCCAGGGACAGGCTAGTGTCCCAGCAAACAGTGTCCAGGGAAAGGGTAGTGTCCCTGCAAACAGCGTTCAGAGACAGGGTAGTGTCCTGGCAAACAGTGTCCAGGGAAAGGGTAGTGTCCCAGCAAACAGTGTCCAGGGACAGGGTAGTGTCCCAGCAAACAGTGTTCAGGGACAGGGTAGTGTCCCAGCCACCAGTGTCCAGGGACAGGCTAGTGTCCCAGCAAACAGTGTCCAGGGACAGGGTAGTGTCCTGGCAAACTGTCCAGGGACAGGGTAGTGTCCCAGCAAACAGTGTTCAGAGACAGGGTAGTGTCCCAGCCACCAGTGTCCAGGGACAGGCTAGTGTCCCAGCAAACAGTGTCCAGGGACAGGGTAGTGTCCCAGCAAACAGTGTCCAGGGAAAGGGCAGTGTCCCTGCAAACAGCGTTCAGAGACAGGGTAGTGTCCCAGCAAGCAGTGTTCAGAGACAGGGTAGTGTCCCAGCCACCAGTGTCCAGTGGATCTTAGTCTGGATCTTAATCTGGCCCTGATGACCAAGTATTGCCTTATATGTTTATGCATGTATGTATGTGTGTATGTATTTGTTTGTTTGTTTGTTTGTTTATCACTTCAGGATAATTAAATTCAATTACCTTATTTATTTATCTTAATTTATATTTCTTAATATATTTACCTTAATTTGTTTACATTTATTTATTTATTATATATATTTTTCACTTTATTTACCTTTATTTATTTATTATTTATTTATCTTAATTATTTATTTATTTATATTTATATTATTTATTACCATATTTATTTATATTTTTATTTATTACCTGATTTATTATTTACTGGTTTATGTATTACCTCTCTTTCTTTCATTCTTACTGTCATTCTTTCTTTAATTATGTAATTATTAACTACTTTAATTTCCTTTTAGGTCTTGGGTAAATAATGGCTTCATCACTGGCCCAGTTTATAAACAGGTGTATTGGTTTTTACCCCACCCCTCTGTGGAGGTGTACAGCCACCACTGAGCCTGGTTTAGTTTCAGATTGACTCATTAGACCTATAGTAGACCCTCATTAGATAATTTCACATTAATACTGAATAATTCATAGTATTTGATGTGTAGTTTAACTGAAATGTGAACTGGGGTCTCGACAGCCCTTGTTGGACTGACAGCTTGTTGAAGGACCTTGATGTTGAAAGTGATGTAATGGCTGAGTAACTAAGTAAACTATTAGAGCAGGGAGCTGCTCTGTGTTCAGAACCACATGTTCATGTTGGTCTGAGTTCTGTTCTGAGCTCACTGTAAACTGGGTCATACCTAATCACATCCAGGCTGTCCGAGAATGTTACATGGCTGCCTCATGAACATGAAGGATGCAGGTATGAGGGAGGGAGGAGCTGTAGTAAAGAAGGGGCTGCAGAGCCAATGAGTTTTAATATCTGCTTTCAGTAATCACTGGAGAAGAAAGCTGTTAAATCAGTATTAATATTTATAGATATTGCATATCGGCTGCATGTCGATATTCACTGAATGTCTCACCCAACAATTGCGCACTACAGTTGCGATCTGGAAACCACAGCAATCTTCGGCTCGGTCTCATGAATTTCATCAGAAACCTTTATCTGAGGAAACATGGAGAAATGAAGGAAGTCATGTGGAACCTTTCTCAATACTGATGAAAGCGCTTGTTTTACTTTCCCTTCTCTTCCTGCTTTATCATTTCCAGCCAAGCTGTTTCATGACTCCGATGAAGAACGTTTTCCTGATCCTGCTGAGTGACTCACATTAAAGATATCATCGCCCCAGGGCATTCCCAACACCTTCTAAACTTCCAAACTTTCATAACCTCAGTACTGTGCAGAAGTCAGAGACCACTTCTCACTCATTTCTGGTAGATACTTACTGAGAAAGTCATAAGCAAGATGTAGAAATGCTGCACAGACAATAGGGTTCCTAACATCCACCCGGGAAACTGGGTAAATTCAACAACACCACCATCAGATAAACAGCACTTAAAGATATCATCTCTGAGAGATAGGAGAACATCAAGCTCCACTGGTGCTTCAGATCAGAGAACATCCCCAGGTGTTTCTGTCCATCCTCCTTCAGACACCTCCTCAATGCTGTGGAGGTCTGAAAGGAGGTGTAGCTGTTTAAGAAGCTCCTCACTGAGAAAAGGAGACGCACACATCCAACAAAGAAGCTGCTGGTGTTCTCAGAACAATGGACTGACCACCCCAGAGTCCAGAACCTCAACAACACTGAACGTGTTTGGGGCTATCAGACATACTGAGAAATTAGATCAGGTGTACTAAGAGCAGAGAAACGTGCATGGTTCTCGGATGTTCTAGATAAAAGGTATGTGACTCTGGTCACCCAGATGTGGTTCTACACTAGATGTGCCTGTTTCCACTGTATGATTTGGTCCTAGAATGAAACGAGCTGTTTCACCTTTGTTGGTGAGCTCCTTGTGAATATTTAGATGAGCTCGGTTCTGATTGGATGGTTTACAGGGAGACCCCGCCCACGTTGATCACACAGAAGCAACATGTGGAAATAGACTAAATAAATTCAGCTTTCAGTAAACAAGCTCTGCCTTCATATTATTTAGCTTGCTATGCAAGTTAGCATGCTAGTTGCTAACGTTAGCTGTACTAGCTACTGGCTCCATCTGGACACCAACACAGCGTAGATTAAAGTTGATCCTCACTGTGGAGCTCTCAGTTTAAGATGATCTGCTCCAACCGGCAAACACGGATACAATCAGACAGCATGGCCGGACTTACAGGCTGCTGTTGGGGTTGTGTTGCTAATTAAGGTGGAGCTGCTCCTCTCTTCAGTCTCTTCAAGGTCAAACGCTGAGCGGAGCTGCTCCTTGTGGTCTGGAGAGGTTTGGGAAACTGTCTTGAGTGAAAGGTGCAGGATTAAAGTTTATCTAGGATCCTGTTAAAGAGGTGGGAGCTGAACTTCCTGTTCTCCAGCTTGTTTTGGGAATTTCCTGCTCCACCTTAAATGGTGGTGCAGTTACATTCTGTCATTCTGTACAAACTCTGGCATTTAAGGTGGAATGGAACGTTTGATTAGTGTTACACACTACAGCACCTCTAAAGAACCTCCATACAATGAAAACTACAAGGCTACAAGGGCTTCAGCCAAAACGGAGAGGTTAAGCAGACTTCGATATGGTCAGTCATAACAAGCTCTTTTCCTCTAAAGGCCTCTCTGGCATTGTGCTATCTTGGTTCACCTCCTAACAGCCAGGTCCTTCAGAAAACACAGATTAGTTACTGCTCTGGTTACTTAGGGAGTTCCACAGGGCTCTGTTCTTGGCCCCCTGTTGTTTATTATCTATCAATCATCTAATTGAATCTCTGAAACATTATTCCCCCCAGTGGCCAAAATTTGTATTGCTATGCTGATGATGCTCAGATTTATCTTGGCATTAAACCCACCGAACCATTCCCAGCATCCTCACTGCTGTATTTATTCAGGAGTTAGTGCATCAATTGAATGATAACTTTCAGGCTGAACTATTTTTACCCATCTCTGCCTACTCTGACTGAATCCTCGTTGTCAGCCTGTTCTCTACTGTGCAAAACCTTGCCCATTTCCTCTGACGGCCTCTCTGGCATTGTGCTATCTTGGTTCACCTCCTATTAAACAGCCAGGTCCTTCAGAAAACACAGATCAGTTACTGCTGTGGTAATTAGGGAGTTCCACAGGGCTCTGTTCTTGGTCCCCTATTATTTCTTATCTAGCTATTATCTAATTAAATCTCTGAAACATTATTCACTCCAATGGCCCAATTTTTTATTTCTATGCTGATGATGCTCAGGTTTATCTTGGCATTAAACCTACGGAACCATTCCCACCATCCTCACTACTGTATTTATTCAGGAGTTAACTGAATTAATTGAATGCCAATTTTCAGGCCAAAGCATCGTCAGCCATCTTCGCCTGCTCTGATTGCATTCTTGTTGTCAGTCTATCCTCTACTGTGCAAAACATTGGTGTCCTATTTGACCTATGTTTCACCTTTGTCTCACATTTTAAATATCTGACTAAAGGCCTTTTGGGACGGGATTAGTTTTCCACAGAGAGGTGAAATAATGGCAATTTAATGCAGGACATCATTTAAATTTATGACCAGTTTGCACAGGATTAGAAATCTCTGCATAACTGACATGGGAGTGGATTTCCACACTGTCCTCACCTCCAAGAACACACGTGTAACACATGACCCCTGCAGCTCACAACTAGAAGACATGGCACCAACCGAAAGGAAGAAAACACGCAGCCGGGCCAGGGCTGGAACCTGACCTGGAACATGATTCCAGTATGGGGAGAACGCCACTTTCCAAAACAGCCCAAACTAAAGGTACATGTTCTCTGGGAAGCCGTATTTCAAGAGGCCCGAGGTATCTGTCCATGCATGACGAAAGGAATGCCTCCTACAGTGCTTCCTTACTCAAGGGGAACCATGAAAAGCTCCTGGTAACACTGTTTATGAATCAGGTATCCATAAGGGCATTATAAGCACATTCATAAAGCTCTATAAAGCATTCATAATGTTTTATAATACTTGTCATATTGCTATTTGCATATTGCATATTACTATTGCATATTTGCAATATTTATATCAATATCTATATATATATATATATATATATATATATATATATATATATATATATATATATATATTCAAAATCACATGCATAAACTGGTATAACATTGCATTATAAAGCTTCATAGCACAAAGAGACATAATATGTTACAATGTATGTTTAGATTTTTCCTGTTCTTAACATTATTGTTAAAACCCGTGTCATAGAGCTGTCATAATACATTCAATCACATTATGAGCTGATCAATAAGGCTTATAAGTGTTCATTATGCAAATAAAGACAACATTAGTCATGAAGCTCTATTACACCAGTTTCACCGATAACGTTAATAACAGAAAAAACATACATTATAATGCATTATGTCACTTTATGTGCTATGATGCCCTACACTGCTGTGTTATAACAGTTTATATATATGTGCTATAAGTGCATTCATAAAGATATATGGTCTTTATAATACTTTATGTATTATAAAGACTATAGATCTTTATGAATGCACTAATAATGCATTATAGATACCTGATTAATAGAAAGTGTTACCTTATTAACGTTATCAATGAAAGTAGTATCATAAAGATTCATAACTAGTGTTGTGAATATTTGCATATGCAATGTTATCCCAGTTTATGTGTGCGGTTATGAACATTTATGTACACTTGCAAAGGCTTATATCTAGTGTTATAAAGCTTTTAAAGACTTTATAGATCCTTATGAATGCACTTATAATGCATTATAGATATCTGATTCAAAGAATGTTACTGCCAACAGGAAGAATACATTATAATGCATTATGTCAGTTTATGCTATGAAGTCTTACACCGTTCTGTTATAACAGTTTTTGTGGGTGATTATGCACAGTTGCAAAGGCTTATGTCTAGTGTTAAAAGTATAAACTTTATAGATCTTTATGAATGCACTTATAATGAATTATAGATACCTAATTCATAGAAACTCATTTCCCAAAGGATATGAATGATATGGAATATTCAGACGTGTGGATTTGCACAGGATTGATACTGTATAATCTGGGGTTGTTTCTGTGGCTCCTTATACAGGTAAAGGTAAAAGCCCCCAGAATCTCGATGCAGGAGACGCAATCCATTAAAAATGACTGTCATGGTGCATTTGGACGGGGGCTAAACCACTGAGGACCAGTAGTGATTACATTACATCCTTCTATTTTCTTCCCTCCCTCATTTTCCATCTGCAAAGCGCTTTTCTCAGACTCAGTTCAGTTCCTCTAAATATGGGTTCCTGTGAAATGTGCTATACAAGTCTAATGTTTTATTAGGCTGGCTGTCACTTTCTGCCATTGGTTAAGCTCCGCCCACAAAATACCATATCTTAGTTTATTACTGTATCTCAGTTAAAGACTATGAAGTGTAAACCACTTAACAAGAGTCTGCTAGCAGCAACGTGCAGTTCGCCATCTGGTTGGATATCATGCAGCTGTGGTTTGGAAGCTCTACACCCACTTGGGAGGCTCATAACGTTGCTGCATGGACCGCTGCAAACCTCATGTTGTTCCAGAGACATTTAATAGAGCCTGAAACACTAGTTACACTGTTCACATTGTATCACCAACATCAGAATTTAACAGTCATGCCCAATTAGGCTCCCTGTTAGCTGATGGTCTTGTTAAGTTGCTAAATAAATAAATAAATAAAAGGGAGATGTTTTCTACGAAGCTTATCATTCGCCAGTTTATTATTGGAAATTTCTCATTCCACCTTAACTGGTGCCCCAGTTATTATCATGCTCTGCACCCTGGAATGTAATTGTAGCACAAGGCAGAACAGGAAAATCAAGCTGATGAATTTGAAGCTCGGTTAGTATATTGCTGGGATGTTGATTGGACCAGGGCTTTTACTACTGAGGAGCTCTCCAGCTAGAATATATTTAGTCCTAAAAATGTTCCAAGAATATGCAAGCCAAGCTTCCATTCATGTCTTTCTAAAGGCAGAAGAACATTCCAGAAAAAAATTCCGTCCTCTCGGGGCTCAGTAACATCCAGTAACACTTCCTGAATGCTGTGCTATGAATGATGTGCTGTTGTTATGTAACATAATCTGTGGCCCTGACAACATCCTCAGAACGTCCTCAGAGCACCCCTAAAACACCCTGAGAACACCATCAGAACTCTCTCAGAACTCTCTCAGAACACCCTCAGAACTCTCTCAGAACACCCTCAGAACTCTCTCAGAACTCTCTCAGAACTCTGTCAGAACACCCTCAGAACTCTCTCAGAACACCCTCAGAACTCTCTCAGAACTCTCTCAGAACTCTGTCAGAACACCCTCAGAACTCTCTCAGAACTCTCTCAGAACACCCTCAGAACTCTCTCAGAACTCTCTCAGAACACCCTCAGAACTCTCTCAGAACTCTCTCAGAACACCCTCAGAACTCTCTCAGAACACCCTCAGAACTCTCTCAGAACACCCTCAGAACACCCTCTGAACACCCTCAGAACACCCTCAGAACTCTCTCAGAACTCTCTCAGAACTCTCTCAGAACACCCTCAGAACTCTCTCAGAACTCTCTCAGAACACCCTCTGAACACTCTCAGAACACCATCAGAACTCTTTCAGCACTCTCTCTGAACTCTCTTTGAACTCCCTAAGAACTCTCTCTGCACTCTCAGAACACCCTTTCAGAACACCCTCTCTCTCTGCACCTTCAGAACACTCTCTCAGAACACCCTCAGAACTCTCTCTCAGAACACCCTCAGAACTCTCTCAGCACTCTCTCAGAACTCTCTCAGCACTCTCTCAGAACTCTCTCAGAACTCTCTCAGAACACCCTCAGAACTCTCTCAGTACACTCTCAGAACTCTCTCAGAGCTCTCTCAGAACTCTCTCAGCACTCTCTCAGAACTCTCTCAGAACACCCTCAGAACTCTCTCAGAACACCCTCAGAACTCTCTCAGAACTCTCTCAGAACTCTCTCAGAACTCTCTCAGAACACCCTCAGAACTCTCTCAGAACTCTCTCAGAACACCCTCAGAACTCTCTCAGAACACCCTCAGAACTCTCTCAGAACACTCTCAGAACTCTCTCAGAACTCTCTCAGAACACCCTCAGAACTCTCTCAGAACTCTCTCTGCACTCTCAGAACTCTCTCAGAACACCCTCAGAACTCTCTCAGAACTCTCTCAGAACACCCTCAGAACTCTCTCAGAACACCCTCAGAACTCTCTCAGAACTCTCTCAGAACTCTCTCAGAACACCCTCAGAACTCTCTCAGAACTCTCTCAGAACACCCTCAGAACTCTCTCAGAACACCCTCAGAACTCTCTCAGAACTCTCTCAGAACACCCTCAGAACACCCTCAGAACTCTCTCAGAACACCCTCTGAACTCTCTCAGAACACCCTCAGAACACCCTCAGAACTCTCTCAGAACACCCTCAGAACTCTCTCAGAACACCCTCTGAACTCTCTCAGAACTCTCTCAGAACTCTCTCAGAACACCCTCTGAACTCTCTCAGAACACTCTCAGAACACCCTCTGAACTCTCTCAGAACACCCTCAGAACTCCCCCAGAACACCCTCAGAACTCTCTCAGAACTCTCTCAGAACACCCTCAGAACACCCTCAGAACTCTCTCAGAACACCCTCTGAACTCTGTCAGAACACCCTCAGAACTCTCTCAGAACACCCTCAGAACTCTCTCAGAACTCTCTCAGAACACCCTCAGAACTCTCTCAGAACACCCTCAGAACTCTCTCAGAACTCCCCCAGAACACCCTCAGAACTCTCTCAGAACACCCTCTGAACTCTCTCAGAACACCCTCAGAACTCCCCCAGAACACCCTCAGAACTCTCTCAGAACTCTCTCAGAACACCCTCTGAACACCCTCAGAACACCCTCAGAACTCTCTCAGAACTCTCTCAGAACACCCTCTGAACTCTCTCAGAACTCTCTCAGAACTCTCTCAGAACACCCTCAGAACTCTCTCAGAACTCTCTCAGAACTCTCTCAGAACACCCTCTGAACTCTCTCAGAACTCTCTCAGAACTCTCTCAGAACACCCTCAGAACTCTCTCAGAACTCTCAGAACACCCTCTGAACTCCCTTAGAACTCTCTCAGAACACCCTCAGAACTCTCTCAGAACTCTCTCAGAACACCCTCAGAACACCCTCTGAACTCTCTCAGAACTCTCTCAGCACTCTCTCTGAACTCCCTTAGAACTCTCTCAGAACACCCTCAGGACTCTCAGAACTCTCTCAGCACTTTCTCTGAACTCCCTTAGAACTCTCTCAGAACACCCTCAGAACACCCTCAGAACTCTCTCAGAACTCTCTCAGAACACCCTCAGAACACCCTCAGAACACCCTCAGAACTCTCTCAGAACACCCTCAGAACACCCTCAGAACTCTCTCAGAACACTCTCAGAACTCTCTTTGAACTCTCTCAGAACACCCTCAGAACTCTCTCAGAACTCTCTCAGAACTCTCTTTGAACTCTCTCAGAACACCCTCAGAACTCTCTCAGAACACTCTCAGAACTCTCTCAGAACACCCTCAGAACTCTCTCAGAACACTCTCAGAACTCTCTTTGAACTCTCTCAGAACACCCTCAGAACTCTCTCAGAACTCTCTCAGAACACCCTCAAAACACCCTCAGAACTCTCTCAGAACACCCTCAGAACTCTCTCAGAACTCTCTCAGAACTCTCTCAAAACACCCTCAGAACTCTCTCAGAACTCTCTCAGAACACCCTCAAAACACCCTCAGAACTCTTTCAGAACTCTCTCAGAACTCTCTTTGAACTCTCTCAGAACACCCTCAGAACCCTCTCAGAACTCTCTCTGAACTGTCTCTGAACTCTCTCAGAACACCCTCAGAACTCTATCAGAACTCTATCAGAACTCTCTCAGAACACCCTCTGAACTCTCTCTGAACTCTCTCAGAACGTCCTCTGAGATGATTCAGATGTCTTTGCAGTGGCAGTGATGGGAACCAGGAGTCACCATGGCTACAACACACACAGGGAGATTATAAGGCGACAGGACAGAAAGAGAGTCCCCTGTGACTGAACCGTGCAGCATGCAACACCTCCACGCTTACCAAACCCCTCTAAATCGATTAGACAGCAGCCTTTAGGACAGATGAGGCATCCTCACACCTATTATGTCAAGTCATGAAGAGCTTATGCAGACGTCACGTAGCTTGTAGGACAGGAAATGGGCACATAGCTTAGCGTGTGCCCCAGCTATGGTGTGCGTATCTAACTCGTAGCTTTAAGCAGCAGAGTCTGGGCATTCGGCCGTGACGGGTTACTCATAACGGGAGACGTTTTGGCATGTTTCCTTTTAAAGCTGCCAACACCGCGGAGCAGACACGCCAGGGCCCGTCCAAATGGGGACTGGCCGTGATGATACTGAGGGGTTGGGGATGAGTCACTGCCTTTAGCCACCACAACTCAGACTGTTCCCATTAAGTGTCCCAGATCTTCCCATGTCCTCACACTCACTCCTACATCTGGTTGACTCTCAGACACATTATCTTTGACCACATATATATATATATGTTTGGCTTCATGTTATAATAGGATAGCATGGTGCTATCAAGGGGGACCAGCGGGGGTTATGGCCAGCCTGATGCAATTACTGACAAGACCAAGACTAAAGCGGGACTCGTCAAGATGCCCCGCTGCCATTCTGAGTCACTTCATCACAGTCTGGTACGACACCACTGCAGTCTTTGGTGACGGTGACGTGGTGTTAAGGACAGTCGTGGTAACGGTGTGCATGTAGTCCTGCGTGGTGCAGCCGTCTGCCAATGGTGCCACTGAGTGTTTCAATCGTGAGGCTCACGTCACATGTCCAGAGCTGCAAACTTGAATCATTGGCATGTCTCACAGTGTCAAACCCACCCACCAAGTTTCAGTAATGTCGGCTGATTCATTCTGGGTGCAGCTATTCTTTTGATGATGAGTGTAGAAGATGTGTGCACTGGTACCCGAGTGGTGAACAACAGCACTTCCTGTCCACAACCATTCCGTAGATCCACTCCTGTTACTTGAGCCGTAGGACCGACATTCTGCCCAGGTAGGGGAAAGGTGTCTACCTGCATGAGCTTGTTGGACATCACAGTCTAAATCCACAGGATTAGGAGTTTAATAAGCATCCACTATTCCAGTGTAGCTTTTCACAAGATTCCGGGAATGTCTGGGGGAATAGGTGCCCGTTGAGTCAACAGAGTGTGAAACTTGAATCATTGGCATGTCTCACAGTGTCAAACCCGCCCACCAAGTTTCATTTATGTCGGCTGATTCCTTCTGGGTGCAGTTATGCTTTGATGATAAGTGTAGAAAGTGTGTGTACTGGTACCCGAGTGGTGAACAACAGCACTTCCTGTGCACATCAAATTCTTCCCCTGCCAAAACATGAAAAGGAAGTCCTGTAACGTGATCAGCCAAAGTGGATCGATTAGCCAAACCCTCCAGCGAAGACCGAAAGAGCTCTATGTGGAAACACCCTTCGTCTTGGTTAATCCTTCGGGATAACCTGAGGTTATCATTATATGAAAGTGAAATACGGCTCTCATAAGCGGGTCTCAAGGGCCGGGGGGACTAACGTGACAGAACTGGGCCAGAATGGGACACTGACTTGTCCCTCAGAATCCTCCCACTGTTGCCTGGGACTTGTCAACACAGTGCCAACAGTTAAGTCTGTTCCTGACTTGAACAAACAGCCTCAGTCCTTATGTTCTCCAAACACACCCTCAAGGCTGTGGGGAGCTGAGAGAGATCAGCAGGAGCTCTGCTTGCTGACAAACTTGCACAGTACTGCTGCAAACATCTGCAACTCCTTCGGTCAGCCAGTTGGGATCAACAGGCTGTGTGATCCTAAATTTACAGCTGGGGTTCAGGAGGCTCAGTGAGGTTGGATTTTGAACAGATCCACTCCTGTTACTTGAGCCGTAGGACCGACATTCTGCCCAGGTAGGGGAAAGGCGTCTACCTGCTTGAGCTTGTTGGACATCACAGTCTAAATCCACAGGATTAGGAGCTTAATAAGCATCCACTATTCCAGTGTAGCTTTTCACAAGATTCCAGGAATGCCTGGGGGAACTGGTGCCCGTTCAGTCAAAAGAGGACCTGTAAGGTCAGGCACTGATGTTGGATAAGAAGGCCGGGCTCTCAATCAGCATTCCAGGACTGAAGTCAGCTGTCCTTGTGACCTCACAAAGTGGTGGGACCTCATAGAGGCACCTCAGACCAATTGTGATCTCTCTGCAGCAGAGGTTTTGGACGTCCTGGCTCCATGGGTACATGCCCCCTCAGTTTTCTCTCGGGATTGCGTTCACTCCTTCAGGTGCTTCAGCAAAGAGACCGAATGCTGCATCCTCCTCCCCTGCACGGAGGTACTCACTGCCTCGGATACGATGACTTAAAACTTCAGCCAGCGCCCAAGCTCCTCCCGCGATACCTGCCCGCGCCCAAGAGGTGCCCTGCACCAACTTGTTCCACGCTGCCCGCGCCCAAGAGGTGTCATGCACTAACTCCTCCGACACTGCCTGTGCCCAAAAGGTGCCCTGCACCAACTCCTCCGACACTGCCTGTGCCCAAAAGGTGCCCTGCACCAACTCCTCCGACACTGCCTGTGCCCAAAAGGTGCCCTGCACCAACTCCTCCGACACTGCCTGTGCCCAAAATGTGCCCTGCACCAACTGCTCTGACACTGCCTGTGCCCATAAGATGCCCTGCACCAACTCCTCCGACACTGCCTGTGCCCAAAAGGTGCCCTGCACCAACTCCTCCGACACTGCCTGTGCCCAAGAGATGCCCTGCACCAACTCCTCCGACACTGCCTGTGCCCAAAAGGTGCCCTGCACCAACTACTCTGACACCGCCTGTGCCCAAGAGATGCCCTGCACCAACTCCTCCGACACTGCCCGTGCCCAAGAGATGCCCTGCACCAACTCCTCCCACAAAGACTGTACCCAAGAGATGCCCTGCACCAACTTCTCCCATGCTGCCTGTGCAAACACCAAACATGCCAGGTGAACGTATGCAATCATGGCAAACTGTCTTGATCCTCCCTGGCATGTCTAAGACAGTAGTAACTTCAGGCTCCTGCAGATGGCGCTGCTCCACGAGGATGATGGAGCTATAAATCCCTGTGGGGTGTGAGTTACGGGATCCATAGATTGGGAAGAGGTGCTACAGTGCAGGGAATGTCTCGTTCCATGTGTGGAAAATGGCTCCAGAGCAGATGTTAATGATTGGCTAAAAGGAGGGACTGCATGTGGGCATGGCCAAAGACCATAGTGTGAAGGAAGTAGCTGAATCTGCAGGTGTATGGAAGCGTACGGTCGTCTAGGGTCTACCAGCAGTGGATAAAATCCCAGTCTACAGGGAATTCTCCTCGGGATTGTGCCAGGGAAGGCCTCCACCAAATCTGGACCACCTGACCAATTCTGTGATGGAAGAGTGTCTGAACGTTGATGTGGCTACATCCAGAACCTTGTCCAGTCCATGCCCAATCCAGTCCCAGCTGTTACTGGTGCTGGTGGAGGAGCTACAGGCTGTTAGGTGCGGTTCAGTCACAGGTGACTATGTTGTTTGTGGTTGATCTGGATCTTGGTCTTTATCCATCTGCAGGGTTACAACTGCAACAGTGACGAGCAGTAGTACAGCACAGTCAGGATGCGGCTTGCCATTTAAAGGGTTATGGAATCTTCTTAATGACGCAACTGAACACTAATCATAGACTGGAATATCTTCAGACATGAAATTCTGCAGCTCCAGTGACCCTGTAACCTCCTTGAGGGCTACACAGTTTGGATCATCTGGAACATCAGGCATTGGTAAATATGCTTGTGGCAGACAATGCACTACTGTGACTGATAACAAGACTCATCTGTGTGCTATTAATCTGTTTCATTGTTCAGCCCTACTACGGCGCTCAGACGGGCATGCTCGAGCAGAGTGTGCAGCGTGGGGGTGTTGGGTCTTTGCCAGTGATTCATCTGATGATGTTACTACCCAGCGTATTTACTTTGCTCTTGTTTAATTCCTGTTTTGTTTGTGCTGGGCCGTCTGGGAAAATGTGATGTAATTTGCTGGGAAAACTGTGGATTATAATCTCGGACTCGGAGTGGGTATTAATAAGGTAAAAAATTAAACCTCATTAATAACACATACAACAGGACAACTAGGACAACAGCAAGTCCCTCGGGGCTGAACCGTACCGAATAACATATAGCCCCGCCCCCACGAGCAGTAATAACAGCTGGGACTGGATTGGGCATGGACTGGACAAGTTTCTGGATGTAGCCACATCAATGTTCAGACACTCTCATCAAAGAACTGGTCAATTGGTCCAGATTTGGTGGATGCCTTCCCTGGCACAGTTCCAACAAGACCTTCACTGTACCACCTCTTCCTGATCTATTGGTCACTTTTATTTTTTCATTTTAGCTGTTTATAATAGTTTTATTTAGTAGTCCTGATTTATTTTATTGTTCCCTAGTTGTTTGTCTTTGTAACACTTTATAATTCAGTTTGAGTTTAAATAATGTTAATTGAGATAAGAGGTTTTGGAGATATGAGGTTTAGTGCTGATAGTAGCCATAAATAGTTTTCAACAAAGAGTTCAAACTGCAAACTTTACCACTGTATATTTTACCATTCACAATGCTACAGTGCATAGTGATAGTATAGTATAGTACAGTATAGTATGATGCAAAAAAGTATAGTATAGTATGATGTAGTATAGTATAGTATAATATAGTACAGTACAGTACAGTACTGTATAGTATAGTATGATGCAAAACAGTATAGTATAGTATAGTATAGTATAGTATAGTATAGTATAGTATAGTATAGTATAATATAGTACAGTACAGTACAGTATAGTGTGTTGCAAAACATTATATTATAGTATGATGCAAAGCAGTATAGTATGATGCAAAACAGTATAGTATAGTACAGTATGATGCAATGCAGTATAGTATAGTATGAGGCATTGCAGTATAGTATAGTATAGTATAGTATGATGTAATATAGTACATAAAATAATGGTAAGTAATGCTGTAAAAGTCTAAATAGTATAGTATAGTATAGTATAGTATAGTATAGTATAGTATAGTATAGTACAGTACAGTGTAGTATAGTGTGTTGCAAAACATTATATTATAGTATGATGCAAAGCAGTATAGTATAGTACAGTATGATGCAATGCAGTATAGTATAGTATGAGGCATTGCAGTATAGTATAGTATAGTATAGTATGATGCAATATAGTACATAAAATAATGGTTAAAAAGTAATGCTGTAAAAAAGTCTAAATAATAATATATTATAAATATATAATATAATATAATTATAAATAATAACTATGCATTTTAATATATTATAATTATATATATATATATATATGTGTGTGTGTGTGTGTGAAACTGTGTACATTACTGTTTGTATGCTAACCAGGTTCTACACATTTAATTCTGCTGTCATACATGATCTTGTCCAATCCAGCTGCCACCACATGTTGTAGATTATAAACCAGCATACTGCATGCAGTGCTGTTCTGTCCGCTACACCCCCAGGAATGCTAATGATAAATCAAAACATGTTTGCGTCTAGCCGTCCCCTTCACTCTAAATAGACGTCTGTGATTAAATTCTAGATTTGTTTTCACACTACAGTGACTGAACAGCTGGATTCGAATACATGTGTAATGTTGAAAGTTGGATCTGGATGCCGGTAATGTTGAATCTGATCGATGTGTGGTAAGAACTGTACAATGCAAATCACACAGATTTGGAATTTCTGGGCATGGGATTGGCACACGCCATCTTAGCTGTATTCTTATGTTTGGAAGCCACCTCATCATCCATTGTGTGTTCAGTTACATAATTTATTTAGCCATTCAGAGAGCGTTCAGAGAGCACTTAACAGAGTGTTTTCATTTGTAATGGTTATGTCCCAAAAGGACTTCCAGTAAGACAAACAATGCGTCAGCTATTTGGCTGCATGTTGTTAATGTCTGGAACAATCATTCCAGCTGTTTTTACAGGGACGTTTCCTCACTGGAAGTGCAGTTGCTTAGGCCCACCAAGCCACAAGGTGGTCTGAACGAGGGGTTTATATATATCATGTTATATATATATATATATATATCAAATTTAGCAGATGATATATAATTCTGTATGTAGTACATTATTGTAGAGAACAGGACTGTACAGTAAAGTACACCCCAGTATAGTGCAGTACAGTTCAGTATAGTGTACTAGTTACATGATCTCCAGTTCTAAGATAAGTAATACTGGTGGATTTGCACCCCTGGATTTGTTCTATTGACTTTTTATTTTTACTCCTATATTTACTTCAGTACAGTATTGTATAGTATAGTACAGTGCAGTGCAGTACTGTACAGTATGCTATAGTGTACTATATTATACAGTATAGTATAGTGTATAGTACAATGCAGTACAGTGGTACAGTGCAGAGTGTTATAGTACAGTGTGATCGTATAGTACAGTATGGTAAGTGTTTTTGTGCAGTGTAGGATATTATGGTACCATGCAGTGCAGTATTGTATATTATATTATAGTACAGTGCAGTGTAGTATACTATAATAATGCAGTATACTATAATATACTGAACTGTATAGTATAACATAGTAGAGTATTTTACAGTATAAGATGTATAAGGTGCAGTATAGGATATTGTAGTACGATGCAGCACAGTATGTTATATTATGGTTCAGAGCTGTGAAGTATATTATAGTACAGAACAGTAATATATAGTATGATAATGTGCAGTGGAGTATAGTATAATACAGAACAGTAATGTATAGTATGATCAGGAGCCGTGGAGTACAGTATAGTACAGACAATTAGTAACGTATAGTATGATAGCGTGCAGTGGAATATAGTATAGTACAGAACAGTAATGTTTAGTATGATAATGTGCAGTGGAGTATAGCATAGTACAGAACAGTAACATATAGTATGAAAATGTGCAGTGGAGTATAGCATAGTACAGAACAGTAACATATAGTATGATAATGTGCAGTGAAGTACATTATAGTACAGAACAGTAACGTATAGTATGTTATTGTGCTGTGGAGTATATATTAGTACAGAACAGTAATGTATAGTATGTTATTGTGCTGTGGAGTATATATTAGTACAGAACAGTAATGTATAGTATGTTATTGTGCAGTGGAATATAGTATAGTACCGAACAGTAATGTATAGTATGATAACATGCAGTGGAATATAGTATAGTACAGAACAGTAATATATAGTATGTTATTGTGCTGTGGAGTATAGTATAGTATGGCATGGTATGACAGTATAGGATAGTAGAGAGCAGACCAGTGTAGCACAGTATAGTATAGTACAGTATTGTGTAGCATACTATTGTATGGTGCAGTGCAGCATGGTATAGTATAGTACTAGTATAGTAGCATGGATGTGACGTTTTAGTACAGTGTACTTCAGTAGAGCGTGGTATGGTATATTACAATACAGTAGAATATGACGGGATAGGATAGGATAAGATGGGACATAGTAGGATAGTACTGGAAAGGACAAGATAAGATAAGATTATGATATGATATATGATATATGATATATGAGATACGATACGATACGATACGATACGATACGATACGACAAGATAGGATAGGATAGCTATGCTTTACAGAGGACACAGTCATTTACGTTGTAATACACACATACTGTTTATTTACTAAATTTAACATACTGGAAAAAGTTCTGTTAACCTCAGCAAATCAATAAACATAAACAGGTAAACCATATTTAAGTTACTTCTTTGCACCTAAAAATAAACAAAATTGTAAAATTTTAGTTAAGAATTAACAGCAATAAAAAGCTGATATTTATTATAATGTATTTATTACATTAATAAGAACACACTGTGAACGCTGCGGTGACCGTGGTGACCCTCCTCTGCCAAGCTGGTGCTCTCTAATCTGGGATATAGGTGTAGCTGCTGCAGTGATGACGTGGTTTAATGCCAATAAACTTGATTCCATCGAGTGACGGTAAACAAGCAGACCACTTCAGCAGGGAAGACCACCACGGCCACTACACAGCTACATTAGTACTGCGGTGGTTAAAGTTAATAAGTCCAGAAAAACAATTATACCATTGGTTCCAGGTGGAACCACATTTGGTTCCCTGAAGAACCTATCAGTGCACGGTTCTTCAAAGAACCTTTATATTAAGCTCTAAGTTCTCTAAAGCACTCTCTGCATAATGTGAATGTTCTACAGCCATAAATGTTCTTTAGTAAACACAAAGGTTATATATAGAACCAAAAAAAAAGGTTCTCAACTGCACCAAAAATGGCTCTTCTATCGATACATTCTGTTCAGGTACTATGCAAAGTTGGTTTTTGCTATAAACACAAGTTTAAGGCTTTTCCTAGAACCATACATCCAGCTAAGAGCCGTTATAAGGAACCTTATATAAGAAACTTATTTTTAAGAATGTATTAAAAAATAAAATATCCTTCGTCTTAGAACCTTTGGTTCTATCTAGAACCTACAAAACATGTCCACACAAGCCATAGAAGCCCTTGTTTGGTGTCCAACACCGACATTAAGAAGGCACTCTGGATATTATGAATGCGGTTCTGGCACAGGAATCTGAAGTTCTGAGGTGCTAGAATAAATAAAGCCAAACAGAAACATGTGGTTCCATTCAGAGTGGGCTAATAGAGGCCCGGCTGTCCAAACTGATTATATAAACGTTAAAAAAAATAGAAAAGAAATGTAGAAATGTGGTCAAATTTGAAAAAATATTTAAATAAAAAGCCATTAAAAAAAAAAATCACCACACGACCAACTAACTTGTCCTCACTTCCCCTTGAACCAGTGAAGCTGCCCTCAGGGCAGGGAGGATGGAGGCCTGAAGCTCTTCAGCGTGTTATGGGGGTTGAGGGGGGAATTCGCGATAAAGCGTGTCATCAACAGTCCCAGATAAATGAACAAACCTCCTGAGTTCCTCCTCGGCTCCTTCACTCCTCCAGAAAGGGGTGATCCGTGAATGCGTCACAGTTCCCAGAAAACGTGCAGATCTCCATCTCTCTCATCTTTACCTCACTCTTTCTTCTTCTTTTGAAAACGTTCACGCAACCTCGGCATGCAGGCTCATCATGGATCCGTATCAAGCTCCTGTTTCCTTCATTTTCACCTTCCAGTTCTGTCCTGGCACGCATCCCGGGCTTAGTTCATGCCAGGCTGGGAATGCTGAAAGAATTCTTGTTGCTTTTGTGGGAAGGAGATATGGGTTATCATGAGACCTGACGATGTTTTGCATGGCACGAGCCGCAAAGTTTCATACGCAGTGCCACGTTAACAGAAGGCTAATCGCTAACATAGCCGGGCAGTATTCCATAGCCTCACACTGGCGAGGTTTTGCCGGGGTTTGTTTTTATGCACTGGGAATTGTTTGGGTGTCCCAGTGTGCTGTGCTAAAGGCCAGCCCGAACAGTTAGCAGGTAAACGGTAGGTTTCTGACTGATAAGCTAATGCTCACTACTTAGCGCCAAATCTTAGCTAGCAAAGTCGCTGCTAGCTCATCATATGTCGAACTTGTAGTAGATGCCGGAGCTCCTTAAGTGACATGGTGATTTTTCATAAGGTGTGGCCACAAATTAATATACCGAGGTCATCATTTTCTATTATGATGGCACAAATGAATGTGTTGAGGCGAGGAGCTACGTTTCGTAGGTGGCCTCAAATTAGTATATTATGCCCACAATATGGTAATTTGTGGCTCAGGTATAGATATTTGTATTGTGGCATCGACATATTAAAGTGTAGCCTCAATATATTAAAGTGTGGTCTCAATATAATAATCTGTGGCCACAATATAATTTGTCGCCCCAAAATATCAACTTGTGGCATCAATATAGAACTGTGATATAAAGTAGTTTCTGGCATCAGTGTATTAATCTGTGGCCTCAGTATGTTAACCTGTGGTCTTGATATATTAATTTGTGGCCTCAATATATTAATTGGTGGCCTCAGTATGTTAATCTGTGTTCTGGATATATTAATCTGTGCCCTTGATATATTAATCTGTGGCCTCAGCATGTTAATATGTGGTCTCGATATATTAATTGGGGGCCTCAGTATGTTAATCTGTGGCCTCGATATATTAATCTGTGGCCTCAGTATGTTAATCTGTGGTCTGGATCTATTAATCTGTGGCCTCAGTATGTTAATCTGTGCCCTTGATATATTAATCTGTGGCCTCAGTATGTTAATCTGTGGCCTCAGTATGTTAATCTGTGGTCTGGATATATTAATCTGTGGCCTCAGCATGTTAATCTGTGGCCTCAGTATGTTAATCTGTGCCCTTGATATATTAATCTGTGGCCTCAGTATGTTAATCTGTGGTCTGGATCTATTAATCTGTGGCCTCAGTATATTAATCTGTGGTCTGGATATATTAATCTGTGGCCTCAGTATGTTAATCTGTGGTCTGGATATATTAATCTGTGGCCTCAGTATATTAATCTGTGGTCTGGATATATTAATCTGTGGCCTCAGTATGTTAATCTGTGGTCTGGATATATTAATCTGTGGCCTCAGTATGTTAATCTGTGGTCTGGATATATTAATCTGTGGCCTCAGTATGTTAATCTGTGCCCTTGATATATTAATCTGTGGTCTCAGTATATTAATCTGTGGCCTCAGTATGTTAATCTGTGGTCTGGATATATTAATTTGTGGCCTCAGTATGTTAATCTGTGGCCTCAGTATGTTAATCTGTGGTCTGGATCTATTAATCTGTGGCCTTAGTATGTTAATCTGTGGCCTCAGTATGTTAATCTGTGGTCTGGATCTATTAATCTGTGGCCTCAGTATGTTAATCTGTGGTCTGGATATATTAATTTGTGGCCTCAGTATGTTAATCTGTGGCCTCAGTATGTTAATCTGTGGTCTGGATCTATTAATTTGTGGCCTCAGTATGTTAATCTGTGGTCTGGATCTATTAATCTGTGGCCTCAGTATGTTAATCTGTGCCCTTGATATATTAATCTGTGGCCTCAGTATATTAATCTGTGGCCTCAGTATGTTAATCTGTGGTCTGGATATATTAATCTGTGGCCTCAGTATGTTAATCTGTGGTCTGGATATATTAATCTGTGGCCTCAGTATGTTAATCTGTGGTCTGGATATATTAATCTGTGGCCTCAGTATGTTAATCTTTGGCCTCAGTATGTTAATCTGTGGCCTCAGTATAGTAGATTGTGGCTTTAGTGTAGTAATTTGTGGCCTGATTATAAACGAATCCCCATGCCACCTTAGAGGCTCAGTAACAGACACAGGTGCTTTTTTATAGCGTGAATTCTTTCTCATGTGTCCTGCTGTGCGGCAGTAATGAGTTCCTCTCCTGTTCCAGCCTGCAGGGCTATCGGCGATTAAGCCTCTGTTCACCGTGGCTGCTACAGTGAGCCCGTGTTCTGGTGTTCACCCAGCGTTTTACACTGTAGGCTGCACGTACTGAACACAATGCTCAACATTTCACTGTATCCAAATAAACAGGACCAACCAAGCGCACCCTCCACAACCCACATCCGCTCACCCTCTGAATGCCACCTTGGCACTTTGATCCTTCTACAACGGAACCAAACCTCAGAAGCCTTTTCTAAATCCCATGGTCCATATGATACACTCAGCAAAGCTTAATGACATGCAGTTATGGTGATAGCGGTATCATACAGCCCGCCCACCGCTGCCCTGATAAACATACCGGAGTCCCAGCCGTCCTATTTCCCCACATCCTCAGGAGCGTTCAAGTTCAGATACGCACCCCTTTGATAACTTTCACAGAAGATTGGTTACACATGACAAACAGAAGCCACGCTTGGCTGGGCTCGGGCTGAGCTCAAGTCCGTTCTTGCATGAGTTTAAAAAAGCAATTACAGCAGCAGGAATCCTAAAGCAGGCAGGAACGGAGGAGCGGAGGATCCTACAGAGAGAGAGAGAGAGAGAGAGAGGGAGAGAGAGAGAGATAGGGGGTGGGGTGAGCGAGAGAGGGAGAGAGAAAAACATCAGATTATGTAACTGAAGAGGAAGTGTGTTTAAGAACCCAACCAAGAAGTATTTCTATGTTCCATTGAATTTCACAAACACCTTCCGAAGAGCGCTCCGACTAAGAGGAGCATGTTGGTCCCATGCACAAGACCATACTAGATCTACACCCACAGCTCCTACAGACGTTAGCGAGAGAACGGGTCGCTCTCAGGAGCTCAGTGAACTCCAGCGTGGTACCGTGATAGGATGCCACCTGTGCTACAAGTCCAGTGGTGAAATTCCCTCCCTACTAAATATTCCACAGTCCACTGTCAGTGGGATTAGAACACAGTGGGAGTGATCGGGAACGACAGCAGCTCAGCCACCTAGTGTTAGACCATGTACAATGACAGAGCGGGGTCAGCGGATGCTGAGGGTCATAGGTCACAGAGGTCACCAACTTTCTACAGAGTCCATCACTACAGACCTCCAAACTTCATGTGTCCTTCAGATCAGCTCAGGAACAGTGTGTAGAGCTCCATGGAATGGGTTTCCATGGCATGCAGCTGTATCCCAGCCTTACATCACCAAGCGCAGAGCGTGGAACGCAGTGGTGTAAAGCTCCGCCCCTGGACTCTAGAGCAGTGGAGGCGTGTTCTCTGGAGTGACCAATCATGCTTCTCCGCCTGGCAGTCCGATGGACGAGTCTGGGTTTGGTGGTACCAGGAGAACGGTACTGGTCTGACTGCACTGTGCCGAGTGTAAAGTTTGGTGGAGGAGGGATTATGGTGTGGGGGTGGTGTTCAGGAGTTAGGCTCCGCCCCTTAGTTCCAGTGAGAGGAACCCTTAATGCTTCAGCAGACCAAGAGACTCTGGACCATTCCATGCTCCCAACTTTGTGGGGACAGTTTGGGGACGGCCCCTTCCTGTTCCAACATGTGCACACCAGTGCACAGAGCAAGCTCCATAAAGACATGGAGGAGCGAGTCTGGTGTGGAGGAACTGGACTGGCCTGCACAGAGTCCTGACCTCCACCCGATAGAACACCTTTGGGATGAGTTAGAGCGGAGACTGAGAGCCAGGCCTTCTCGTCCAACATCAGTGTCTGACCTCACATATGTGCTTCTGGAGGAATGGTCAGAGATTCCCATAATCACATTCCTAACCCTGTGGAGAGCCTTCCCAGAAGAGCTGAAGCTGGTATAGCTGTACAGGGTGGGCCGACATCAGATTAAACCCTATGGATTAAGAATGGGTTTGCACTCGAGGCCATACACGTGAAAACAAGAGGTTTTTCTTTGGGGACTATTTTGCCTTAGAGCACCCTTCCTGTATCCCTCCACCATGAATACAGTTCAAGGCCAAGCCTTCACATCACTCCACGCAGCGTATTCATAACCAGCTCCTGTAATAGCTTTCTGGGAGGGAGCTTTTAGAGATGGACGTCTGGTTCCATTCACCACCACTGTGACATCTCAACCATCCACCGATCCCCTTTAGCAAGCTGATGTAGCTGTGTAGAAGATAAGGCCTGTTTCTGAGGGGGTCTGGGTTAATCAGACACGCAGGGAGTAGCGGTGAGTAAGCCTACAGTTATTTGGCTGAGCTGTTATTTAGAATCTGTTTCGGGTTCAGTTTGTTATTCAAAGCCCACTTATCTCTGCTGGCATGGAGGAAGTGAGCAGCCATGTTTGTCTTGTAATCTAGCAGCTTGTGTTGCTTTCGGTCTGCAGCAGAGAAGAAAGAGAGGCAGCCTGCTGTGTATGTATTTAGGTTCCATTGCATCTCCACTCACTGTCCACTGTGTTTACAGGAAACTCTGTAGTGTACAGCTCCAGACTGTATTACCCTGTTTCAATGGTGGGTGGTGGATCATTCCACCACAGCAGGTACAGTGGGTGGTGCACTCAGCACGTGAGTGACACTGACGTGGTGGTGGTGTGTTAGTGTATGTGGTGCTGGTGTGAGTGGATCAGATACAGCAGTGCTACTGGACACCTCAGTGTCACTGCTGGACTGAGAATCGTCCACCAACCAGAACTATCCAGAACAACAGTATGGGGCAGCGTCCTGTGGGGCAGCGTCCTGTGGGGCAGCGTCCTGTGGGCAACGTCCTATGGGGCAGCGTCCTGTGGGCAGCGTCCTGTGGGGCAGCGTCCTGTGGGCAGCGTCCTGTGGGGCAGCGTCCTGTGGGCAACGTCCTATGGGCAACGTCCTATGGGGCAGTGTCCTGTGGGGCATCGTCCTGTGGGGCAGCGTCCTGTGGGGCAGCGTCCTGTGTCCACTGATGAAGGACTAGAGGATGACCAGCACTGCACTGTGCAGCAGCAGATGAGCTATCGTCTCTGACTGTCCATCTACAAGGTGGAGCAGCAAGGTGGGAGTGTCTAATAGAGTGGACAGTGAGTGGACACAATGTCTCAACACTCCAGCAGCACTGCTGTGTCTGATCCACTCACACCAGCACCACCCACACTAACACACCAACAGTCAGTGTCACTGCAGTGCTGAGAATGATCCACCACCCACATACCACCTGCTCTGTGGTGGTCCTGTCGGGGTCCTGACCATTGAAGAACAGGGTAATACAGTACACAGAGAAACAGATGGACTACAGTCTGGACCTGTACACCTACAGAGTGTCCTGTACGGTCAGTGGAGCTGATAAGAGGGACAGTGTGTGTGATGCACGTCCAGAAGGCATCACAGAAACATGCAGACATAATGAGCTACCAGAACAATCAACGAGAACAACAACCGATCTAAACGTCAATCAGTTTTATTGTCAGCAACAGTTTCACAGGCTCTGCCTCGTCTCAGACTCACGGTCACTGCCTTAACTCGGACTTGACTCCTAATGGTTTTGGTGTTGACTAGAGCCACCACTGGAGCTACTTCCTTCGTTCCAACTTAGCCAGCCTCAGTAATGTTACTTGTACTATCTGGATAAACCCCGCCCACCTACCGAAACACCCCATTAGGCTTTAAATAGTTAAACTAATTAATAACTTAATTAATTAAAGCTGCAGTCTGAGCTGATCCATTAGTATGCAGTAACCACGGAAGTGACCAACCAACACTGTGCTCTCCCAGAACTGCCCTGGTAGAGCGGTAGAGGCTGTTACCACAGCCGAAACGTTTCAGTCTCTGCATAACTCAGTGGTCAGAGTCAGCCAGAGTAGATTTGGTGTGGAATGGTTGATTGTAGACACTCAGATGCTCCTCACAGTGGTGGTGGTGATGGGAACCAGGGGTCACAACACATATATAGGCACTATCTAAACCACCAGAGAACCTGGGTGGGGTTATTTAGGGAATGCTGGTGATGGGAAAACCGCCATGGACCAGGAAACATCAGGGTTTTTGGGGGGGACTCCACCATAAATGGAATTGAAGGCCAAAACTACGTCAGGTAGCGTATTTGGCATACTCCATTCAGCGTACTCCATGTTGCTGAGTAGAGTGTGCATATAAACACCTCAGCCTTAGTCAGCAATTGGAGCACAGCCAATGTCCCAAGCAATCACCTCAGGCATCATAGCTGGGAGGGAGCTTTTAGAGGTGGACGTCTGGTTCCATTCACCACCACTGTGAACAGATGTGGCGTTTCGTATCAAACCACCAGCCTTGTTTATGAGTAATCGATGGAAGCTCTCCTCGTTCTGGAGCAGGTGTCCAAAACTTTTGGACCTCCAGCTCAACCTACTTGCACCTGCCTCTGCTTCTGAGAAAGACCAAAGCATTGGAAAACTAAGACATGCCTGTTATAGTATCTTCAGTTCTTCACAGAAAAGTAAAGCACCGCTGGATGTCGGCCATATTTCAGGATCCCCGGCTGCCGAGTGCTCGCTGAGCGGACTCAGACGTGCTGTCCGTGCATGTGGGGAGCGACGTCCCGAAGATCAGGTCCCAGTGTCTGAAATATGGCGCGTAGTTGCCCCTGTAGTGCTCGTGATGAGCCTGATGGAAGGGCGGCCCTCCAAAGCAGGGCAGCAGCCTGTGTATCGCCCACGGAAAGTCATAACCACAGTGGTCCTCCACCGCCAGCCAGACGTTGAGCAAATGGAAAACGATCTCGCTCATGGGGTGGCAGCCCAACAGCTTGGTGCTGCAGACGGCCAGCAGCTGCTGAAACAGGAGCTCCTCGATGCTGGAGTCTTGGGCAGCCAGGGCGAAGGTGTCCCGGTTCACGTGGTGAGCGCGGTGGAACTTCTGATAGAGCCACGGATTTCTGAGGAACAAGCAGAAGATGGAGTTTAGAGTGGTTGCAGGCACTCGTGTGAGATAAGAGCGAGTAGGACTGCACGGCTAAGCCGCCAGGGTCTGACTCATACCGGTGGGAGATCAAATCATTAACACATGATATTACATCTGCCCTGGACTATTAATGCAAGATGTTTCCTGCCCTCTGAGCACCGGGATAGACTCCAGCAGCCTCCCGGGACCCAGAGGGGTAATCAGCTTAGGAGATGAGCATGTGAATCAATAAATATATGATTTCAGAATATTATGGGTGGAGATGGACATTCTTAAAACAGTGCAGCCTCGATTCTCACCTCCACTTAATCTCCTCACCAACAGAACAGCTGCACCCAGGAGGTGTTGGGAAGGAGGATAAAGGTGACCAGGATCAATAACTGATGATAAGTTTAGACTGATATGATCAATATTTATTGAGCTACACATACAGAAGTCTGTCTTAGTATGGCGTCGGGCCGCCGTGTTCGCTAACCCAACACGCCAGACGTCTCGGTATGGAGCTGTAGAGGTTCCTGATGGTGTCCTGTGATAATCCATCCCATGCAGCTTGAACATCCTCACACAGTTCCTGCAGATGGTGCGGTAGGGGTGGAGGTGGAGGGACACCAGGCCTTCTGGACGTGTGACGGCAAACCGTTCATCTTGGTGCTGACCACGGTGCCTCCACACACGGATTCGTTGGGCGTCTCCATCGAGACTAAAGCGGGACTCGTCACTGAAGATGACCCGCTGCCATTCTGAGTCACTCCATGACAGTCTGGTACGACACCACTGCAGTCTTTGGTGACGGTGACGTGGTGTTAAGGACAGTCGTGGTAACGGTCTGTGTGCATGTAGTACTGCGTGGTGCAGCCGTCTGCCGATGGTGCTGCACTAACAGGATGACTCATGGAGGACACCACTGCTGGCTGGATGTCTGTAATGGTGGCCGCTGGGTCAGTCAGGTACAGAGATAAGGCCCTACCCTGCTTACGTCACCGTACACCGGACCACTAATGCGTCTGTGTACGTACGGTTATTGATATCGGAGCAGAACATGAAACGGAACATTGGATTACAAAGCTACGAAGCAACTTCAGTCTCCATGCCTACAGCACACATATAGACACTATCTACACCAACAGTAAACCTACACGTGAGCTCACATATGGAATGTTGATGATGCTGTCTTTGCGGACTAGCGGCAGCGTCTCCAGACACCACGCTAAGGTTATCCATGAAGGAGTTTCCCACTCGGAGACAGTCATAGTGTCTATTTCCGTCTCTTCCTCCCCTGGAAGTGAGACCCGCCTGCCCCTTTTGCCACCGTTTGTTTTGATGCTATCAAGCCGTCGTCCCATGTGTGGTTCCGAGCGAGTCAAGGCAGCGGTGTAAGCTGTCCAAATCTCTCTGGACTATTCCGAACATCCGGACCTCATACTGTCACTTAACGTTTTCATTTTCCATGCACCATGTTGCCAAAAGTATCCATAGAGTTTTAAAGGATGTTGGCCCTGCTCTTCTGAGACCTCCAGCGAGCAGTGGTGCCTCCATCAGTCATCCTGTTAGTGCAGCACCACTGGCAGACGGCTGCACCACGCAGGACGACATGCACACAGACCGTTACCACGACTGTCCTAAACACCACGTCACCGTCACCAAAGACTGCAGTGGTGTCGTACCAGACTGTCATGGAGCGACTCAGAATGGCAGCGGGTCATCTTCAGTGACGAGTCCCGCTTTAGTCTTGGTGGAGACGCCCAACGAATCCGTGTGTGGAGGCACCGTGGTCAGCACCAAGATGAACGGTTTGTGGTCACACATCCAGAAGACCTGGTGTCCCTCCACCTACACCCCTACTGCACCATCTGCAGGAACTGTGTGAGGATGTTCAAGCTGCATGGGATGGATTATCACAGGACACCATCAGGAACCTCTACAGCTCCATACCGAGACGTCTGGCGTGTTGGGTTAGCGAACATGGCGGCCGGACGCCATACTGAGAGACAGACTTCTGTATGTGTAGCTCAATAAATATTGATCATATCAGTCTAAATTTATCATCAGTTATTGATCCTGGTCTCCTTTATCCTCCTTCCCAACAGTGCCGCACTCCCACACCTCCTTCTGGGTGCAGACGTTCCTTTGATGATGAGTGTATAATGGTGATGTAATGCTATATGTGTTATATAAGGTTCTGATGTGTAGACGCCGAGTTCCTGAGGGACTTCCCTGGAGGGAAAGCAGAGCCTGTGTGCAAAGGGCCTTTAATCTAACAGAGCTCACATACGGGATCATGCCCTGTGGGAACAAAACCTTGTATGTCCAAAATGAGAACCTTACAGGAGAAGGGAAATACATGGTATACTTTTAATGTAAGTCAATGGAACCGAACGTCTTTCCGTTGATCACGGAACTGGTACACCATGTAAAGGACAAGAGGTACTCCAGAGACTGGAATGAGGTTCCTCAGCGCATAAGGAACCGCAGGTATCATTCCAAAGGAAAGATAACGAGGCATGAGCATTCAGATTTAACCCAGCACAGCAAGCACAGTGACGGATACAATCAGCGTATTGATATGGCCATAGTAACAACTAATGCATTATGGGTGCACTGCGCCAGAGTAGTGAGACATCTCCTTATGTGTACTGAACAGTCAGGCCTCGTCTTTCTTCAATATTGACCCCCACACACACTTATAAAGGTTCTTCAGGGGTTCTTTAGAAAAGGCAGTGGTTCTAAATAGAACCCTGAACACTCAAAGAACCATGTACATGCTTATAGGGCTCCGGAAAGATAAGGAAAGATAACGAGGCATGAGCATTCAGATTTAACCCAGCACAGCAAGCACAGTGACGGATACAATCAGCGTATTGATATGGCCATAGTAACAACTAATGCATTATGGGTGCACTGCGCCAGTGTACTGAGACATCTCCTTATGTGTACTGAACAGTCAGGCCTCGTCTTTCTTCAATATTGACCCCCACACACACTTATAAAGGTTCTTCAGGGGTTCTTTAGAAAAGGCAGTGGTTCTAAATAGAACCCTGAACACTCAAAGAACCATGTACATGCTTATAGGGCTCCGTGTATGGTGGAATGTCATCTCTATACAGCACCCTTTCTAAATTTGTTCTTTGAGTGTTCATACGTGTTCTTTGAGTGTTCATGGTTCTATGTAAATAGAACCATTCGCATGTTTAAAGGGTTCTTTGCAGGGTGAAATGTCATCTCTCATAGGAAAAGGTTCTAGATATCAGCCTTTTTGAAAATGGTTCTGTTTAGCACTTAAATGACCCTTCTGAAAAAAAAGGTTCTTTAAAGGTTCTTTAGTAAAGACAGTAGTTCTAAATAGAACCATAGAACACTCAAAGAACCACGTACATGCTTAAAGGGCTCCGTGTATGGTGGAATGTCATCTCTAGACAACAAGAGTTTTTAGCAGGGTGGAATGTCATCTGTCACAGGAAAAGGTTCTAGATAAGAACCTTTTTGAAAATAGTTTGAGTGTTCATGGTTCTATTTGGGTAGAACCATTTGTAAGATTAAAGGGTTCTTTGCATGGTGAAATGTCATCTCTCACAGAAAAACGTTCTAGATAAGAACCTTTTGGGGAATGGCTCAAAATAGCACTTAAAATGATTCTCCTATTTAAAAAGGTTCTTTAAGGGTTCTTTAGTGAAGACAATGGTTCTACATAAAACCATAAACACACAAGGAACCACTGACACGCTTAAAGCGTTGAGGAAAATGTCATCTCTCACAAGAAAAGGTTCTAGATATAAGCCTTTTTTGAAAATGGTTCTGTTCAACACTTAAAGGACCCTTCTATATAAAAAGGTTCTTTAAGCGTTCTTTAGTAAAGACAATAGTTCTAAATAGAACCATAGAACACTCAAAGAACCACATACATGCTTAAAGGGCTCCGTGTATGGTGGAATGTCATCTCTAGACAACAAGAGTTTTTAGCAGGGTGAAATGTCATCTCTCACAGGAACACGTTCTAGATAAGAGCCTTTTGGGAAATGGCTCAATATAGCACTTAAAATTATTCTTCTATTTAAAAAGGTTCTTTAAGGGTTCTTTAGTAAAGACAATGGTTCTACATAAAACCATGAACACTCAAAGAACCATTTCTACGCTTAAAGGGTTCTTTGCATGGTGAAATGCCATCTCTCACAGTATAAGGTTCTAGATAAGAACCTTTTTGAAAATAGTTTGAGTGTTCATCAGCATCTTTTGAGCGTGTTCATGGTTCTATTGAGGTACAACAAATTTTAAGTTTAAAGGGTTCTTTGCATGGTGAAATGTCAGCTCTCACAGAAAAACGTTCTAGATAAGGAAATAACCTTTTGGGAAATAGCTCAAAACAGCCCTTAAAATGATTTTCCTGGTTCTTTAAGGGTTCTTTAGTTAATACAATGGTTCTACAGAAAACCATAAACACACACAGAACCATCTACATGCTTGAAGTGTTCAGGAAAATGTAATCTCTCAAAAGAAAAGGTTCTAGATAAGATCGATTTTTAACACAGGTTTTATATAGCACTTAAAAGGGTTCTTCTATTGTAACAGAATAAAGAACCACACAAACACACACACACCATTCTCCATCAAGCTAAAGAACCAGTCTACCATGCCGAGAACCCTGTACCCATGCAAATGGTTCTTTGAGTGCTAATGGTTCTATACAGGACCGCTGTGTTTACAAAAGAACCCCTGAAGAACCAAAATCACAGGTGAACACGTCACAGCGGTTCTCAACCGCGCGCGCTCCAAACTTACCCGTGCGCGGCGTAGTGCACGATGAAGAAGAGTGTGTCGAACAGCAGCATGCACGAGAAGCACTCGGAAAGCGCGCGGAAGAGCGGCGGCGCCGCGCGGAACTCCACGGCGCTCCTCCGCGCGAGCAGCTGCACCAGCACGGCGAAGGGAAGGACCGCCGCCGCGTACTTGGCGGCAATCCGCGTGAAGCAGCGAAACCACCGCCGCAGGTCCTCCTCCGCTCGCGTGGCTCCCGTGATCCTGTAGCGGTCGATCCAGGGCGCGCGCTCGCCCACTAGCTCGAGGAGCAGGAAAGGTGCCGAGAAGCAGAGATGCGCGGCGAACGCGGCGCACGCGGCTCCCACCGGAGACAGCAGCAGGGCATGCCGCGCGCGCAAGGCGTCCCACGCGGGCTGCAGCAGCGACGGGGCGACGGTGGCGAGGGTCACGTTCACGGCCATCGTTAGTGAGCGCGCGTCGGTCGCGCCGTCATGGTTTGCGCGCGCTGGAAGTTTCCCTCTGCCTTTCTCGCGCTGCTCGCTTCCCACTGCTGCACACACTCGAGCGCTCACGCTCTGCGCGAGACCGCACTCGCTCACTCACTATCTACAGCGAATCGACTGAACCGAGTCCTCAACTGAACCGAATCCACAACTGAACAGAACTTTTATTGCGGCGTCTCGAATTCCAGCCCACAGGACGCCGCCCACAGGACACAGGACGCTCAGCCCAGCAGTGACACTGAGGTGTCCAGCGGCACTGTCTGACCCACTCACACCACCACCACCACCTCAGTGTCCCTGCAGTGCTGAGAATGGTCCTCCACCCACATCACACCTGCTCTGGGGTTGCAGTCACAATAAAGGCCATGCGCTCCAAAACGGTTTCCGGGGAGGACAGTGTCCCTGGGATTGTCTTTGGTTTGGTACGGCTTTGAGGAGTCGGTGTCTGGACAGACCGGTTTTCCAGCCCACCGTGACCAGTACGGGGCTTCTCAGGCGGTCTGTGTGCAGAGCTCCGGCTGGTGGTCTGGCTCGGGGCCCATTTCCTGCTTTCTCTGTTACCACATGTGTCCCTGAGGCTGAGAAGAGTGGAGTTCTCAACATCTCAATCATTCTTCTACTCCTCTATCTCATCCTCTCACTAACTCTCCTCTCTCTCTCATCCTCTCCTCTCTCTCATCCTCTCACTAACTCTCCTCTCTCTCTCATCCTCTCCTCTCTCTCTCTGATACAACTCATCCTCTCACTCGCATCATACTCTCCTCTTCTCTCTCACTAACTCTCCTCTCTCTCTCATCCTCTCCTCTCTCTCTCATCCTCTCCTCTCTCTCTCATCCTCTCACTAACTCTCCTCTCTCTCATCCTCTCCTCTCTCTCTCATCCTCTCCTCTCTCTCTCATCCTCTCCTCTCTCTCTCATCCTCTCACTAACTCTCCTCTCTCTCTCTCTCACTCATCCTCACTCACTCTCTCATCCTCTCTCCTCTCTCATCTCTCATCTCTCACTAACTCTCCTCTCTCCTCTCTCTCCTCATCTACATCCTCTCACTCTCTCTCTCTCTCAGAAAAAAATCTCTCATCTCCTCTCATCAACCTCTCCTACTCTCTGCATCCCTCTCTCCCTCTCTCTCTCACTCTCACTCTCTCTCTCTCCTCTCTCCCTCATCCTCTCAACTCACTCTCTCTCCCTCTCTCTCTCATCCTCTCACTAACTCTCCTCTCTCTCATCCTCTCACTAACTCTCCTCTCTCTCTCATCCTCTCACCAACTCTCCTCTCTCTCTCTCATCCTCTCACTAACTCTCCTCTCTCTCTCATCCTCTCACTAACTCTCCTCTCTCTCTCATCCTCTCACTAACTCTCCTCTCTCTCTCATCCTCTCCTCTCTCTCTCACCCTCTCACTAACTCTCCTCTCTCTCTCATCCTCTCCTCTCTCTCATCCTCTCACTAACTCTCCTCTCTCTCTCATCCTCTCACTAACTCTCCTCTCTCTCTCACCCTCTCACTAACTCTCCTCTCTCTCTCATCCTCTCACTAACTCTCCTCTCTCTCTCATCCTCTCACTAACTCTCCTCTCTCTCTCATCCTCTCCTCTCTCTCATCCTCTCACTAACTCTCCTCTCTCTCTCATCCTCTCCTCTCTCTCATCCTCTCACTAACTCTCCTCTCTCTCTCATCCTCTCCCACCTCTCCTCTCTCCCACATCCTCTCCTCTCTCTCTCATCCTCTCACTAACTCTCCTCTCTCTCTCATCCTCTCCTCTCTCTCTCATCCTCTCACTAACTCTCCTCTCCTCTCTCTCTCATCCTCTCACTAAATCTCCTCTCTCTCTCTCATCCACTCACCCACTCTCCTCTCTCTCATCCTCTCTCACCTCACTACTCTCCTCTCTCTCTCTATCATCCTCACCTCTCTCCTCTCTCTCTCATCCTCTCACCAACTCTCCTCTCTCTCATCCTCTCACCAACTCTCCTCTCACTAACTCTCCTCTCTCTCTCATCCTCTCACCAACTCTCCTCTCTCTCTCATCCTCTCACCAACTCTCCTCTCTCTCTCATCCTCTCTCTCTCTCTCACTCTCATCTCTCATCACCAACTCTCCTCCTCTCTCTATCCTCTCACCAACTCTCTCCTCTCACTCTACCTCTCCTCTCTCTCTCTCATCCTCTCACTCGACTAACTCTCTTCTCTCTCTCTCATCCTCTCACCAAACTCTCCTCTTCCTCTCTCTCTCCTCATCAGCAATCATCTACAACTCTAGTCTCTCTCTCATCTTCATCTCTCCTAACTCTCCTCTCTCTCTCTCTCAATCCTCTCACTATCCTCTCATCCTCTCACTCTCCTCTCTCATCCTCTCACAAACTCTCTCTCATCCTCTCACTAACTCTCCTCTCTCTCTCTCAACCTCTCACCAACTCTCCACTCTCTCTCTCATCACTCCTCTCACCAACTCTCCTCTCTCTCGTCTCTCTCTCTACCAACTCTCCTCCTCTCTCCTCCTCTCTCTCACCAACTCTCCCTCTCTCTCAATACCTCAACCTCTCACCAACTCTCTCTCTCATCCTCTCCTCTCTCTCATCCTCTCACCAACTCTCCTCTCTCTCTCATCCTCTCACCAACTCTCCTCTCTCTCTCATCCTCTCACCAACTCTCCTCTCTCTCTCATCCTCTCACCAACTCTCCTCTCTCTCTCATCCTCTCACCAACTCTCCTCTCTCTCTCATCCTCTCCTCTCTCTCTCATCCTCTCCTCTCTCTCTCATCCTCTCACCAACTCTCCTCTCTCTCATCCTCTCACCAACTCTCCTCTCTCTCTCATCCTCTCACCAACTCTCCTCTCTCTCTCTCATCCTCTCACCAACTCTCCTCTCTCTCATCCTCTCACCAACTCTCCTCTCTCTCTCTCATCCTCTCACTCTCCCTCTCTCTCTCTCCCTCATCCTCTCACTAACTCTCCTCTCTCTCTCTCATCCTCTCACCAACTCTCCTCTCTCTCTCTCTCTCTCATCCTCTCACCAACTCTCCTCTCTCTCTCATCCTCTCACCAACTCTCCTCTCTCTCTCATCCTCTCACCAACTCTCCTCTCTCTCTCACCAACTCTCCTCTCTCTCTCATCCTCTCCTCTCTCTCTCATCCTCTCACCAACTCTCCTCTCTCTCTCATCCTCTCACCAACTCTCTCTCTCTCATCCTCTCACTAACTCTCCTCTCTCTCTCATCCTCTCACTAACTCTCCTCTCTCTCATCCTCTCACCAACTCTCCTCTCTCTCTCATCCTCTCACCAACTCTCCTCTCTCTCATCCTCTCACCAACTCTCCTCTCTCTCATCCTCTCACCAACTCTCCTCTCTCTCTCATCCTCTCACTAACTCTCCTCTCTCTCTCATCCTCTCACTAACTCTCCTCTCTCTCATCCTCTCACCAACTCTCCTCTCTCTCATCCTCTCACCAACTCTCCTCTCTCTCTCATCCTCTCACCAACTCTCTCCTCTCTCTCAGTCATCCTCTCACATCAACTATCCTCTCCTCTCTCTCTCTCACCCTCTCTCTCTAACTCTCCTCTCTCTCATCCTCTCACTAACTCTCCTCTCTCTCATCCTCTCACTAACTCTCCTCTCTCTCATCCTCTCACTAACTCTCCTCTCTCTCATCCTCTCACCAACTCTCCTCTCTCTCATCCTCTCACTAACTCTCCTCTCACCAACTCTCCTCTCTCTCTCATCCTCTCACTAACTCTCCTCTCTCTCTCATCCTCTCACTAACTCTCCTCTCTCTCTCATCCTCTCACTAACTCTCCTCTCTCTCTCATCCTCTCACCAACTCTCCTCCCTCTCTCATCCTCTCACCAACTCTCTTTCTCATCCTCTCACTAACTCTCTTCTCTCTCATCCTCTCACTAACTCTCCTCTCTGCCTTGTTGCCGGTTCAGTAAAAGAGCATTTGCCTTTTAAGTGGAATGTTTTCCATGTCCTTGTCTTCACCGATGTCACCTCTCTCTCATCATCCTCCTCAGCTGCTCACATCCCATCTGGGTCTCGGCAGTCGCCTCCCAGAGTCACTCGATATCCCAGCCCTCATCTCTCGCTCGGAAGAGAGAGAAAACACCCAGCACAGGCTGCCGGTCAATCACAGGGCCCAACCCAAGAACCTTGCTGCTGTGATGCCACAACCCAACCCAGTGCTGGGTTTCAGTCTCCTTATATTCTTTCTCTGTTTTGAATCAGTGAATCCAATGGGGTCTCTCTCATCCTCGCACCAACTTCCTCTCATTTCTGGGTAGGAGGTTGGGGATGTTGTGGGTGGTGAAGTCCATCCTACATGCGTCCCTGTGATCTAACTCTCATCCTCTACTCACTATTATTCTTCATTACATGGATCTCAGCAGAAGAATTCCCAACAGGACTAAATTATTCATTCAGGATCTCAGAAAAAAGTCTCAGAGATAGGGAGGCTGCAGAGTCCCCTCTCCGTGATGCTCTGGGTTCTTTGGTTGGGTGACAGTAAAGTTGAACCACAGTGCCAGGTTTCCCCTATAACTCATCATCTCACAGAGGGACACAACATTCCTATCTCGGTATTCCAAGATGACAGTACTGGCATTCCCAGGGCTTCAAATGTGACCGATTAGCATGATGAACATTCAGGAGCATCCAAGCGTCTGGTCTGGTCTCCCCAGATTTAAAAATTCCCTTGGAAATGTGTCGAATTTACCAACAAGGGAAGCTCCAGGGAAGGCATCCATCAGATCTGGATAGGGTTGACACCTTTCAGAAATGAAAACTTGCGTCCCGTATTTGAGCTGGTTTTGGGGTGGGGGGGTTTGGGAGATGGTGATCAAGCAAGTACGTGTGACACATGTGTTTCTCGGACATTCACGGAAATACGGAACAAATCGTGTCCATTTAATTTCCATATAAAGGACGATTCTGTATTTTACAGGACGGGTGGCAACCCTAGATCTGGACCAACTGACCAATCCTTTGATGGAAGAGCTTGTGACCCTCAAGTCACAAGGCTGGTTTCCTAACCTCCATCCCCTGACTGCCTGGAGCAGAGGACAGCCCTATCCATGGCACACAGGGGGCAGTTGGGGGCTAGGTGCCTTGCTCAAGGGCACTTCAGTCATGTCCTGTCGGTCCAGGGTATCAAGCCAGTGACCCTCCGGTTACAAAGCTGGCTCCCTAACCTTCACCCTCCAGCCCACGACTGCCTGGAGTGGGAGACAGCCCTATCCATGACCCCCGGGAAGCATTTGGGGGCCAGGTGCCTTGCTGAAGGGCACTTTAATCATGCTCTGTTGGTTCAAGGGCTCAAGCCAGCGACCCTCCGGTCCCAAGGCTGGCTCCCTAACGTCCAGCACATGACTGCCCTAATCAAAAAGAGGGCACAAGTGGTCACATGAACAGAAGCGAGGGGTAGTGGGCGGGTCATTAACCCCACAGCCCAACATAATCAGGTACAAATAACACGAAGGGGATGTGGCACGACTCTGCACTTCACACCAAACCCAGAACCTTTAGAACCTTTGAAAAAGCACAGTTCTATACCTTCCCTTCATTCCTATGTCTCGAGACACACGTGTTGCAGGACGGATATGATTTGGGAGCGTGTATTTGATTGTATGAGTACACGGTGGATAAAGGTTGCACTGTAAACAGGATCAGGCTGATTAAGCCTTCCTTCCTTCTAACGCTAACGTTGTGTAACAGCACACCCTGCCAGGGTGGAAGTCTAGGGGCTTTTTCGAGAGGTGTGGCTGTTTGACCAGTGTTCCCAACCCACAGTGCCAGAGTCCACCTGCTCTGGAGAGTCTCCATGTCTAGAACGCACATATAGCCATAGTCCACACCACTAGCAACCCTACAGGTGTCGTCTGCATTGATACATGGAATGTTGTTGATGGTGAAATAGTGGAATATCTGAAAATGCCATGCGTCCTTCTGGGACTATTTTGCCTCACAACGACCCTGCGTGCATGTATCCCTCCACCATGATTGGACATTAGGGCCAAAGTCATTTCAGAGCCATGATAAACAGCGTCTCAGACATCAGGGACTGTGTTCATAACCAGTCCACGTGTGTAATAACTTGCTGAGTGGGAGCTTTTAGAGGCAAGCAGATGTCTGTTGCCAACACTGTGAATAATGCTGACTCGGTAGGTCAGTAGGAGTAAGTTATATAACTGCACTGGAGCTCCTTGGTATGTCCAGCGTCTGCTAGCAGAGGAACTGAGGTTGGCTGGACTCTACTCTTCCTTTCTTTCCAGTCTAAATTAAAACACAGAAGCTCCAAAGTGAGAAGTATGACCAGTCGCAAAGCAGAACAACCATCCGGTCACAAGGCTGGTTCCCCAACCTCCAGCCCATGACTGCCCAAAGACGAAGGGGGCAAAAGCAGAACAGTCACATCAACAAAAGCCAGAGGCAGCAGGCGGGTCACTAACCCAGCACCCCAACACAATCACATCGACTTTGAACCACCATAGTTCCAACTAGCATGCTTCCAATGGGGTCAATGGTCAGGACCCCCACAGAGCAGGTGACACTGACGTGCTAGTGTAAGTGGATCAGACACAGCAGTGCTGCTGGACACCTCATTATTACTGCCGGACTCGTCCACCAACAAAAACTGTCCAGCCAAAAGCGTCCTGTAAGGCAGCGTCCTGTGGGGTAGCGTCCTGTGGGGCAGCGTCCTGTGGGGCAGCGTCCTGTGGGGCAGCGTCCTGTGGGGCAGCGTCCTGTGGGCAGCGGCCTGTGGGGCAGCGTCCTGTGGGGCAGCGTCCTGTGGGGCAGCGTCCTGTGGGGCAGCGTCCTGTGAGGACAGCGTGCCCAGCACAGTGCAGGAGCAGCGTCGTCCTTCTCTGACTGTGGCCATCTCCAAGGTTGACCTGTGAGTGCAGGATGAGGGGCAGTGAGTGGAGTGTCCTGTGGGCAGCGTCCTGTGTCCACTGCTGAAGAGGACTAGAGGATGACCAGCACTGCACTGTGCCCAGCAGGACAGATGAGCTATCCCCACTTCTGACTGTCCATCTACAAGGTGGACCAGCAAGCGTAGGAGTGTCCTAATAGAGTGGACAGTGAGTGGACACAGTGTCTCAACACTCCAGCAGCACTGCTGTGTCTGATCCACTCACACCAGCACAACACACACTAACACCACCACCACGTCAGTGTCACTGCAGTGCTGAGAATGACCCACCACCCACATACTACCTGCTCTGTGGTGGTCCTGTGGGGGTCCTGACCATTGAAGAACAGGGTAATACAGTCTACAGAGAAACAGATGGACTACAGTCTGGACCTGTACACCTACAGAGTGTCCTGTATGGTCAGTATCTGCGACATGAACACTCGAGCAGAAATCCCTACATCCATGTTCTCCCATAGTCTCGTTTTCTAGCCACACCTCCCACCAGCTGGATCCTATTATTCCATTCCTATTTTTAACAGCTAAGTTACCCTCAGCCTTCTCTCTTGGGGAGAAACCTCGTCTGCCATCAGCAGTTTGAGGAAGCTTGTTTACACGACCTCACAATGATGGTGAAGGGACTGAGAGTAAAAAATTAGAGACTCCAGACAAAGAACTGAGATATCATGTGACACTAAGCAAGATCAGGGCTGAAAGCAATACCTCCAGCAGACCACTAGCCAACTGGCAAACCCTCCGGGTCACCTCGAAGCCCTCCACTGTAACAAGACTCCACAGGCTGTATGAACGAGAACGATTACAATCACAGAGGAGCTGAACCAGGAGGTACACTCATTCACCATCTCATCAGCTCCACTGACCATACAGGACACTCTGTAGGTGTACAGGTCCAGACTGTAGTCCATCTGTTTCTCTGTATACTGTATTACCCTGTGTACCCTCACAGGACCACCACAGAGCAGGTACTATGTGGAGAGGAGATGATCAGAAGTCACTGCATGAGGTCATCACAGATTCTAAAGAATGAGTAACGGCACCGACTGCAAAACAATGACCAGGCATTACTGAGAACAACCAGTCTCCCAGTCGCCGCCGGCTGGAGCAGATGTTTAAAACACCACCAGGTCGGCCCTGGGGACAGCACACAACGAGAATACCTCCGAGTCAGCTCCAGCAAAAGCAAACAAACAACCTCTGAGTCGGCTCCAGCAAGAGCAAACACTGAGCATGCCTCCGAGTCGGCTCCAGCAAGAGCAAACACTGAGCATGCCTCTGAGTGGGCTCCGGCAAGAGCAAACACTGAGCATGCCTCCGAGTCGGCTCCAGCAAGAGCAAACACTGAGCATGCCTCTGAGTGGGCTCCGGCAAGAGCAAACACTGAGCATGCCTCCGAGTCGGCTCCAGAAAGAGCAAACACTGAGCATGCCTCCGAGTCGGCTTCAGCAAGAGCACATGCCGAGCATGCCTCCGAGTCAGCTCCAGAAAGAGCAAACACTGAGCAAGCCTCAGAGTCGGCTCCAGAAAGAGCAAACACTGAGCATGCCTCTGAGTCGGCTCCAGAAAGAGCAAACACTGAGCATGCCTCTGAGTCGGCTCCGGCAATAGCAAACACTGAGCATGCCTCTGAGTCGGCTCCAGAAAGAGCAAACGCTGAGCATGCCTCCAAGTCAGCTCCAGGAAGAGCAAATGCTGAGCATGCCTCAGAGTCGGCTCTGGCAAAAGCAAACACTAAGCATGCCTCTGAGTCGGCTCCGGCAAGAGCAAACACTGAGCATGCCTCTGAGTCGGCTCCGGCAAGAGCAAACACTGAGCATGCCTCTGAGTCGGCTCCGGCAAGAGCAAACACTGAGCATGCCTCTGAGTCGGCTCCAGAAAGAGCAAACACTGAGCATGCCTCTGAGTCGGCTCCGGCAAGAGCAAACACTGAGCATGCCTCTGAGTCGGCTCCGGCAAGAGCAAACACTGAGCATGCCTCTGAGTCGGCTCCGGCAAGAGCAAACACTGAGCATGCCTCCGAGTCAGCTCCAGAAAGAGCAAACACTGAGCATGCCTCTGAGTCGGCTCCGGCAATAGCAAACACTGAGCATGCCTCTGAGTCGGCTCCAGAAAGAGCAAACCCTGAGCATGCCTCCAAGTCAGCTCCAGGAAGAGCAAATGCTGAGCATGCCTCAGAGTCGGCTCTGGCAAAAGCAAACACTAAGCATGCCTCTGAGTCGGCTCTGGCAAGTACATACGCTGAACATGCCCCAGAGTCAGCTCCAGCAAGAGCAAACGCTGAACATACCCCAGAGTCAGCTCCAGCAAGAGCAAACGCTGAGCATGCCTCCGAGTCAGCTCTGGCAGAAGCAAACGCTGAGCATGCCTCTGAGTCGGCTCCGGCAATAGCAAACACTGAGCATGCCTCTGAGTCGGCTCCAGAAAGAGCAAACGCTGAGCATGCCTCCAAGTCAGCTCCAGGAAGAGCAAATGCTGAGCATGCCTCAGAGTCGGCTCTGGCAAAAGCAAACACTAAGCATGCCTCTGAGTCGGCTCTGGCAAGTTACAAAACGCCAGTACATACGCTGAACATGCCCCAGAGTCAGCTCCAGCAAGAGCAAACGCTGAACATACCCCAGAGTCAGCTCCAGCAAGAGCAAACGCTGAGCATGCCTCCGAGTCAGCTCTGGCAGAAGCAAACGCTGAGCATGCCTCCCAGTCAGCTCTGGCAGAAGCAAACGCTGAGCATGCCTCTAAGTCAACTCCGACAAACGCTTACAATGCCTCCAAGTTAGCTCCCATCATAAGCAAATGACGTGAAGAGCGAACGCTGAGCAGGCTACCAACTCGGCTCCAGCACCAGCAAATTATGAGAATGCCTCCGAGTCGGTTCCAGTAAGAGCAAGTCAGCTCCGGCAAAAGCAAACAATGAAAACGCTGCCAAGATTCCTCCAGTGCCGGCAAACGCTGAGAATTCCACCAAGGTGGCTCCCAGCGAAGCAAAGGAGCCGATGAGGAGTCAGCGAACAGTCAGCTACAGCAAAACCCCACATTTACAATTCCACCACATCGAACATGACCAAGTACCAACACCCCCCAGACGGATCAGCATGGAAATATATATATACATATTTTATTTTTATTTTATTATAAATTAATAAAAATGACCCCACCTTACACGCACACACATTCTATTAAAAATTATTAGTTTTAAAGACAAACAAATCAAACTCATAATAATAATAATAATAATCATAATAATAATAATAATCATAATGATAATAATAATAATAATTATTATTATTATTATTACAATAAAAACATTATTATTATTATATTTATTATTTCCTACGTGTCAAACCGCAGTGAGCTCTCCTCAGAGGTCAGATGGTGCAAAATGGTGTCAACTAAACATGAAATTACATTAAACTAATTACATGAAATATCGTCAGCCTGTGGATTGAATATTGGTCCCCAAACTCTGAATCATTTTCATTTTTTCATCCTGATTGGATCAACATGTGTGTCCTGATGAGTTCAGTTCATAATCAGCCACCATGACTTACAGCGCGAATGATAGGACCTTGGTTTCGCTGGAATCCTGGGGTTTTAATAGGGCCTCTTACACAACACTGTAAATCACCGGTCCTAGAGTCGACTCATGAGTCAGCTCAAATGAACCACGGCTCAGACAGATTGCACAGGACCTTTAGGATGAATCACTACTGCTACACGGAAACCTTTAAAGGCCACGCAGCGTGGACTGCACTGGAACTGACCCTAAAATGAGAACCCTGACTCAGACAAAAGCAAATGCTGAGCATGCCTCTGAGTCGGTTCTGGTAGAAGCAAATGCTGAGCATGCCTCCAAGTTGACTCTGGTGGAAGCAAACGCTGAGCATGCCTCAGAGTCGGCTCCAGCTAAAGCAAACACTGAGCATGCCTCCGAGTCGGCTCCAGCTAAAGCAACTGCTGAGCATGCCTCCGAGTCGGCGCTGGTAGAAGCAAATGCTGAGCATGCCTCCAAGTTGACTCTGGTGGAAGCAAACGGTGAACATGCCTCAGAGTCGGCTCCAGCTAAAGCAAATGCTGAGCATGCCTCCAACTGTGGTAGAAGCAATCGCTGAGCATGCCTCCGAGTCAGCTCTGGCAAAGCACACATTTACAATTCCACCAAGTAGAACAGAATGACGGAAATCCAGAAAATGACATCGTATAAAATATATAAATTGAAGATATTTGATAATTAAGAGAGCAAACATTAAGAGTTCTGGCTCCTACAGACCAGTTAGACGCTCCTAAACAACTCGGTACCTGCATTTAAGACAGCTGTCTTAAACCGTCACCTGTATAAAAGACACCTGTCCACAGACTCAATTAACCAGTCAGGCTCTAACCTCTCCAACACGGGCAAGACCAAAGAGCTTCCTCAGGACGTCAGGAACAAGATCACAGACCTGCACACGGCTGGACTGGGCTACAGAACCTTCAGTAAGACGCCGGGTGAGAAGGAGACAGCTGTTGGTGCCATTGTAAAAAATACAAGACGACTGTCAATCGACCTCGATCTGGGGCTCCATGCTAAATCTCACCTGGTGGGGTATCCTTGATCACGAGGAAGGTAAGACATCAGCCTAAATCTACACGGGGGGAACTCTTTAATGATCTTAAGGCAGCTGGGACCACAGTCACCAAGAAAACCATTGGTAACACATCACGCCGTAATGGCCCACAAGGTCCCCCTGCTCAAGAAGGCACATGTGCAGGCCCGTCTGTAGCTCACCAGTGAACACCTGGATGATTCTGAGAGTGATTGGGAGGAGGTGCTGTGGTCAGATCTTTGGCATTAACTCCACTCGCCGTGTTTGGAGGAAGAGAAATGCTGACTATGACCCAAAGAACACCGTCCCCTCTGTCCAGCATGGAGGTGGAGACATTATGTTTTAGGGGGGTGTTTCTCTGCTAAGGGCACAGGACTACTCCACCGCATCAGTGGGAGAATAGATGGTGTCACGTACCGTACAATCCCGAGTGACAACCTCCTTCCCTCCACCAGGTCATTAAAAATGGGTGGTGGCTGGGTCCTCCAGCACGACAATGACCCAAAACACACAACCAAGGCAACAAAGGAGTGGCTCAGAGAGAAGCACAGTAAGGTCACGGAGTGGCCTAGCCAGTCTCCAGACCTTCATCCCAGAGAAAACTTATGGAGGGAGCTAAAGGTTCGAGTTGCCAAGCAACAGCCTCACAATCTTAATGAGTTAGAGATGATCTGCAAAGAGGAGTGGACCAGAATTCCTCCTGACGTGCACAAACCTCATCATCAACTACAGAAGCCGTCCGACTGCTGTCCTCGCCAACAAGGGTTCTGCCACCAGGTATTAAGTCTCGTTTGCCAGAGGGATCAGACACTTTCTCTCTGCACAATGCAAATAAATTTATATATTTTATACAATGTCATTTTCTGTATGTTCTTTTTGATATTCTATCTCTCACTGTTGAAATAAACCTACCCCTAAAATGACAGACTGTTCATATCTTTGCCAGTGGGCAAACTTACAAAATCAGCAAGAGCTCAAATATTTATTTCCTCCACTGTATTAGTACTCCACAGACGGATCAGCCTGGAAAAAAGATTTCATTTTTATTTTATTATAAATTAATAAAAATGACCCCACCCTACACGCACACACATTCTAATAAAAATCATACAGGAATTTTTAAAGACAAACGAATCAAAATGTTAATAATAATAAAATAATCATAACAATAAAAACATTATTATAATAATATTTATTAATTCCTACGTGTCAAACTGCAGTGAGCTCTCCCCCGAGGTCAGATGGTGCAAAACGGTGTTTACCACAAGCTCAACAAAACATGAAATTACATGAAAGTAATAACATGAAATATCGTCAGCCTGTGGATTTAATATTGGTCCCCAAACTCTGAATCATTTTAGTCGTGATTGGATCAACATGCGTGTCCTGATGAGTTCAGTTCACACTTACATAATCAGCCACCATGACTTACAGCGCCAAGGGCAGGACCTTGGCTACGCTGGAATCTTGGGGGGTCTATCAGCGGCCCCCTTACACAACACTGCAAATCACAGGCCCTAACCGAGTCGACTCATGAGTCAGCTCAAATGAATCACAGCTCAGACAGATCGCACAGGACTTCAGGATGAATCGCTACTGCTACAGAGTGGCCACACAGCAGGGACTGCACTGGAACGACCTGAGGGTTGTCCCGTGGAGAGAACCCTGACTGTTCGTGTACATGTCCAATACCCATAAACAAGTACCCTTTACTACTGTCTGTAATCTAACTCTTATACAAGCCCACCGGTCCAAAAACGAGCCCCCTGTGACTGAAACATACCTAACAGCCTGTAGCACCACCGCCAGCACCAACAACAGTGGTGTTTAGATTTGGCAAGTTTCTGGATGTAGGCCCCATCAATGTTCAGACACTCCTACATCAAAGAATTGGTCAGTTGGGCCAGATTTGGTGGAGGCCTTCCCTGGCACAGTTCCGAGGAGAATTCCCTGTAGACTGGGATTTTATCCACTGCTGGTAGACCCGTATGACCGTACGCTTCCACACACCTGCAGATTCAGCTACTTCCTCCACACTATGGTCTCTGGCCACGCCCACATGCAGTCCAATCAGTAACTTCTGCTCTGGAGCCATTTTCCACACATGGAACGAGACATTCCCTGCACCGTACCACCTCTTCCCAATCTATGGATCCCGTCCCTCACACCCCCGCCGTCTGCAGTAGCCTGAAGTTACTTCCACCTTAAACACACAAGGTCCCCTTTTGTGTCCAGTGAGCTCGTCATTAAGGCTTGCTAGCTTTAGCTAGAACCTACCATATGACATCATCGCAGTGGATTGTATGACATGACGGGACATGGACATATTGGACAACGTCTTTGAACAGTCAGGGTTTCCTCTCTGGGTGGACCAGACAGTCCAATGCTATATGGGAGCCATATGGAGGTGCAAACATCAGCAGCCCAGTTTGAACTTCCTGTTTTTGTGATGTCATAAAAACAACATGAGGTCGGAAAACCTGAGACCACTGAAAACGCTTCCGGTCCACGCTCCCTTCTGATGTCATACAAACGGCATTATCAGTGTAACCGTCTGAGGAACCGCTAGAACCTTCAGACATGGACTTCAGCACGTCTTGGTGATTGGTGGGACGTCCCGACTCCTTCAGCTTTAATGGCAGTGTGCAGATCGGATCCACCCGAGAGGCGTCTGAGCGTGAGCTTCGCTGCAGGGTATAAGACCAATGACCTTCGGATCTTCTTCCAAGCTGCTTATCCTTCTGGGTCGTAGAGGGTTCTAGAGCCTATCCCAGAGCAGCAAACCTCCTGGACAGGCCACCAGTCCATCACAGGGCCAGTCACAGTCGAGTTTAGGTTTGAAGCCTGGTCTAAAAACAGAATCTAGAACATTACTTCATTTCAGTGGTTAGAACTCCACCCTGTTCTGGATTTTCCAGACTTCCGGTTCTTTATTTGTAGGTTTAAAGGGAACTAAATAAAAACAGTGTTCTCTCAGACGTCTAGATCCCAGTGTACTCCACCTATTCACACTCCTGAAGATGCCTCTTCAAGGGTTCTTTAGTTAAAGGTAATGGTTCTATCTATATGGCTCTTTGCATACTTTAAAGGTTCTTAATGGAGAATGTGGTGTAAATGGTTTAAGAGAGTTCTGTGCAGCACATAAAAGGGTTCTGCTATTCTTACAAGCTTGTCATTGCAGAACCTTTTCAAAAAGGTTCTATAGAGAACCACACACACGGAAGAACCGATCCAAGTATGCAAATGATTTTAAGCACTTGGAAGGGAAACCATTCGGCCGCTGTCGGTTGCGGGATGGAGGTTATGGAGGTTAGGGAACCAGCCTTGTGGCTGGAGGGTCGCCGGTTCCATTCCCTGGACCTAGAGGACATGACTGAGCTGCCCTTGAGGACGACACCTAACCCCCTAACTGCTCCCTGGGCGCTGTGGATAGGTGTGCTTACTGCCCCCTTGTGTGTGGGTGGGTGTTCACGTCATGGGTGGGTTCAATGCAGAGCCCAAACTTCTCTGTGTACCAGCACAAATAGCAACGGGTTCTAAAGCCTGGCAGAACCAGGGTTTCCCTGTTACCATCTGTAAGCACAGCGCCCAGCTCAGCGAGGCCTTTCAACCGAACAGCTGGATGAACAAAGACCTTCCTTTTAAAAGTGACTCAGATCAGATGATTATCAGTGCCACGTAAACAGAACCAGAACAGGGGCAGGAGGCCGCACTCACGGTTCTGCCTCCTGACAGCATTTCAGAGAAACTGGTCAGAGAAAAAGGGAAACATATATGAGAAAAAAGAGAGAGAGAGAGAGAGAGAGAGAGAGAGAGAGAGAGAGAGAGAGAGAGAGAGAGAGAGAGAGAGAGAGAGAGAGAGAGAGAGAGAGAGAGTGTAAAGGGGATGAGAGACAGAAAAAATAGGAGAGAGAGAGTGTGAGAGGAAGAAGGGCGAGGAGAGGAAAAGAAAAGGGCAATTAGAGAGAAAGAAAACAAAAAGAGCGAAGGTGGAGAGAAAGAAGAGGGCTGAGAGAAGGAGAAGAGAATGGAATGAAAGAGAGGAAAAAATCATTTTAAAAAGGAAGTGAAAAAATAAGATGAAAAAGAGAAGAGAGGAGAGAAAAGGGGGTGAAAGGAGAGGTGGGAAAGAGAAAGCGAAGGAAAGAAAGAAGGAGAGGAGAGAGGGAAAGAAAAGCCTGAGAGAAAGAGGACTGATAAAGAGAAAGGGAGTGTTGATGCGTGTGTGTGGTGCTGTGTTCAGTCGCGGTGTGCGGTGTCGCGGTGTGCTGTACAGTGTGGCTGTGCGGTGTTGTGTCCTCAGTGAAGAGCCAAAGCCGAGCCACAGTGAAGTCAGCCGGCCGCAGTCCGCTGCTGGGATGAACGAGTCCGTTGCCAGAGCATCCACCCCGGAGTCCTCCACCGTCACCTGTGTGTCCTCTCTCTCTCTCCTCCTCTCCTCCTCTCCCTCTCACTTCATCAGTCCAAGTTCTGCAAGTCCTCAGACAGGATGTCTATGGCCTTGGAGGTTCTGGACGAGCTGCTTCCGGGACCAGATTCCATGAACATGTGAGGAA
>JAMWET010001484.1:0-2500 GCA_024036415.1 Prochilodus magdalenae | reverse complement strand
GTAATGACTCCTTTAGAGGGCGGTGGTGAGGGGTGTTTATTTGATGGTTGGTAATGACTCCTTTGGAGGGTGGTGGTGAATGGTGTTTGTTTACGTGATAGGCGGTAATGACTCTTTTAGAGGGAACCCAGATTTTTGTTCACAGATCTGTTAGCTAAGCTACTCCTGCTCCATTATGCTGTCCTCGTTAGCACTACCAGCTAGCACTGGCTCAGCCAGCAGCCATAACACTAACCCTAACCCTAGATTTCAATTCACTCCGAGCTCTGCTGAGAACAGAGGTGGCGTGTGAAGTACAGTACAACACTCCGCTAATCCTAAGTGGGCTGGTACTGTTTTGGGCCTCTTACTGGGCTCATGTACTTAAAACACAACAACCCTCAAACTATAATTACGTCGCTAAAAACACATTTTAAATACAGGCCATATTAGGTGGCGGTTTTACGGTAACACCTGGCAGGAGCTCGGAGAAAACATCTACACAAACACCTAACGTGATTCCAGGATTACACGCAAGGCACACCAACATGTCTGATGCCCGCCGTGGCAGTCTGCCCTCACCCACAGTCACAAAGATGTAGCTGTTTAGCTTCAACTCCCGTGTTTTCGTCATTGGGTCCACCGTGACAGTAAACGGTGTTTTGCCAGCACTGTTGTCAGGCAGCTGCACCACTCAGGACTACATGCACTGCAATGGTTTCGTGCCAGACGGTCATGGAGCTTAAAACGCAGCATGCACAGTAGTAACTCTGCACGTTCCTGGGCATAGCAACAATATCTAAGGATGTGCACCAACCTATATGCTCAACACATCATGTTTTATGGGTTAAAAGGACTTAGCGGTACTTAAAATGACGCAGTGTATTTAATAGGACCAGGGTCACGTACTAACAAGGTCGCTCGTTATATGCATTGGACTTCATCGTGGTTGAAGTTGATCCGAGGGCTCTTGCCAATTCGACAGAGCCGTGAACCTCACTAGACTAAAGCGAAACAAGATGAACGTTTTGGTCCTCCACCAGAGCAGAGCGAGAGACAGAAACACAAGGTCAGGGTGAATCGGCTACAGCAGTCGCTCTCCAGCATGCGGAAGACTCCCACAGGCTTTTACAAATCCCCCACGATATAAACATGGTGTCTTTAAAAAGCCCTGCCAGCCCAGATTCTGTTGCATCACTTTCCGCAACTGTGGGAAAATATTTCATTGAGCTTTTTTAAACCTCTTTTTAAGGCCCCCATGATTCCGTAATTCCAAGAAATGGACTGAAATGGGGAAACTGCAGTGACAGTGAAAAGGTGAAAACCACATCCGCTCCCTGACAGAAAGAAGGACCGGCACAGGCACCTGAACCAACACTGTGGCTTCGATACCCATTCCTGAATGATATACACTCATCACCAAACCAGGAACTCGGCTCGGCCACACATGTGGGGTAAGCAAGGACGGGCCTTATCTCTGTACCTGACTGACCCAACAGTCACTATTACAGACGTCCAGCGAGCAGTGGTGTCCTCCATGAGTCATCCTGTTAGTGGTAGCTAGATGTGGTAGGACTTGTGAAATGACCCAGCGGATGCTGAGGGTCATAGTGCACAGAGGTCACCAACTTTCTCCAGAGTCTATCACTACAGACCTCCAACCTTCATGTGTCCTTCAGATCAGCTCAGGAACAGTGTGTAGAGCGTCATGGAATGGGTTTCCATGGCGAGCAGATGCATCCAAGCCTTACATCACCAAGTGCAGTGCAGAGCGTGGAACGCAGTGATGTAAAGCTCCGCCCCTGGACTCTAGAGCAGTGGAGGCGTGTTCTCAGGAGTGACCAATCACGCTTCTCCGTCTGGCAGTCTCATGGATGAGTTTGGCGGTACCAGGAAAACGGTATCGGTCTGACTGCACTGTGCCGAGTGTTTGGTGGAGGGGGGATTCTGGTGTGGGGGTGGTGTTCAGGAGTTAGGCTCCGCCCCTTAGTTCCAGTAAGAGGAACTCTTAATGCTTCAGCAGACCAAGAGACTCTGGACCATTCCATGCTCCCAACGTGGGACAGTTTGGGGACGGCCCCTTCCTGTTTTGGCATGACTGCACACCAGTGCACAGAGCAAGCTCCATAAAGACATGGATGAGCGAGTCTGGTGTGGAGGAACCGGACTGGCCTGCACAGAGTCCTGACCTCCTAGTGACACATCCCATCCCATCTCTGCATCCTGAATGCAATCCCAAATTTCCACTGGGGACCTACCCTCGATTTCCGAAATCTTTTTCTCCGTCTCCTTCTCCATCACTTTCTGTCCAAATTTGATCTCGGCCACTTGAGCTACCTTCTCAGCCTCTGCACACAGAAAACAGGATCACATCAGGGGCTTTCACACACTCCCAACATCCCTAATGAAAACCAGACGCTCAGTGTGCAGCAGGGTCCGGTCTCTGTGCGTCTCAGCTGATAGCTCTGCTTACCAATTAAGGCTCGTTTCCTCTCAGTCTCCGCCTCCTTCTCCACCACCT
>JAMWET010001483.1:0-39609 GCA_024036415.1 Prochilodus magdalenae | reverse complement strand
GAGAGAAAAAATACAAAAAAAAAAAACCAACAACAAAAAAAACCACACACATACATCATACTGGAAGAACTACGAATTGTTAATGGTTCAAAAACAGGTGATGCAATTATGGTTGGGTATAAAAACAACAGGAAAACAACATTTTTAAAAAACTTCTACACTGTAAAACTGATTCAGTGTTTCTAGGTATTTTATAAAGTATGTAATCTGGTGCTTTAAAACTATTAAACTTTTAGTAGTTTGGTAACTGAACAATAATATGAGTTTTACATTCTGTTAACTCATAAATGAGGAAACAGGTGAGAGTCAGAACCAGGCAAACAATCAGTTCAGCAATACTACCAGAAGGGTAAAGACAAACGACCAGAGGGTCAAACAAGAGTGGTAACAGAGAGAACCCCTCAGTACACACAGAGTGACAATACTTCTCAATAAAGAGAAGAGTATTTATACAAACAGATTAAATGAGGAGGAGTGTGATTAGTACGTATCTGGAAAACGGAACTGATTTGTGGATGTGACAGTAATGTCATTGGGTGGTAGGTTACAGGAAATGGAGTCCGGGAGATCAGAGGTGAGAAGAGAACGAGCAGTTGTGACCATAACCTACATAATTCATTATTTAAGATTTAAACAAAACCATTCAAAGTGGTTTAGTGTGTTGTGTACAGCTTAAAGAAAAAATGACCAAATCACAGCTTTCTATTTTTATTAGTATTTCAGTAGTTCAACCCTTTATAGAATCAGATTTCAATTTCATTTCCTAATTTTAAAGATTTTGAGACCCGGCCATCATCCTCACTGGATGTCCAGAACTGGTAATCTTAGAACCAGATTAAGTTTACAGGCTGTCAGTGGGGAATCCCTGTTGGAAATCTCTTTAGCATAGAGCTAGGCCTAATATGGGTAATAAAATGCCTACCTACATCAATAATACTCATGTGTATACTCATATTAATACTCATCTTTTTACACTTCAAGCTGCATCACATAAAATAAATAATAATATGAAGACAAAAGGCAAATTTTAAGTCTCTTTATTTATTAACTTGTTAACTTGTCATTATTTCTGATACATGAAACAAAACTGTTCAACAGAAATATATATGTTGTTTGTTGTATATTTCATAACACCTGAATCCTGAATAACACTTCATTGACTGAACCTGCAACCATGTAAAAGCCAGCGACCATGTAAGGAGTTTTGAGTGGTGATCCGACAGTCACCACATCCAAAAGCATTGTGGAGTTCAAGCCAAACTGAAACATGATGCTGCACCAAAGGAGCTGTGTACTGTGGTTTGATCAGTCCATGGTAAATGAAGGAAGGCCAAACTGCTGTCCCCTCTGGGTTGGCCAGTTTGCATGTATCTGTGTTTCAGACACAAGGAAGTCTGTCTTAGATCAGGGGCCTTTATTCCAGTTTTGGATGAACCAGCTGCTGGCATTGACATCCAGGGTCAGAAGATCCATCACCCACTCGTCTTTCTGTGCCCCTTCCATAAACTCTGTTAATGAGATCTGACCTAGAGAGAGCAAGAGAGAGAGAAAGAAAGAGAGAGAGAGAAGAGCGAGAGAGAAATATTAAACTTTGACATCACAGTACTACTTCAATAAAAAAATAAAAAAAATTAAGTCAGTGTAAATCAACATTTTCAGTGTGAAATATATACATATAGCACATTTGTGAGGTCAGACACAGGTCCAACTTCTGGTTCAAAGTCCTCTATCTAATTCATCCCAAAGGTGTTCTATCAGGTTGAGGTCAGGACTTTGTACAGGCCAGTCAGGTTCTTCCACACCAAACTCCCTCCCCCATGTCTTGATGGACCTGGCTTTGTGTACTGGTGTGCAGTCATGTTACAACAGGAAGGGGCCATCCCCAAACTGTTCCCGCAAAGTTGGGAGCATGAAATTGTTCAAAATCATTAAGAGCTCCTGTTACTGTAACTAAGAGCCCCGGTCCAACTCCTGATAAACAACCCCACGCCATAATCCCCCCTCCACCAAACTTTACACATGCGGTCAAGCAAGTATCGTTCTCCTGGCAAATGCCAAACCCAGACTCTTCCATATGATTGCCAGACGGAGAAGTGTGATTAGTCACTCCAGAGAACATGTCTCCACTGCTCTAGAGTCCAGTGGCGGTGTACTTTACACCAATGCATTCAACACTTTACATTGTGCTTGGTGATGTAAGGCTTGGATGCAGCAGCTCGACCATTGAAACCCATTCTATGAAGCTCTCTGTGCACTGTTCTTGAGCTAATCTGAAGGCCACATGAAGTTTGGAGGTCTGTAGCGATTGACTCTGCAGAAAGTTGGTGCATTCTACGTGGCCTACGTCTTCATGGCTAAGCTGTGTTCCCAATTGCTTCAATTTTGTTATAATTCCACTGACAGATGGTGGAATATTTAGTAGTGAGGAAATTTCATGACTGGACTTGTTATACAGGTGGCATCCTATCACAGTGGCATGCTGGAATTCACTGAGCTCCTAAGAGCGACCCATTCTTTCACTAATGTCTGTAGAAGCAGTCTGCATGGCTAGGTGCTTGGATTTATACACCTGTGTCTATGGAAGTGATTGGAACACCTGAATTCAATGATTTGGACGGGTGAGTGAACACTTTTGGCAATACAGTGTATATTAAATGAACTTTGAAATAGACAGTACATGGAATGAAGATTGATATGCATGGTACTCATTGTACTGTATACTTAATGAACTTGACATGTTCATTCCACATGGAGTATATCAGCATAAGCTGTGTTAGCTGAACAAACCACAAATATTTTAAAAGAATTTATTGCACTCACCATCTTGGTCTTGGTCAACCAGCTCAAATATCCTGTCACAGACTTCACAGGGGGTCATGTTCATGTCTCTGGTCCTCATCTTTATTTTATAGATGATCTGTGGTGATAGAAGAAAGATCACTGACTCCACTCAGTGGCAAAAGCAGCAGCAACTACAAGAATACTAATTTTGTCAGCCTGAAGATAACGTTAATGAGCACATCACTGTCTTGAACAGAATCAGCCGAACAGGCAAAATCTCTTTCTCCTGGAGGTGGACCCAATGCTACCTTTGTTGTACAGCACAGCAGGGGGCAGTTTTGTCCACATCAATCGTTATGATGTAACCAAAACCTTTCAAAGTGAACTCTGTTTAAGGAGGAACTCCACTGAGTTTTCAAAATGTCTGCATAATTCAGTGGTTGAGATGTAAATAAAGTCATTAAGACTGTTTAGGTGTGAAATAGTTCATATGTAGAGAAATATTCTGACTATTTGCAGTGTTGGTGATGGTAACCCGAATTCCCAGTCTCTATAAGGTAAATATAGCGATTTTGTTTACTATCCCAAACCACTAGTGAGCCCCCAAATCTTCTGAGCCTTTTGTATATTATTGGTGATGGTTCATTACTGGAACATCAGAAAGAATACGTTTCCTAATGGCACTGTTTTGCCATAGAGCACCTTCATATAGTCATTCTAATATAAACACAATAAAATAAACGGTTTAAAATATGTTATAGGCCAACATTTAATCTACTGATCTAAAAACTACTGCAAGACAATCTCTCAAACATCCAACAACATATTCATAACCATTACACTAGACATCTCGTTCCACTGTGAACGATACTGATTTAGTTGACATGTTAACCATTTAATAAAGAATAAAAGCCTTTAAGAGCCAATTACCAAAAACCTGTTATACAAAATGATTACAAATATGCTGCATTATGGCTAAGACATTGTTTTATGACAAATATTTGGCCAATAAGTTTTTGGTAGGGTAGAAAGGTACATGCATGTTGTTTGAGGTGAAATATCACCCCATAAATAAATAAATAAATAAATAAATAAATGAAAATAAATAAATAAATAAGCACAAATAATGTACAAATAATAATTTATTAATTATTAATAAATGCATTTTGATCTTTTGTGACGCAATATAAACAAGATCTGCTTTCTTTAAATAATGCTGACAAAAAAATCTGCAAAAATGGACGTGCGTGTTTTTCTTTGGACAGCTTAATATGCAAACACTAAAAGAAGTCGATGGTCAGAACCTTGTCTTAATTTTGTATTACACAATTAGTTTATGTTGCACTTTCAGAATTTAACCCCCTCCTTCTCACATTTAGAACCACACAACTTACATATTAGATGTATAGTAGTTATTCCTTACTGCTGTCTAAGGAGTCTGCAGTTTATGAGGCTGAACAACATTTGAATATCAGTGTTTACAGAATTCATTTTCTCAAAGCAACTGACAACTATGAGCTGTGTCCATTTTGTAATTGGCTTACAAATTACTGATTCCAAAGTGAAAGTCTGCTCACCTTTATGATTTGCTTCACCTCTTGTCTGTCCAGGCGACCGTTCCCATCTCTGTCATACACTTTGAACGACCACTTCAATCTGTCTTCCAGCTTTCCTCGGAGAACCAGGTGTAGTGCTGCTACGTATTCCATAAAGTCTAAGGCATTATCCTGAGAAGGTTTAAAACAGTAATACAAATAATAACTATCAATACTAAGAAATATCACCACACCAGTTGGACTTTGAAGGGGTCATATAGTCTGAAAGAAGCCTATTCAGTTTTACTTGCCTGGTTGGTGTCGAATGAGCGAAATAACGTTTCCATAAAGGCGGATTCCTCTTCTGATTCTGTCTGGACGCCGAAGATCCGTTTGAATTCATGCAAGTATAAAGCCCCACTCGGACATTCCTTCATAAAGGTAGTGCATAACTCTTGAATTTGTGCCAGATCGACTTCCTTATGATCTGTACTCTCTTCTTGGCCCATTCTGTATTGAGGATTACTTTTAATTAAAGAAACTAAAATTACTAAAATTCAAACTAAAGAACTCAAAAAATAAATAAAAAATAAAATAAATAAATATACACCAGGCACCTCACACCACAGCCTTCGTTTGCCTTCGGTCTACTACTCTCGACTTACTGTACTTACCGAGGTAAGTAAAGGGATGTCGCTCTAAATGGTTTTGTGGTATTTTAAAACCTCGTCAATCTGCTTATTTGCTTGTTAAGCTTTACTGACCACACACCCTGGCCAGATATAGTGGTTAATTTTAGCCAGTGTCCTAAAGTTCAGAGGCATGTAGAATATCCAGCGTTGCTTTCCCTAGTTGACCTCAGCCCTCACTTGGTTTATTCTTCCAACTGGTGTCCACTCAAGACTTGTCACATGACTGTTTTCCAAACTCTCTGTATATATGCTACAATTATTATGCTGATAGAGGTAAATGAGCTCTGTTCTTATTTTGGTTGAAATTAAGCATGTCTCAGAGTGAAGGCTGTGGTCAGGGTAGGAGGGATCTCGCTATAGGAAGGCTCTTCTTCAGTGCTCAGGCATATTTGGATTACCTAAATTAAAACAGTGGTTGAATTCACCACCTATTCAAACGTGTACACAATTCCACATCAAACAATATTGCATCAATTTAGTCAATTTGGTTAATTAAGTGTTTACACAATAGGAAGTATTAGGGAATCTAATATATATATATATATGTACTGCCAAATATATATTACTATGACATTATAACTAATGGGTAAGGTGTGTGTGGGTGTGAAGTCCATAAGGTTTGTTTAAGGAGTTTAAGAAGTTGCCTGTACTGGGGCTGTTTTTTTTTTAGAAAACAGAAACATTGCTTGAAGTACACTTCAAATTCAGAGATCACTCTTCATTTAGTCATTAGGTACAGGTTGTTCTCTGCTGGGAAAATAATTCTGAGGAACGAAATAATCCACTAGCAAGAAAAGACAAATAGTAACACAGATCTGAAAAAAATCCACAGGGGATTGCACTGTAAGAAGACAACAGGCTGGTGGACAAAGCACACAAACCATGCACTTCATTTAAAGTCTAACACTGTCGGACCCCAATGTCGGTTAAAATGATCAGGGAGGGAGAACAATTTCCATTAACTAGAACCAAGTTCTGTCCAGCAAAGTGACCACTGTACCCTGACTGGTGGGCTCATGTCACGTTTTTTTCCTTGGACATGTTATGTTTTTATTCACACATAAGCTGAAAGGAAGGACAGGTTGCGCTATAATGTACTGGAGTTAACTGTAATATTTAGTAATATTCTGTAATAAGATATTTGACTGAAATGTAGTGAAGTTAAAGTAAAAGGTCCCCAGAACAGAAACAACCAACACTCTACTCCCAGTCCCTGTATACCACAGTTTCCATATTAACTGCATTACTGGCCACCACAGAAGGACCACTAGGGTTCTCAGAGCAATAGACTGACCACCCCAGAGTCCAGATCACAACATCACTGAATATTTTTGGAACTATTTGGATCATGAATATAGCAGTAATCTACTTCTAAGACTAAACCGATGTGGATATATATCCCTACAGAGTCAGTTGAAATGGTAAATCTGAAGTCCTCTTAAAGGAATGGAAGCTAAAATAAAGGTAAAGGATGGAAACGCTTAATACTGAAAGATGACATTGTACTTTGCTGTTGAGGCTTCTGAGTACGTTTCTGTGAAATGAAAGTTTTTTCCCTGGCACTGAAAAATAAACAACTTGGACATTTTAAATAGTCTGTGAATTCTGAACACTACTGTGCATATTGGTCATATCTGTGGTACATATATCTGTGCATAGTTTGAATACTGTAGCCAAACCATCTAAGAGATAATACAGGTTTAAATTCAGATCTTTGTATCTGAACAAATTTAAAACAGTCCAAGTTGACTAAACAAATTGTATGATGAAACAAATGCCAAAATATTGTTCACAGTGTATTTAAGGAGGCATTTTTATATAACACATACATTCTCAGATGTAGGTCGTTTCAGCCTCATCCCATCATAGAGAAAAACATTAACTAGTTTACAACAGGCTTGGCAGTGGATTTCTCATAATCTAGGACATAGTAGTTTTTTGCATAGTGTGTTCTGCAGTTCAGAATAGGATTATCAGCAGAACATCTCTTCATACTGTAGATGAAACAGACACAGTGAAAGCTACTCACAGTGGGAGCAGGACAATGTCTGGACACAATGTTAAAACTGGAATATGAAACAATAGTGATGCAATGAAATCATTTCAGGACACCATACAGCTCTGTGTACTACATACTACAGATCTGCTTACTGTTACTGAAATCTGTCGCTATCTTTTTGCTTTTGGATTCGAGCACCCTGTAAAGATTTAGATTTTTTTTTATTCTATAATTTTATTCTATACTAATTTTATTCAGATGTACGTCTATGAGGGTAGAGGTTGCATGTATTACAATTAATTATTGTAATCGCATGTAATTATTGCAGATATCAAAGCACATGCACTTTAAAAACAAAATAGTCTTGGCTCTGACACCTTTAGTTGACCAGAACTATTACATTGTGTGGAGGTTCTTTACATTCACAAATAAATAAATAAATAAGTTCTTTAAAGCAGGGTTTCTTAACATGTGGGCCATGAAGCACCCTATAGTGGTCTGAGGGCCTGCACTCAGGTGGAGGTCATAATTTGTAGTGGTCCGGAAACATCATATATAACAATATTAGTGTTATATTAAGTATTATAATATAAATATATGTATATTAATGTACAAATAGAAATGTTGCAGTACTAGGCTAATTAAACATCTTCAGTTTAAGACAGCATAGTTGCAGGCTAGCCACTGATGAAGAGGTTTCTTGGGATGCTTTCCTAGCTCCTTGAATTTTGACATATCATAATTTTTCTTTTACTGGATAAACTGTTGTTATAATTGTAGTTGATGGTAGTTTTCTGGAGGTCCGCTTTGCTTTGTAGTTATTATTATGGGGGTGCTTGGGGTGGAAAGTTTGAGAACCCCTGCTTTAAGGCACCATAAACAGATAAGAAACCAAATTCATTTCTTTCATTTTTAAAAAAAAATATGTATTAATTAAAATTCAAGATACTCCAGGTTCAACATCAACACTAGGACATTTTTGCATCTGCTCTCATTTCTGCCCATCAACACAAAGCATAACTGAATAAGCTGTGTCTCTAATTGTGTCTCAAACCAGGACGTGTACAGATAGGCTTAAAGGTTTATTTAGAAGAGGCACAGACAACAGCGAGGTCAGCCAGGTACCGGCAAACAATACAAACTAGGGACAAAACCCAGAGACATAGTCAAAAAACAGAGCAAGGACCCGAAAATCCAATAACGGGGGAAATAAAGGCTCAGTAAGAACTGATAAACACAGACTTTACTTCGCGAGGAGATGAAAGACTGAACAGTTTATAAAGAGCTAGCTCCGGATGTGTTCTGGCGATGCTGCTCTGCGATTGGCTGCCAGCTGTGAGCGAGCGGTCACGTGGAGATCCGAAGGGTTCTGGGAAATGGAGTTCAGAGGCGGTATAGCCCGTGTGTTGCTTGACGAGCCAAGACGTGTGGCGCTTGACACCCCGGCAGAGTAATGATTTATTGTATTATGATTATGATAATATACATATGTAGAGTTCGGTTTTTGGCCCGAGCAGGCATCCTATTACCATGTCTCCTTTGTCCAGGGGAATGTGAGCATGCTAGCACGGTGTTGCCCTCTAAGAGAATGCAAGCCTTTAATCAACTGGCATGTTATAGTGGTTTGCTGCTGTGAGAACAGCTAAGTGTGTCTTTGATGTCCAGTTTTTCTTGTAATGAGCCTAGACTTCATGAAATGTGTTTCCTTAGCTAACCAGCTACACACAAGCCTAAGAGAACATGCACCAAGCCACGTGTCAGCCATGCTCTATATTTACTCCATCTTTCAAGCATATATATTTTAAAGACTTGGTGAGTTTTAGCTTGAGTTACAATGGTCTATTACTCTATCAGGGCTTGTACCACATAATCAATAAATCAAAAATAATCAATAATCAAAAAAAAATGTGCATGCACGGGATTGAATGATAAAGACATTAATTATTAATCAGCCTAATTGCAGGGGGATTAAACTTGCATTTCCTGTGCCAACATAAATGTTTTTAATATAAACCTTAAACTGCTGTGGATTAGCTGTTCTAGATATCTGGAAGGCAGGGATTACTGTCTGTATGGCTGACAACAGCCATCTTCTTAATTTGCTTAGCAAATTGTTTACCACTACCTCCATTTATACTTTATACCTTACCCAGACACTAAGGACTCTATTTTTATACTTTCATACTTTATATTGTATCTCTGTCTCTATTTGTACAATCTATCTATCTTGCTTCTGTTGTTACTTCTGTATAGTTTGTATATCTGCTACTGGATGCCTTGAATTTCCCTCTGGGATCAATAAAGTATCTATCTATCTATCTATCTATCTATCTATCTATCTATCTATCTATCTATCTATCTATCTATCTATCTATCTATCTATCTATCTAATGCACCCAAGTTTTAAACTGGGCTAGATAGGTCACTTCTGTGCCACATGACTAAACATTTAATCGTCATTGACTTCTTTATATTGCAGAGAAGTGTATGTGGCCTGTCCTGGTGGCAATTGCCTCCTACATCTGTATGGCTGCTGAGATCAGCCTTCTAACCTGACCACAGAAAGAGCTATTAACATTAGTGTTGGGGTGCTGTCGCCATCTACTGTTAAACATGAGAATTACATTGAGCAAATCAGCAGTGCAAGAGTAATAGATGAAACAGCTGTATAAGAGAATGCACTGGGTATGTGGGTAAACACTATGTACTGGCTAAGGCATGGAGAATCATTAAGAATTCCATCATTACTCACCATACATAGAGCACTGGGTTACACACCCACTCTCTGTAAACAGCTTTAGAAGCACTTAAGGTGGATTATTATGTAATGCCAAGAAAAGACCTCTGCCCTAATTCCTCATATCTGCGTTTCCAGTTAGAATAACTGAACTGAGTGATGTCATTTGAGGCTTAGTTTTTAGTTCTTAGTTAGTCATTTGTGGCTCTCTTAATACAAATAAGCATTACTTTGACAGTCGCTGAGGCTTTGAAAAGAGCTTTTAATACCGTTTTAGAGAGCTCTCCCACAACAAAAGTTACGCAAACTTTGAGTTCATATAAGCCTTTCACAAAACAATGGGCACCTTATTCAGAAATGGGATTAGAACCAGCAGCTGTGGGCACCTTATTCCGAAGAGGGATTGAAACCAGCAGCTTTCTAAAATCGTAATCTTATATCTTTAGATCACTATGTAAAAGTTAAAGATATGACCTTGAAGATGTGAAGTTCACTTACCAATTTTTGTAGCATACCTGAGCCCTTCTACGTGAACACAAGTGATGGCAAATGTCATATTCGTGGTTAGCGAATTTTAACTATGTAAACTGGAACTTAAACTATGTAAATAGTGATGTTAATGGAGGTTATACTGTTAATTAATGGCCCGGGGAAGATGTTGTAATGGCTGTGTCCAAAACAGAAGACTTTTGTCGATGCCTTGCTGACCATGCTCTCTGGTTAGTCAGTGCCGTAGAAGAAAGCATTGTACAAATTTGTACTTCAAAAGCACCAATGTTGCTAAAACCCTTTGTCTGGGTTAGGGTTAGCTGTTGTCTTTTAGGAATGTCTTTTAGGAAGGCTGCAATACTGAACCTTCTGTGGCCAAAATACACAAATTAAACATATGCCGCATGGAAGGAAGCTCAATTTTTAAGAAAGCGTTAGCTTTTGACTGGGTCTGTTGGCTACCAGTGCAAACAGACACTTTCATTACAGCATTACAACAGACTAAATAAAGAGCTGCCATTCGTGTTCAAAATAACAACATTAAATACAATACTGAAATAACACAGCAGCTCATTAGCATTTATCTCCTGACCACATCAGTGCTGGCACACAGGACTATGGGACATATGAGGCATCTGTTATGAGTTTTTCTTTTGGTGTCAATGAATGAAAAACCTTCTAAAAATAAGAATATACATAGAAATAATTGAAGACAAAAAATAACCCATCTGCCTCACAATAAAGTCTTTGCAGACGCATTCAAAGCTTGATATCATGTGTGCTAAGTAGAGTACACAGCAAAAAAAGAGCATGTGACATAAGCTATCACCAAGCATTAATGATGATTAACTGAAATGGCAGCATAACACATTGCTACATACATGATGCGGCTGCACAGCAACTAACATCTGCTATGACGTGGTTATGTCAATGATATGTAGAAGACTTTAAGCAAAGTTCACCCTGATACATTTTCACTTTCTGCATGTACACACATCACCAAAAGAAAAGTTGCACCCAGAAGGAAGTGGCGGATAGCTATGCTTTAGAGAGTGATGATAAAGGCTACCAGGAACAATAAATGATAATAACTTTAGACTTACAGGGGTTGGACAATGAAACTGAAACACCTGTCATTTTAGTGTGGGAGGTCTCATGGCTAAATTGGACCAGCCTGGTGGCCAATCTTCATTAATTGCACATTGCACCAGTAAGAGCAGAGTGTGAAGGTTCAGTTAGCAGGTAAGAGCACAGTTCTGCTCAAAATACCGCAATGCACACAACATTATGGGAGACATACCAGAGTTCAAAAGAGGACAGATTGTTGGTGCACATCTTGCTGGCGCATCTGTGACCAAGACAGCAAGTCTTTGTGATGTATCAGGAGCCACGGTATCCAGAGGACGAACCTCCACCAGCATCACGTAGTGACCGGGCCAATATCCTGCAAGAAGAGTGGTTTAAAATCCCTCTGAGGACTTGTATATGTCATTCCCAAGACGAACTGACGCTGTATTGGCCGCAAAAGGAGGCCCTACACCATACTAATAAATGATTGTGGTCTAAAACCAGGTGTTTCAGTTTCATTGTCCAACCCCTGTATATGGACAATATTTATTGGGCTACACATACACAAGTGGTGTCTTTCAGTATGGTGTTGGGCCTCCATCTTTGCTAATGCAACATCTCAGCATGGAGTTGTAGAGGTTCCTAATGGTGTCCTGTGATAATCCATCCCATAGAGCTTCAATATCCTCACACAGTTTCTGTAGATTTTGTGGTAGAGGTGGAGGTGGAGTAAAACAAGGCCTTTTGAATGTGTAACACATGGGAACAAATGCTGTTGCTGGCCACGGTGCCACCACATATGGATTCATTGGGCATCCCAGTCAGGACAAAAATGGAACTCATCACTTCAACTCACCCTCTGCCATTCTAAGCCACTCCATGACAGTCTGGCACGACATCATTACAGATTTGGTGAAACTGACATAGTTTTAAGGGCAGTCTGTGATGTGAGTAAATGTAGTCCTGCCCTATGCAGCCATCTGCTAGTAGTGTTGGCACAGGATGACTCATGGAGGGCATCACGGCTCGCAGTCTGTGAGGATCCACAACCTCACCTCCTCCACCACAATCCTCAGCACTGGCTCCCCTCAGGGCTGTGTGTTGAGCCCCCTCTTGTTCACGCTGCTCACATATGACTGCTCACCCATCCACCCAGGCTGTCATATTGTGAAGTTTGCGGATGACACGGCAGTGGTCGGATGCATCACAAACAGTGATGAGTCTGGCTACAGGCAGGAGGTAGAACACCTGGAGGGCTGGTGCAGAAAGAACAACCTCTGCATCAACGTAAAGAAGACGAAGGAGATGATTGTGGACTTCAGAAGGGGCAGACATGCCCACCTCCCCCTGCATGTCAGGTCTGCGGTGGAAGTGGTCTCCAGCTACAGGTCCTTGGGTGTTCACCTGAGCAACAACCTCACCTGGAGCAACAACACTTCCACCATGGTCAGGAAGGCACACCAACGGCTCTACTTCCTCAGGCGGCTGAGGCGAGCTGGGCTCGGGAGCTCGGTCCTCAACTCCTTCTACAGATGTGTGGTGGAGAGCGTCCTATGCTCCAGCATCAACGTGTGGCACGGAAGCTGCTCTGCTGCAGACAGGAAAGCTCTGCAGAGGGTGGTGAAGGCTGCACAGAGGTCTGTAGGAGTCAGCCTCCCCACCACCACGGACATCTACACCTCCAGATGCAGGAAGAGGGCTACCTGCATCATGAAGGACCCCACTCACCCAGCACACTCACTGTTTGTCCCGCTCCCCTCAGGCAGGAGGCTGCGGAGCATTAAGTGTAAAACGAACAGACTGAGGAACAGCTTCATTCCGGAAGCTGTAAGACTTCTAAACGCCACTTAGTGAAACCACTGCAACGACAACGTCACTTTAAATACACTCTGCTGCTACCTTTTCAATTTCCTGCTGCTCTTACTCTCTGTATTTTTTTTATATATATATTTGTATATATTTATGTATATTTTATTTATTTAAGTGCTGCTGTCTGGGTGAAACTGGGTCCTTGGGTACCACAATTTCGTTCCACCCCATGTACCACATGTGATGTGAATGACAATTAAGTCTCCTTGAATCCTTGAATGTCCGGAACTGTGGCTGTTGGATCACTCTACGCATATTGGACAATTAGTCTGTTCTCCTTCTCTGTGGTTCGTGTAGGTCTCCTAGATCCTTCATTTCGCTGAGGCATGCATTCCTCTATTCACTGCCACCAAAAGTGTACTATGGTAGTATTCAACCAATATGGTGCACAACCTGTCGATAAGACTGCTTCCCTGCTTCCCGGAGCCCTATGATGCTACCCCTCTCCAAGTCCTCCAACTGCTCAAACTGTTTTGAACTCTTCTCTGAGGCATACTTCACTTGCAAAGGATGACAACAGCATGAGTCAGAATGGAAAGAACACACAGCAGCCCGATAAGCCCTGTCCTTGCTTACCTGTCTCACAATGTCAAACTTACCCATCAAGTTTTATTCTTGTCGGTTGACTCCTTCTGAGTGCACCTTTTTCCACTTAGTGAAGAGTGTATAGAGTGTATGTATACATGTACAGAGGACACCAAGAATACAGGGCTCATAGGAATCATGTACAACTATGACTCTCCAGTCATAACTAATCTCTTAGGCCATAGAATGATATTAGTCATGTAGCCTGATTAACTTAGCCAGCTCCCCACTCATTCAGGTGTCACATTTAATCCTCCCATGCTACATCTGCTAACCTGTTTAGCACTAGCTTCCATCACAATTAGCATCAGTGCTAATCCCAGGATAATCCATGGATCATACATTTCTGACATGATTGGTGCATGGTGTTACACACAATGTCAACTGGTCTAACTGGTGACAGAGTGAGATCTGGTGATTTGGATGGAATGGAAGGAGACAGGCAAACAGCCCTCAGCAATGTGCTACCATATGCATGAATTAAATTAATAAACGTAGTACTGAATTTATAGACCACTGCAGCTACATGTAAGTCAGTCTGGAAATGTTTCAGAGAAAAACAAACTTAGTGTTGAGTTCAATGCAGCCAACACACTGTAATAGCCTACCTGCCAAAATATGGGTTTGAATACCAGTCTCCATCATCAGTCAACCACCATCTAACACTGGGAAGTTCAGAGCTGTTCAGTTACCTCCACACGTCCTGCCGTAAAACACTTTACAATAGCTTGAGCTTGGTTTAGAAAGTTATTAGTGGCCCCTGCTGGCGTTGGCTTATGTTTGCCCATGTTATGACGTGTCACACTTTATTATTAAGATAATCAGTGCTTCATCTCCTGGGATTTTCCAGCACTGTGGAGGGGTGTGAGTAATTATGTAATGCCAAGAGCAACTGCCAGCCCACTAGCTTCAGCAAAACAAAACAGAGCATCAGTAAAACTCATTTAAATGAATAGCCATAAAATATACAGTTCAGAAAATCTACATACCAACTGGACCCATGTACAGTCTGGGGTAAGGAGCAGGACCTCAGGTCTTTGGCATTATGCCAAATTGAAAGAATCACACTTTGTCCAAGTTGTGTTTGTGTAAATTGGTACATATGTATTTCACAGCACACAGCTTCCCAGGCCGATGTGTGGAGGTGTGTTTGAGTACATACCACACAATCTCAACCTAATGTGCCCTAAACCATCCGTGTCCTCCTTCGTTAGAGCTGGAGGTAGACCAGCTGGCTTTGTATGGTGCATGTTTCTGATTAGATTAGACTGACCTCAATAACTAACCTAATCCTGTAGTGATCTACTGGGCCAAAAGGGAGGTCATGCCTTTATACTCTTCTCACACAATGACCGCATTAATAACCTTACCAGCTTTACGGTACAGAATTAATTATGTATGGCCTCAAACTGTCTTAAAGATCTAGTCTTCAAAGTGGTGTACATCCCAGACATATTGACCTCTTTATATAAAATACAGATAGTGAATATTTATACATATATAAACGTAATCACTTATTTAATTAATTTATTGTATTTCATATTGACTTCATTGTAATAAAAAATATGTTATAACTCATATGTACATTATGCCGGGCAGCTATGTTAATATGTATATATATATATATACTTTTTTATTTAGTACGTAGTATGTATTTTGTAATTGTTAGTACTTGTACTCAGGAAGCTAGTGCAGATATAAATAAGAATTTCATTGTACAGTGCAACTACTTTTTTTTTCTCTGTGCGTATGCCATTAAACCAACCATTGAACAACCACCATTCAACAAATACAATCAGCCAGCCTGAGTATCTGTTTGCTAACTCTGACACTCCATGCCTGTTTGTTCCTCCAAAGTTTTTCATTATTTTTTTTCATGAATGAACAACACATTTGTCTTACAAACATGTATGAACTGTCTATAAAGAGAGTCCCAATATTATTTTTGAACAGTGTATATGTTAGAGTTGTAAAATTTAGGATAACATTCTATAATAGTAGTTTTGTTTATTAGAGTAGCACTGTCGTTTTACCATTACAGATGACTGTCATAGCAGATGCCATAAAATTTCCAAGTCATGACAGTTTACGTCCCATGCTAGTGAGTCATGACAAATACCAATTATTACAGGACATAATCTTAGATGACAACTTATGACAGCGTATTACATGTGTATGATGTCGTTAGTTCTGTGTTATGGAGCATTGCTACAACACTTATTAGGCCAGTGTTGTCAATTATTTTCTACTGAAGTATACAGTATGCTAATGGTGTTTACGTTATTTGCGTTGCGAATTAGAAAATATATGAGGTGTAGTGTTTTTTAAATTTAGATTTTATTTCAGTTGTCTTTTTACATTCTCCTTCTTCTTCATTCTTATATATTCTTATATTCTTCTTCTGTGAAACATATAAAACATGGAGAGATCATGTTCAGTTATTGTGCTTCCAAATTCTGGAAATTTGATTATGCAGTCAAGTTCAGTACACACGTTTTCAGAACCAATTAGTGAACTGGTATCTCTTCAACTTTCTGTTTAATTAAAACTTGTCTTAGTACTTCAGATCTGACAAAAAGTCAGATCAGAATTTTTGTAAAGCACTTTGAGCTGCCAACCGTGTATATATATATATATATATATATATATATATATATATATATATATATAAACAATATTATCATTATTATTATTATTATTATTATTATTGTGTTTATTATTATTATTAATTATTTCTGTACTATCAGTATTATTATTACTTTCCTGTACTTGGAATGTTTTCCTCCTCCCATGAAATACTTACATATGCGTTTCCACTCCACTGCTAAGATACATCAAACTACATCACAAAGTCAAGTTTAAACCACCACTACTCAGTTGCATTCATGCATGAATTTTATTATTATGCTGTACTGGAAATCAAATGAGACTTAGCACCGCTTCTAAAACAGTTTCCAGACACAAAACTTAAATAACACAACAGTCACACTGTTCACTGTCACATACCAGATGGGTTCAAATGAGACAAGGAACAATATTCTTAGGGCACATAAGGGCAACATTCCTCTTACAAAAATACAAAAGTAAATAAGTAATAAGTAAAATAAACACACTCTGTCTTTAATGGCTCATCTTAATTAGTTTAAATACTGCTGTCTGATACAACAATGAAGGGAAATTTCACCAACGTGACAAAACCAGCCATCCTGTTTCTAATATTTTGGCATTTTTCTTTGATGCAGCTTCACTTCATAAGCCGTAGCAAGTGAACGCATGTATACACTACATTGGATGACCTTCAAACGTGGCAGCTAGCTAGCTAGTTAGTTGTCTAATTTGTCTTAACAGGATTTGCAGCAGGAACAGAATAACGTAATTACTGGGATGTCGTGACCGTCTCGTCCTAAAAGGTCTGGGGATGTTCCCTGCTGCAGTGTCTCTATTTTAAAAGCAGCTGTAAGGCCTGATTCACTGTGAACGTCACAGGGAGAAATCCAATAGCTTGTCGCTGTTTAATGACACAAGCTAAAACTGTGCTAACTTATGGGATCATGTTAATGGTTTTCCAGGCGCTCCACATGCAATAGGAGCCCTTAAGAAAGTCACTTACTGTCCGTTGGTGAAATTGCCCTTCAGCATTGTACCATTAAAGTGACGCTTGCATATTCTAAACAGCCTAAACATTCTGGAAAGATACAAATGATAGAGTTAGATACAATTCTGCATACTAACCCTAACCCTTACCCTAACCCTTACCCTAACCCTAACCCTTACCCTTACCCTAACCCTAACCCTTACCCTAACCCTAGATGTTGTACAATCAGTTATTCAGATTTCTCTAAACATTTTGATACAACAGTCACTGGAGCTACAGCAAGTGTAGGAAATTTGTTACAACTATAAATGAACTTACATCAGTTACATCAAATGAACTACACCGACCACCGAAAGTTTGGAGACACCTTACTTTCTTTTGACATTTGAATTTGACATTTGAACTTATTGGTACTTTTTAATAAAGTAAATTTCCATTCATGCCATTTAGCTGATGCTCTGATCCTGAGTGACTTACAGGTCAATCATATTACAGGTAGGTCAATGTAGTGTTAGGAATCTTCCCCAAGAACTCTTATTGGTGTAGCTCAGCATAGTCACCCAGACCAGACAGGAACTCAAACCCCAACCTTCCACAAGGGGTTGTAGCTTATTGCCAGGCAGTGGTGTTATTCATTGCACCTCACCACCAGAAAGTAAGCTGCTAACTTGAAATGCTTTGAATATGCAGGAGCTTCGTTAGCTCATACTAAGAACCTCTTTGTCTAAAAGTGGGCAATAATAATCACAATAAGGAGATAAAAATGTTGCCGCTGTCGGAACAAAAACATATATTACGTATGCATTTAGAAAAGCAAGGTGTCTCCAAACTTTTGCCCTGCAGCATAGATCATTATACCAATGTGTAATGTAAATCGAAGGCTGTTCAGGTTTACAGAGGGACAAATGAATACATAAGCCACATAGTTTCCACACCCACTCAGGACTCCACCCAAGCATGGCATGATGTTTTTTCAATATTGAGCAGAAGTATGAGATTCAGAAATCAGCATATCGTCCCCATGCTCCTTTTTAGGGATCGCTGAGGGAGAAGTCCTGTGGATATGTATCCAACCTAGTGTGGCTTTATCTCGTCATCCATGCCCTGTTGTTGATTTTGTATCCAACAGCTGGGGTTCGCGTCCAGGCTGAGGAAGTCTTTCACCCAGGGGTCGCTCTGAGCACCCTCCAGGAACTCCTCCAAAGAAATGTCACCTACAACAGCAATGCACACGTGACAGGGTGATGAGTTCATAGTTTTTTTCTTTATTTGTTTATTCGGCTTGTAATAATTGGTGAATTGGTGAAATACATGGCAGCAAGTCAATGGAAAACTAAGTCTGTCATGATCTCAGGACTAATGCCAGCCCTTGGATTAAGCTAGCACAATGGGCTTAAAAGAGATTCCAAAGGTCATACAAGAAGCAGAAAGTCAAGTCAAGGGGAAACATTGCAGTTTCTGCTTCGCTAAGAGACAACTTATGTTAATAGACTAAATCTATAGAACATAACACTGAAGAGGCCTTTGATGTCCATTAACTTGGACTGTCCCTCACAATACCAGTCTTAAATCACATTATCTTCATTATTCTAGCCATTATCCAGTTACTTTAATACAAGAAGATTCTTTGAGCACTATAATACTCTATCCCCCAAATCTAAAAGACTAAATATAGGATGATCTCAGACCTAATTTAAAGATTTATATCATCTTTTACATCAAATACATTTGCTTTGATTTCCATTGACCATTTACAATACTCACCATCATGATTCTCATCGATGCGATCAATTACCCGTTCACATACTTCGTCCACGGTAAGGTGGCTCCCACTCTCATCTGTGACATTGCCTAGTTTGATCTTGTAAATGATCTATAGACACAACACATATGACAAAATGTTACAGATGGGCCCAAGTGCAAAAGGTCCTGGTCCCTACATGAATGCATGTTTTACATTACATATTTTTAATATTGTTTAAAGTCTTAAACAATGTCTCCCATCCTGGTCCTCAGAGTCCCTCAGATGTTCCACAATTCAACTTCACTTTTTTGTGTAGCAAACTGGGTCGGAGTAAAAATGTGGACTGTCTAGGAGCCTCTGAGGACCTCTGAAACCTATTCCAGCTTCCAACATGCATTAGCTAAACTGTCTAACTGGATATTGATGTGCTTGGGAGGGTGGGACAAAATAAGTATTGACTGAGTGTTACAGAAGGTGAGGGTTGGTAAAGAGATCTCTAGAGCAGTTCTAGTTTACCATCTTGCTGTACACCAGCTCCTAGCATACCTGAACCAAACCTAAATACCTGGTAAGGTGTGTTGGGAACTGGGGAGCAAGACCATGGGGCATGTGGTCAATGAAGACTGGTTTAAGAGCCACTGCTTTAGAACTGTGGTTCTCAAATTGGTTCTCTTGGACCACAGTTTTAATCCAAAATCGCAATGCATAGGGACAGATCAAACATCTGGGCCATTTAGGGGACCTTAACTGTTTGAGACCCACTGCTCTCAAAGGCTTTAGATAAATTTCAGTAGGGTTAATAGTTATTAAGGCTGCTTTAGCTCATGCCAATTTGAGTCCACCATGTTGGACATACCCTGATAATGCGTGCTATCTCATCTCCGTCCAGTCGGCCATTGCCATCGTTGTCAAAAACTTTAAAGGACCACCGGAGTTTATCTTCCAGCCTCCCTCGGAGGACAAGGTGGAGAGCTGCCACATATTCAATGAAATCCAGTGTGTTGTCCTGTTAAAAAATACACCCATATGAGCAATAAGTATTAACACCTTTAAGTCAATGGCTACGTCCTACCTAGGAGACAGGTTACTTACCCCATTCTCATCAAACGATCGAAACACATTGTCCAAATACATGGAGGCTGGATTCGGCCCACTTTTAACTCCAAAAATCTTCTTGAATTCATGGAGATATAGAGACCCACTTGGACACTTCATAATAAAAGACTTGTACAGACTCTGGATTTCAGAGAGCTCCATGTCCTCGTAAGACTCTGCCTGACCCATGGCAAAAAAGGTCAAAGTTGAGAAGAAAAAATGAAAGTTATTGTAGGCTATACTCCTAATCTGTAAAAGGAGCCCTCTGCTTCGGCTTGAAATCTTCTATGCCCACTTGTTCATTGATGGCATGTTGTCCCCTGAGGAGTAGTGTCCACTGTGAGCTTGCTGTGACTCTGCAGCAGAGGAACCAGTCAAACGGTATTTAGAAGCGTCTTTAATCTTTAATCTGTGACCAGGTGATCAGATAAATTCGCCCGCACACACAAAGTCAAAAGCCCCCTGTGCCCTACAGTTAATCAAAAGCGTCATGGAATCCCTGGTGCAGTGCGTAGGTCAGGAAAAGCTCTACATGTGCTCAGGAAATCCTAGTCCCTACGTCACACCACAGCTCTACATGCGCTGTCTGACCTACACTAGTTCTGTCTCAGAGCCAAGGACACAGCGGAGGTAGCTAGCCTTTTGCGTCAATTAAGGCTGTCCTACTTTATAAGATCCTTCGAATGCAACCTTCACTTCTGAGAATTCAAAATTGCTTAGGACCATATCCTTCCTATCACCAGGGGTTCAAATTTGGTCCCTCAAGTGGGGAAATAATGTAGGTTGACTGTTCACATCAAACTAGGTGAATAAACCTTTTCAGCTTAGAGCTACAATATTGTCATCATATCTAATGGCTGTAATGGTACCTCCATATACAACTAGTGACATGAATAGAGCATAACACAAAGAAGAATATTAAAGGCAAGGATTTGCATTGACTGTACATATAAAAGCATTTACGGCAAATGTGGTGCACAGTGGAAACACAGGGATATCTGTAAGTAAACTTAGAATTTTGATATTCTAAGTTAAAATAGGTTAACGTGTGCTTTACAGGCAACAAACAAATATAGCATTTTTTGTTAATTTTAGGGCACAATTTCTATTTACTTGCTGATTGTAGCAAACAAGGAAATAAAGAAACAAACAAAACAATATGTATATTGCAGCGGTCCTTGTAGCTCCATTTTTGTGAGTTTTGAACAATAGTAAAATAAATGGTTTGTGTGCATTTTTATAAGCAACCAAAATGTATTTGGAAAAAAGTCAAGTAATTTTTTACTTACATTAAAAGTAAAGTATGTTTTGTTTTACTGCAAAATTCTCCTTTCTGAGTTATGATTTGGAGTTGTTCAGGCAGCAGTGATATGTGAAACGTGGTATTAATGTTGCACAGTGCACTTTCTAAATTAAATACAGCAAATAAACCAGAACTGTATTTTCACTTGTAAAACGTTTAATCAGACTCCTCTAAGTAAACAGGTAATCCCTCAGTACCAACTGACTCTCTAAAAGGGAGATTCCCAAATGTACAGCATCTACCAGATGTCATAATTGGAGTTACACCACAGCTCTTTAGCAGCTCAGTCATTCTGAATGAAGGCATAGAGAGAGCTTTATATAATAATAAGCGGGAATATTAATATATGACAAGCCAGCACTCTGAATGTAGAATAATAAGCCTATCAACCACATAATGGCACATAAAGGGATCTGGTTTCCGGGTAACATGGTAAGATTTTATAACACATTGTTTATAACACATAGTTATCATAGTTAATAGAGCAAGAAAAAATTAATAGCTCCGAATTAATACTTGACTCACTATTAGTAATTATCAAAGAATACTGGTCAATTACCGTGTAATATTGATATAGTGTTATAGATAATTACAGCTCATATCAATAGGCTTGTACCTCAAGAGTTCTCAAGTGGGCTCAAGTACTTACTGAATATATGGTTCACTTTTTCTTTTTGCATTGGATATATGGTAACTCCACACATGCTGATTATTTTCCGTACTTGTTTACTGTAAGGAATATGAGTGAATTCAGTATTTCATATCGTCGCTGTCCAGAGAAAAAACATGTATCTCCATTTTTGTTGATTTTTACTTTTATGCCTCATTTGATCACATGGGCTATTGTTTACACTGTGTGGAAAGTTCACAAAGAATGGACCAACAGGAATGGCCAAAAACTGTTTTGAAAGACATCTGGTTCCATTGACTCCCATTCAAATGAAATGAGGTTTTTGGCCTCTCCTGTAAAGTTGCTATTTTGGAGATACCTGTTTTTCTTTGGACAGCGACGATATCTTTAATAATATAGTTTAATGCAAAAGTGATGGATTCAGTGCTGCATGGCTGCTGTCCGAACAAAACTTTGCATCACCCTTAAATGAGAAAAGGACAAGGAACAAAATGTTTCATTTTTAATGCAGGTCAGGGGAAAGAATACCTTTTGGGTCATTTCTTTTAGTTTATCCATCATGATATGTGCACACAACGTAAAGACCACTTTCAAATCACCTCAGAAACTGACAATTGAGAATTAAAGTTTTTTCCATCATCATCAATACACTACAGACAAACTTAGAGTAGAGTAAAATACAGTAAAACTGTGTGTTAAAGTTTGTAAACCAATTTACAGCTGAAAAGTTTCCATTCTGTAAGCCAATCAGAGCACAGCAGCGTCCAGCTCCAAAGACGTTACAGATCAGGCTTGATGGGTTCAGACAGTCGGCGTGGGAGGTGGAGATGAGGGTGAGGTGTGAGCGCACCCACATAGCTTAAACACTTGGCTTATTTGTTGTGTCTGTTCAGTTTAAGTGTATTAAAGAAAACAGTTACTGAGCTGACTCCTGTGGAAACTTAAAAGTGTTTGAATGTTTTAAAAATGGAAGGTAAGCAAACTAATCTACTAGATACTGTAGTATTTTAGCAAGTCTCTCATTTGTAGCCTGATATGAGAAGATGTGTGATGGTTGCTAGCTTGAAAAAAGCACATCTTGTGCTCGCAGTAATGAAGGGCATGACTGTTCGGCATGCAGGCTGTATTATTTAGTAGTTCTGTAGGAGGGATGAAAAACCTTTTTATTCTATAGCAGTTATTAAGGTAGCAAAGTAAACAATTTCTATTAAAAATAAATCATTTCAGCCAGTCAAACAAGTCATTTCACTTTACAAGCTCGCTCCGCATCAGTTAATAATTCTTCAGGAGAAGTAAAACGTGTGATGATAAGTAATTAATCAGTCTGTGATTTAAAATGAATACTCTTAACCAGTGACAAGTAAAAGAACATCTTAACCAAGTCAATATGTAAAACTCTCTAATTATTGTTTATTTAATAATAAGTTACCATGACCACTGTTACTGAAGCCATGAAAGACCAAGCATTGCAGCGACTGAATGACACAGAAAGGAATGACATATTTTTCTAAACATTTGTGTTTTATTGAATTATGTTTTCCACCAAGAAATGCAGCTTCCTTACTGCATGGTGTTGTGCCAAGCCATCATAGGCTGCTAAAAGAGGATGAGAATATTCACAGTTGCCAAACACTGTACATTGCTGTCATTTCCTCCTGATGCATTGCTGCAAAACCTTGAAATTTCCTAAAGGATATCAGGAGGAAGAATACATCAATAGAACCAGATTCTTTTCCAAACACTTGGCTTATTTGTTGTGTCCAGTTTAACTGTATTGAAGAAAACAGTTATTATGAGCTGCTGAAATGATGCCTGTAGAAACTTTTCACAACTTAGAAGCATTTGAATGTTTTAAAAATGGAAGGCAAGTAAAAGATTCTACTAGACTCTGTAGTATGTAATAGCAAGTGTCCTGTTTGTAGGCCATAAACACAAACCTTGTATTTCCTAAAGGATAACTGGTGAAAGAATAAACATTCTTTACTTTTAATGTAAATCAATGGAACAGGTTTTTTTTCCAAACACACAAAAAAAGTTTATTATTGAGTTGTTGAAATTATACCTGTGGAAACTTTTCACAAAGTAAAAGTAAGGTAAAGGTAAGTAAACTATTAGATGATGTGGTATGTGACAGCAAGTGTACCTTTTGTATGTCATACAATACAACACAAACCTTGTATTTTCTAAAGGGTAACAGGAGAAAGAATACTCATACTGAGACATAAGAAACCAGACTTTTTTCCAAAATCTGAAAAATGGTAAAAATGGAGATACAGCAGTTCCAACATCAGTAATCTAATAATAAAGCAACAGTGCATATGTGTTAGAAATCGCTTAGGATTCAGTCACATCTGTGCAGTATTTGCATGTAGAAGCCAGAATTACTTAAATTACATGTTTCGTTAAATAGGAAGGAGGGAGCTATTTGGGATTCAGCCTGGGATTGATGCTACTTAATGCCAATCAGACTAAAACAAGGCCGTGTAAACTGTGATAGACATTTCAGTGTCATACAGTGACATATTACTTTATATATCATATTGCAGTTTAGTTTATAAGCCTGATTGTAATTATGAAAATAGGCTGTCATTCAACACAAGGCTAGTTTTATTTATGCCTTTTATGCATTTGAGATATTCAGTGTGCTTTTTGTGACTATGACAACAGTCTACCACTAGGAGGCCCAGGCAACTTAGTAATGTAATAATAAGGTAATAATAATGAGAAACCACAGGTATTGTTGTCAACACTTGCTATAAGGTAACCAACATACTGATGATAATGATATAATTAAGTGAATTCCTTTCTAGTTCTTTCTGGTACCACAGTGTTGTTCTGTCCTTAGAACAGGCGTAAGCTTCAGCCATGGGCACATAGTGCTGGTGTTGAAGTTCAAGGCCAGAGCTTGTTTTTTGTCAGGTGTTCTGATTAATTGGCCCACAAACCTCCTAAAAAGCCCCCAAGGCCCTACAGTTAATCAAAACTGTCACTGAATCCCTGCTGCCCTAAGCATATTAACCAAAGCCACACATGTATTTGGCGAATTCCCAGACGACAAGCTGGTCTCCAGTAATGACCTGATCAATATATCAGTTGGCTGATTAAACTGCCCAGTATCGGAAATCTGCAGTGTTAACAGCGTATAAACATCGTCATCATCAAACGACTTCACTGGGATTTGGAGTCGAGTGAACCTTTGTGACTAAGGATGACATCAAAATTTGACACAACATCTGTTGTAAACAGCGCTATATAAATAAATGTTGACTTGACTTACACCCTCATGAGTAAATGCATTTTCTTGCAACTTGACAGTTATGCGAAGTAATTCAAAAACAAGGTTGTATGACCATATTAGATTTTTCCAACTAGATTTGCAGCTCATATTTTTGTTCATATTTGCAAATGTGTAGCTTTTTTTGCTTTATACTTTTCCACACATCAATAGCCTGACTACTAGGAAACAATGAATAATGTAACTGCATAACTCAAGACTATGGCTGGCTAAGAGCAAAGTATAAACATTGATATAAGCAGCCATTTAAACAGTTGTTAGCAATCTCCGCTTCCAGATTCACAATATGTAAATTAATTAAGACTCAATGTTTAAGTACTGACAATCATATTATCAGTGAAGCACTCTGTTAGTTTACTCAAGGCAGTTGGCATATAAAATTGAAATGGTAAAACATAAAATTAATATTGTATTGCTTATATTGCTAATGTTGGGACTACCTACTAGCGTAGCCAGTGATGAGTTCTGCTAGGAGTTCTCATAGGACTAAGCAGGATCCCTGGGAAATGCAACCCTCATTGCCGAGGGGCTATACGTAGACCCACAGAATAAGCATATTCGTTTTAGAATTGTTACTGGATAATTCATTACAGTGGATTAATTCCATGAAAACTTTCAAAGGGACAATCTCAAATTGGCTTATAGCAGTAGCACAGCACTGTATACATCGACTTCACTGGACACAACTGGATACAATTATGTATCGTATAAATAAATCTGTGTTTCATTGCTACAGCATCCAGCATGAATTACACACACACATATAAGCCATTCTCTCCACTGAGATGATGTTGGGAAAACTGCTACTACAATTACATAGTGGGGCGAAACTATTTTAATCAGGCTGTCCCCAAAATACACTGTATTGACAAAAGTAATCACTCACCCATCCAAATCTTTGAATTCAGGTGTTCCAATCACTTCCAAGCACCCAGGCAAGAAAACTGTTCATAGACACATTAGTGAAAGAATGTGTCACTCTCAGGAGCTCAGGGAATTCCAGCAGGGCGCCGTGAAAGGATACCCCCTGTGCAACAAATCCAGTTGTGAAATTTCCTCACTACTAAATATGTTCAACATTCTGACCCAACCTGATAGAACACCTTTGGGACCAATGAGACTGTGAGCCAGGCCCTCTCATCCAACATCGGTGTCTGACCCCACCAATGTGCTTCTGGAAGAATGGTCAGAAATTCCCATAAACACATTCCTAAACCTTGTGGAAAGGCTTCCCCGAAGAGCTGAAGCTGTTATAGATACAAAGTAAGAACATGTTGTCACTCAAGTTTATATGTGTGTGAAGGCAGACGAAGAAAAAATACTTTTGGCAATATTGTGAATTAATGATATACATGAGGCCCAGCTGAGATCTATGTGTATCGCAGAGCACAATAGCACAGCAGCAGAAAAAAAGGAAAGCACAGCAGGAGATGAGACAAGCCATAAAGCATGCAGATATAAGACGTAAAACAAGTGGAGTGAGGATAGAATGCAGGGAGCCTAGAGTAGTAAAGAGAGGGAGGCTGGGAGGAAGTAGGCATAATTCAAAGTTTTGTTTTACCTTTGGGCCATTTTCAGGCTTATATCTGCTTCACACATGACTGAAACACTGATATCACTTAAATAGTTCAGAGATTTTATTTGCAGTGAAGGGTATCTGTGCATGTCTATGTCAAATCTGTCCCAAGTGACCTAATGTGGGGTCCCAAGACACCACATGCAAATGAAACAATGGTTTTGGCACACTGTATATCTTCAAGGCCAGTCAACTGCTTTCCCCCGGCTCTGCTTCTCGCAGCAGGATATCCCAATTTCAACATTATGAAAAAGTTTAATCATAAAGCACTTTTCACACTTTTACACAACACAGTTAAGACAAATATAAAATAACTAAAGCTAGGAGGATAGAAGTTAAAGCATGATAGGATTTAAAAGAAATGAAACATTAAAGATTAGGATAGGATAGTGAAGTGCTATATACAGTTATGACTATAATTAGTTTTGGAGCCTCTCTTTAAGCTTTAGAGTAAATGAGGCTGTTGTGTTACTTTGCCTTTAAGACTGATCTACGATAAATGAGCTCTGATTAGCTGTTTTGTATTGTGCCTGTTCAAAAAAGCACTCTGAGCTGAAACACTGTATGAGTGGATAAATAGGTGGACTCATGGAAATGAGTTGGTTACTGTGACATCACAGAAACAATGAATTTAAAACAGACTGCTTTTGCAGCATCTCGTCTCATATAATCTAATTGTTTCTTAAATGTATTGTAATAATCACCTTATATGTCAAAATAAAGACTTATTCTCTGAGTATTTTGGCTTAGTGTCTGAAAGTAGTGACTATATGCACTGTACTGCTTTAACAACACATACTAGATCCTCCACCAGCTCACCTGCAAAATACACGATGCAGAGGGACAGTAGTGTACATGATGCACTTGGTATACAATGAATCTTGTGTCGTTTGATGAACTCCTGTGCTACTTCAATGATTGTGGAAAACAGCATGCAGTGGCAACACTGCCACCTACTGCCCATTACCTGAACCTGCTGGAGGAAATATAGTAAGAATTCTCCATTTAAATATATAAATAAATAAATAAATAAATAAACAAACAAACACACAAATAAATAAATAAATAAATCTTTTACTCATAATACATCTATGAGAGATACTTTCACATGTACATAAAGGTGTGTCACTAGTTAAATAATGGTTCTTAGTCATTATTATTTATTTCTAAATTTAAGAAGACACATTAGGCCATAAGTCCTCAAGTTCATGTGGTCCCTACAGAACACAATAGAAATTTCTTAGTACATCCAGAATCTGAATATGGATTACATATGGATATATGTAATGTAAATCTGGGCAAATAGAGTTATAATGTAATTAGAGGACGAGATAATAGCAAACGTGACTGTGACGTTCCCTTTACAGTCCTCTGTAACAGGTAAGTATGATGTACAGACTGCAGAGTTATTCTGGTTTTCATGATGGTGGCAATTAATTCCAAGGCAATTAAAATAAATTACAATGAAGAGCCAAAGAGGTTCTAGATATAATCTCCTGAGGAGACTCAGGTCCTTTGGAGTGCAGGGGGCACTCCTGAGGACCTTCTTCGATGCTGTGGTGGCATCAGCCATCTTTTATGGAGTGGTCTGCTGGGGCAGCAGCATCTCCACCGCTGACAGGAAGAGACTGAACAGAGTCATAAAGAAGTCCAGCTCTGTCCTGGGGTGTCCTCTTGACCCAGTGGAGGTGGTGGGGGACAGGAGAATGAGGACTAAGTTCAAACAAATGCTGAAAAACCTGTCCCACCCCATGTCCCACTCTCTGGAAACACTGGGCATCTCCTGTCCCCCACCACCTCCACTGGGTCAAGAGGACACCCCAGGACAGAGCTGGACTTCTTGATGACTCTGTACCAAACTGGACTGAACAGCTACTTGCACTCTGCCTATTTGCACTCTGCCTATTTGCACACCTGTACAGATGTTCTCATTCTGTAAATATTCAGGTCATCTGTAACTTTCTATTTTTCAACTAAATCTGTTTCACATCTCTCAGCTTCTTCAGCTTTTTATTACCTTTAGTACTTTTTACTTTTTTAATTTATCCCCTACCCTATTTATTGTTTAGTGTAATTTTCCTTTAGTTTAATACTGTAAATAATCTGTGTTCTGTGTTTTTTGTTACTTGTTTTTGTTACTTGTCATACGTGTTGCTCTTACCAAGACAAATTCCTTGTATGTGTAACATACTTGGTGAAATAAAGAGATTCTGATTCTGATTATTCAGTGCCCGGCTGCTGCACCTGTGGTGTGTGAAGGAGAGATACCGCAGATCCTTCCTTCCGGCCACTGTCAGACTGTATAACAGCCGCTCCCCTCAGTAGTCTATTCCTACAGTAGTCTATTCCTACAATGTGCAATAAACTGCTGTCTGGCTTTTAGTATTTAATTATATATTTTTCTGTACTTTTTGTATGTAGATCTTATTTATTATTTGTATATTTCCTGACACTTCTGTTCTTTCCTCTGTGCTGCTGTAACATTGCAAATTTCCCCACTGTGGGATCAATAAAGGACTATCTTATCTTATAACCCGGTAGGAATGCAGAACAATATGTAAGGTACTTTGGGTTAAAAGAAAGAAAGAACATAATACTGAAATTTCTAAACCGTTTGAGCTATTAAACAAACTACTAATACTTATACTTAAATCATAACTGGATAGTAATAACAATGAGGTAAACTCAACAAATAAATACAAATATAGAAGTGGGTGTGCAAACTTTTGCACATGCCTTTATGGATATGTTTATTACCTAAAACCGAATTTACAGGGCAAGGGCATGCACTCGTGCAGTTTTATGAGGTTCATTTATGACATTTGTGTGGTTTTATGTGCCAAGCAGGACCTCCTTTCCACTTTTCAGCCTCTCCTCATGCTTTAGAAACAGGCTGTTTTGTAACTTGGCCTTTAAGACTGATCTAAGATCAGTTGTGAACGAATTACACAAACCATGTACTTGAGTTAAAGTAGAGATAGCCATGGTTAAAAATTCCTCCAGTAAAAGTAAATGCCCTCCATTTAGACCTCCACTTGTGTAATATTACTAAAGTATGTACCTTCAAATGTACTTAAGTATGGAGAGTAACAGTAGAATGGTATATTATGGTTCTAATGTCCTATTATCATTTCTGGAACAAGAAGACTTGAGTGTCTCTCAGTCCACCAGTCTTTAATAGAAGCTCATTAATTAGTCTGACACTGACGTCTATTCAAATGATAATAAGCACAGGCCACTGAAGGAGAACCAGTTCCATTAGCTAGAACTATAAAATAACTTTGTGCAAACAAGTTTCAGTTTAAGATTTAATTGCGACTTAGTTACAGTTAAAGTTTAATGAAACTTGCTTTAAACAGGATCACAGATGAGGTTTCCTTAACTATACTGCACCTGCAGGTCTCTGTTCATAAACACAAACCAGCCAAAACAAATTTACTGTTAAAGAAAATAGGGTTTGTATAAATTTGTCAGTCACACTGCATGTGTACATATTTCTATATTGTGGTCTGTTTACCCACAAATTCAGAAACTATGTTTCATCTATTTACTAACCCCATCCTGTTTTACCTACCTTCCTCCAAGTGGTCTTTGATGTAGTCCAGGCCTGAAATGGACATTTCCATGGATGCCAAGGAAAAGCTTGTTTAATTTTGATGTTTGATGTTACGTTTTTATGCGCACATAAGCCAAAAAGAACGACAAATGTTGCATAATATAAAAAGTAAGTGGTAAAAGGTAAAGAGTTTGAAACGTTGTGGAGTGTCAGGAAAAAGACTCCGGATCGACGTTTGCAGAGTTTTAAAAACAAAGCAGATTTATAAAAACACAGGCTAAGCAACAATGACCAACCCGACCAAGAGTAAGAAGAAAGCGTAGTCAGGGACAGGCACAGGTCGGACACAGGAGAAAGCAGTCCGCGAAGGCAATGAAGTTTAAAGGGTAAAGCTTAAGAGAGGTAGATAAAGCAGAGCAGAGTTCAGAGACCAGATAATAGACATTAACCGATAAAGGGGAGTAGCAAAAGGAGTAGTCAAGAACCAAAAGAGAGTCAGAACCAGAACACCATACAAGAAAGAAGAACGCTCAGAATTGCTACAAGGTAGGTAAAGCTTCGCGAAGAGCATCTGGGAACCCGGACTTTAAATACAAACAGATTTGGGTCAGCTGACTAAAACTCAGGTGATTGCGAACGAATTGGCACGTCCGCGCGCGAGCACATGGAGCTGACGTCATCAAGCGATGTCCTCTGGGAAGTGGAGTTCGGGAGAGTGGGAGAAGCAGGAAAGCCCGGAAGCGTGACATGGAGTTAAAGTACAAAGTTGTCCAAAATGGAAATACATCGGTAAAGTACAGACAGCTTATGCAGCATAGGTTGCGTATACAGACTGTATAGACTGAATGGTGGATGCTGAAACTTTGGATTTCCGTTATATGATAACTAGGTTACTGTTTAATGGTTCGGGATTTCACTGTAATGGATAATTGTGCCATGCCTCCATATTTACTCCAAAATAATTTGATAAAAGATTAAGACGCACATTGTTTCATACACTTACCCCCAAAACCTGTCAGGCATTTTAGTGTAATTTAATTAGACTGAATTTAAGTTGAGTTTGTACCACATACTTATGTGACTGATACATCAAATTTCTAGGAGAAATAAAACAAGACCAACAATATATGCATTTTTCATTATGTCAGTGTAAGAAGTTGCAGACAACCAGAGGTAAGACATACAGTTGCGTGCCACAATTTGGCATGGACGAGGAATGGGGAAGATAGTTGAGGGGAAGAATAGGCAACATTATAAACTTTTTATTTCAAACTTATTTTTATTTAAAGCATGAGCCCCCAACTTTTATTTCAGTAAAAACAGTGTAGTCATGTGAACAAAATATAAACTGCATCCAAATTCCAAATCATTTAACATTCATTATTAAGGCAGCCAGAGACACAGACCTCTACCCAAGTTTCAAACCCCTTTATTTCAGCACTGAAGCTACAATGCTACTGACTATGCTATGCTGTTAGCTAACTATTCTTATGAACTGGTAATTTTGCCATTTGTTTTGTTGATGTTAATTATAACCACATTGTGCAAAGTGACACCAATACGTGTTTTATCAGCAGGATTTTCAGCACTGTTAGATAAATTCAACAATAAGGTCCCTCAATAGGTTACTCCTGGTATGTATGTGTACTACTTTACAACCTGATGTTTGAAAATGTATGAAAATAAAAAGTCTGCAGATAATGCATGGTGTGTGGAGTCAAGAGAACATATATTTTTGAATGAAAATCATACAAACATAGTCCCTTAATAAAGGAACTGAAGACCAGCTCAGTCACAAGAGGGGTGCGAGCCCAGTGACAGTGTAGTGCCTTTTAATGGGAGTGTGTAGTGATACATATGTTATTGAGAAGTTGGAAGTACTAAGGGAAGCCCTCCATAAGCCCCACTGGTACTGCACCAGAGGAGGTGCTCAAGAACAACAAAGCTTGAGGAAGCAGAGCTGACCCACAGGCTCCTTTCTGGAACAGAATGTGATTGTGGTCGAAACACAATTATAATATGGTCTTATTAATGAGCACTTGTACAGCCTCAGAGCAAAAGGGCAGGGCTTTAAAGCCCCCCACCCCACCAAAGGGGCCTATTTGTAGATATGCCAGTTTTCTGTTGTTGCAGTCTCTACTAGAGACTGAAGCTGAGAAGTAGAAGGAGTGTAGCGTATGATATGAACATGCTGAAGTGGGTTGCTGATTAAAGCTGGTGGTTTGTAAACTATTGCAGTCAATGTTTTTTTTTATCATTTTTAAAAATCATAAATGAATCTAGTTTCAATTTCATGAAACAATAACTTACAGAAATGAGTCAGCAGTCAGAAAGAAGCACTTCATTAATATTTTATTGTTTTATTATTTTTAAATTTTATTCTTATTCAGTGTTATACATTATAACAATGTATATACTGCACAAATTTGACTATTTTAAGCTAGTATGTTGCTTTGCATAATAAGCTGTAAATTAAAATATATAATTTATACAAATAATCATAAATAAAACTAAATATTAATAAAAAAATAATAAAAATAAATAGAATCTTCTTTTTAAAAACCTCCACAATGAGGCTGCCCTGTTGCTTGAAACTATGCATTCAGTGAACAGTCTATGTCTACAGTCTACCAATGCTTTTATTTATTAATTTATTTATTGATATAAAAATATGTGCCCTTCATTTCATACACCCACAACCCACAATTCAACATAGAAAATATAAGACATATTGCTGTATGTAATTTAATTCTAATGAAGAAGGCCATTCGCTGAAACAGTATGGTAGCAGTAGGCACGTTGATGGATGTTGAAATCTCACCAGCATTAGTATTGGCATTGTGAATCTGGATATCAACTGATGATATTTTCTTTTTTTAGAAATGAGCACTCTTCCTTCTCCTCTGTTCCAGAACCCAGCTATAAGGGTTCATGTCTAAACGCAGCATGTTGAGAATCCATGGGTCTTTCTGAGCCCCTTCTACAAACTCTTCCAAGGTTATGTTACCTAGAAGAGACATACAGTCAGTTATGATAGTGCATATCAGGTTTTTAGCCCACAATGTTCAATGATATGGACATTAGCAAACATCAAAGCTGACCCTTAATACTGGACTGGCCTGGTCCACTAATTCTGAACTTTTAATTGGATGACTATACTTACAGTAATACCTAATAGAGATTATCCCAAGAGGGAATAGGGCCAGCTGATTAGCCTCTGTTATCCTTAACTGGTGTGAGTGGGTGGGAGAACTATTCTGTTCTGATAGATTTCGTTTTAATTATTAGCTTCTGTTTAACATTAGTCTCTGTCTTTTCACTATAATAGATCTACAGTTACTGTAGTAACTGTACTGTAGTCAGGACATCCAAACTTCCATTTCACACTACACTAACTGAATGGCACAACTAACTTTGACTCAACTAATCCAACTTCTGGCACTTTTGACAAGTTGTTGACATGTCTGACATTCAAACAGGAAGGTGCAGTCTAATAAAGGAAGTGCAACTTTACTCACCATCACCATTTGCATCTACTACTTTGAAGATTCGCTCACAGATTTCATCTAATGAGGCATCCGGCTCTTTTCTGTCCACTTTCTTTACACGGTATATACTCTAGAGAGGATTAAAAGACAGAATGTATAGATACAAGCTAATATAAAGTTTAAGAATCAGAATAGTTGGTGCAGGCTAATGTTTTATTATATAGTTATATAGTATTATGTATTGTCACATAACATATATATATATATATATATATATATATATATATATATATATATATATATATATATATATATATATATATATATATATATATATATTTATATATATACATACATACATATAGAGTCATGTAGTGCAGTTGACTGTTTTTCATTCTAAATTATAGGCTTAAGATTATTCATATATTAACCACCTTCTTTTGCACTTGCCTCTGTGTACACTGTGTGGCATCAATGTATCAATGTGAGCAGTTTGGATATCTATATTCAGCGTTTACCTAGCATATAGCTCTTTAGTGGAGAGCTCTGTGGGGCATGTGAAAGAACTAGAAGACCCAGGTGCTTTCGGTTCAGACTAGGACAGACTAGTGATGCAAACACCCAAAAGCAGGATAAAGGACTCACTTCAATAATCGCTCTGAGTTCGGTCCTGTCCACAAAGCCATTTCCATCCTTGTCATATACCTTAAACGACCATTTCAGCTTGTGCTCTAAGTCTCCCCTGAACACCAAGTTCAAAGCTGCCACAAACTCCAAGAAATCAATGGTATTGTCCTGAAGGGAAAAGGAAAAACATCTCCTTAGCAATTACAAAACTACCTAACACCACAAGTATCTCTAAAGAGCACTATGTCTGCAGAAGCACTTCTTTCTCTTATCCACCCATGGACTTTGAAGACATGAATGTTGTCACTGTCCAATGAAAACCATGTATCTACATTTTTGTTGATTTTTACGGTAATCGTTTGAACACAGCAGCTGCTGATGCAGGTGAACATTTCTTGATGAAGTGAGCAACAGAAATGGCCCGAAACCTGCTTGGAAAGAAGTCTGGTTCCATTGACTTATATTAAAAGGAAACCAGGTTCTTGCCTCCTCCTGTAAACTTTTGGAGATGCTTGTTTTTCTTTGGACAGTGATGAAATACAACCAAAGTGTACAAAAATGCCAAAGTTGTTTTCTTTCTCACCCCATTCTTGTCGAAAGCGCGGAACATCCTCTCGGCGTAGTCCGAAGCTTCTCCTGTGGGGTCCACCCCGAAAAATCTCTTAAATTCATGCATGAACAATAGTCCGCTGGGACACTCGGTCACAAACTTTTTGTACATCTCCTGCAGAGCGGCCACGTCTACATCCATCCCTTCGCTCTGCTCAGTGGGCTGAGCTTGGCCCATGCCTGTGCCCGGGAGCTGTCCGTGGTGCTGAAATCCTCCCCAAACGCTACTGCTCTCCTCTCTACCTAGATCATTAATAGTGCTAATGGAGATTAGGCCTCAGGGTCTTATCACTGGGCAAGTGACACTACGGTAGGAGGAGGAGTCCAGGTGGACGTAACAGGATAAGTTGGGGTTTCTAACACCTAATAGTCGCTAAGGGTTTTTTATTGGGGTGACATACATAACACTGTATTTACAATAGATGCATAAACAGCAAGTATACCATCAACCTTTGTATAGACATTGTTCTTCATTCCTCTCAAACTCACTGAATAATTACAAAGCAGATGCTTCGGCCTGCACGTTCACAGAGAGCGCTGGTCTACAAATAGCTGACTGTAATTGGATAGGGAAACCCACTGGCTGTGAATCTTATTACATAGCTGATTCTTTCGTCCTCGTTCAGCACAGCACAGGACTGCAAATCTGTTAACCTGTCACCTGTTCAAAGGCTGCAGTTAAAACTTCAGGTAAATTAAGGTGCTGTGCTTGTGTGAGCAGTTACTCTGTAGTTTAACCCATGACTCAGCTCAGGCAGGGGATGCCGGCTTAGAAAGCAATTCAGTTGAGAGGGGCTTGCTCTCTGTCTCAATCTTCTTAAACAAGTTCCAACTTACAAGCATAGTTGATTAGCAAAGCAACACCTGTGTCGAATCCTGGAAACAAACATTTATAGAGCAGGCAAAGTATAGTATATAAGCGATGATAATCGATGTACACAATTAAAAATTAAGTTAATTACACAACCTACATATTATAAATGACTCTACATTCGAGAACTTGCATGTTCATGTTTTCAAAACCATAGATATAGATATATAGCCATAATCTATCAAACTATACAGTATTTAATGACGGGGTCGACCATGATTACCACCTTCTATGCGAAAACGTGTTTTTGGCATGCTCCCCAGAGAGATCTTGCTAAGTTAATCACTAATAGGATCTACAAAGGGCTCAATACAAATTAAGAAACTGAGCTAACATAGATCAGACTGATGTGGCCTCTAGATGTCAATCATCAACCCAACAGCAATTGGGAATTGTAAGATGTTTGTTGGGATATACATTAGCCAGCCACAATATTAAGTACATCTACTTCGTATCTGAAAAGTTTTGGTTTGTAGACTATTCTCAGGCTAGCAGTGGCAATGCAGTATATACTCTGTGGTAGGTTGTCCAAATAGTTCCACCATTGACTCATCAGATATTCCTGGTGGTCATCTATACGCTTTCTGGAAAATTTAGGCAAATGCCTGCAGTTTGGGAGATTTTCGTGTGGGTTTGACAAGTTTATCATTCAGGAGGTTCTACAATGTCCTCCTGATTGAAGTGTTGACAAGCTGATGAAAATCATCTCAGGAACCAAGACAACCAGCAGAGAAGCTCCTCAAGGTTGTGTTTTGCTCTTTTCTCTATATACGAATGACTATACCTCCATGGACCCCTCCGTCAAAATCCTGAAGTTTGCAATAGATTCGAAAGTCATTGGTCTCATCCACATAACACCCCATCCTCTGAACTGACCATCTCAGACGGGTGCTCCATCCTCTGTACTGACTGTCTCAGATGGGTGCTCCATCCTCTGTACTGACTGTCTAAGACTGGTGCTCCATCCTCTGAACTGACTGTCTCAGACTGGAGCTCCATCCTCTGTACTGACTGTCTCGGACTGGTACTTCATCCTCTGAACTTACTGTCTCAGACTGGTACTCCATCCTCTGAACTGACTGTCTAAGACTGGTGCTCCATCCTCTGAACTGACTGTCTCAGACGGGTGCTCCATCCTCTGTACTGACTGTCTCGGACTGGTACTCCATCCTCTGTACTGACTGTCTCAGACTGGTACTCCATCCTCTGTACTGACTGTCTAAGACTGGTGCTCCATCCTCTGAACTGACTGTCTCAGACTGGTGCCCCATCCTCTGTACTGACTGTCTCAGACGGGTGCTCCATCCTCTGTACTGACTGTCTCGGACCGGTGCTCCATCCTCTGAATTGACCGTCTCAGACTGGTGCTCCATCCTCTGAATTGACCGCCTCAGACCGGTGCTCCATCCTCTGTACTGACTGTCTCAGACGGGTGCTCCATCTTCTGTACTGACCATCTCAGACTGGTGCCCCATCCTCTGTACTGACTGTCTCAGACTGGTGCTCCATCCTCTGTACTGACTGTCTAAGACTGGTGCTCCATCCTCTGTACTGATTGTCTCAGAACACGGTGCTCCATCCTCTGAATTGACCATCTCAGACTGGTGCTCCATCCTCTGAATTGACTGCCTCAGACTGGTGCTCCATCCTCTGAATTGACCGCCTCAGACCGGTGCTCCATCCTCTGTACTGACTGTCTCAGACGGGTGCTCCATCCTCTGTACTGACCATCTCAGACTGGTGCCCCATCCTCTGTACTGACTGTCTCAGACTGGAGCTCCATCCTCTGTACTGACTGTCTAAGACTGGTGCTCCATCCTCTGTACTGATTGTCTCAGACCGGTGCTCCATCCTCTGAATTGACCATCTCAGACTGGTGCTCCATCCTCTGAATTGACTGCCTCAGACTGGTGCTCCATCCTCTGTACTGACTGTCTCAGACGGGTGCTCCATCCTTTGTACTGACTGTCTCAGACTGGTGCTCCATCCTCTGTACTGACTGTCTCAGACTGGTGCTCCATCCTCTGTACTGACTGTCTCAGACTAGTGTTTCTTCTTGTACTGCACTTCATAAGCCTTAATCTGCCTCTACATCCAGGCTGCTCAGCACTTTAATATACATATACACCTGTGTGTGTATGGTGTGTGTGTGTGTGTGTGTGTGTGTATGTGTTAGGATGTGTGTTTTTGTACTGTGTGTAACGTTTTCACTCCTTGTCCACTGTGAGCTAATGTAGCCCAAGACAAATTCCCTGTATGTGTAAACATACTTGGTAAATAAAACTTAGCTTCAACAGGTCTGGCACACAGGGCCAAATAGGGCTGAACAGCATCCTACATCTTTACAATATGTATCTTAGTAATCTCCAAGTAACAAACATTAGCATAACTCACTAAAGGGTATGTAATACCTCCACACAAATAACAGCGGCAGTTCTATTTGGCATGGACTGGACAAGTTTCTGGATGCTGCAGCTACGACCTTCACACTATGGCCAACTAATGTAGGACAGAAACAATAATGTGCAAAACAATAGAATCAATAGAAACAGAAACAAATACTGTGATGGTGCGGTGCGAGACTTGTCATTGAGTCACTCAGAATGACAGCAGGTCATATTCAGTGCTGATTCTCTATTTGTCTTGGTGGAGATTACCAAAAAAAATCATGTGTGGAGACACTGTGGCCAAGATGAACAGTTTGGTGTTACTCCACCTCCATCCCTATAGGAGAATATTCAAACTGCATGGGATAGATTATTAGGACACCATTAGGAACTTCTACAACTCCATGACAGCGCATTTGGCATGTCGCGCTAGCAAACATGACAGCCCGATGCCATACTGAGAGACACTACTCCTGTATGTGTAGCTCAATAAATATTGCCCATATCAGTCTACATTTAATCATCATTTATTGTCCCTGGTTACACTTATCTTCCTTCTCAATAGCACTGCATTCCGTGACTTCCTTCTGGATGCAACTGTTCTTTTAATGATGAGCTCCACTCTCTCTCAGAATATACCTGTCTCATAAATGTACATGTCAGATAATTTCTACAGACCCCTCCTGTCTCTGTATATGCTGTATTTTTGTGTATATTTTGTGTATTTTGTATTCATTTAATAAAACTTTTATATCTCTTTATTTTAACATGTTTAGTATGTATATAGTTTTGTCCTCCTGTAGAGTATCAACCTGAGCCTCACCACAAGCATTTCATTTCAATGCATAAATGTCCTGACATGTTGATCATATGACAAATAAATCTGAAACTTGAAACTTGAGTGTATTTTTACCAAATGTATTTTGTGCAGTGTTTTATTGTGTGGGAGTTTTGGAGTTTTGTGAAGCTTGTCGAACTTCAAAACAATGGCAATGAAAGCATATTTGTGGGTGGATCAGGGCAAGAAGAATTTCTCTGAAACAGACTCTTGTTTCACTTTCTTTTGTGTTTTCAGGA
>JAMWET010001482.1:82500-112500 GCA_024036415.1 Prochilodus magdalenae | reverse complement strand
CAGCCGAAAGGCTTCACACGTAGGAGTCCAAACGCTTGACTGGTCCTGTATCCGAGAGACTGAACCCTTATCTTCTAAAGGATGGGGTGGAGCTTCCATAACCGGGTGGATGGGAGTGGGGGAGTCTCTTTATTCCCCCCCACTCAAACACCCACAACCCACCCAACCCTTCCGCTGAAAGTGCCTCTCTTAGAGAACCCGGTGTGAACGTGGGGTGGACTAATCGTTACTAGTCTTCTGAAAGCCTAGTGGAACAGTGATGGAGTGCCACCTGGTGGTGGATGATGAGCCTGAGAACTAAAATGAGTTCTAGTAGAGAACCGTTGTCCGGTCAGGGACAACGCGAGGATGATTCCGGAGTTCTACATCTTCGCTGAAGAAATCTGCAGTCCGCACAAGACTTTTCCTGATCCCGTACGGTTCTGTTCTGAGCTTTCTGGGATTGTTGACCTTTAGGCCTGTTGGGACAGTTCAGGGAATCGCTTCACAAAGCAAGCTTCCTCGGTTATCCTGACAACTGAAAGGAATACTCCAGTTTCTCACTCCAGCCTCCGTCTGCCGATTCCGCACCATGCTGTCTAAAACCCCAGGCAGTGATTTCAGCTCACGTCCTGCTCAGCAGACTGGACTGGACGTGCACTGGTGTAGAAGTCCGTGGGCAGTTAACTGAGTTTTCCGAGTACCCGGCTTCCTGGACATGGATTAAGCCCGGTCCTGGGCTACATTTCCAACTGCATTGGAAACTCTTTGGGATTAGGCCTAATCCGGCGCTGGGGAACTGACATTGGAGTAACATGGTACACACAGGGGGCGGAGTCTTAAGAACACATAGGGCGACTGCACAGCTGATGCTTGTTGCTAGCCGGTTGCTTGCTAAGTGTGAATGGAAGTCTGAGGGGAGAACGAGAGATGACTAAATGCCACATAGAGGAGTGTGGGTCAGTATGGCTCTGTATTAGATAGTTGGGGTCTGCCCTGAATGAGTGTTTGGTGGCTGTAGGTTAAAGGAAACAATAGGTTTTGTGTAGGGCCAAAAATGAATGGGAGTCTATTGAGTGAACGAGTGATGACAAATAGATATGTGTGGGTTGGACCAACAGTGAATTTGTGTTTGGTGGTCTGCTCTGAGATATATCAGCAGTGCTGTGCATTGGGCAGTCACTACTAAACACTGGATATCTAAAAAACGCTGGAGTTCCTAAAACGAATGGGAGTCTATGGGTGGAATGAGGGATCAGTAAACAGCGCATAGAGGAATGCGGACCAGTATGTCTGTGGATTAGGGTTTGGAGATCTAGCCTGAGGGAGTACATGCAGTTTGGTTGCTGTAGGTTACAGGAAACTATGGGATTTGTGTAGGGCCAAAACGAATGGGACTTTAGTGAGGAAAGAGGGATGGGAGAAAAAAGACAAACGGATGATATGGGGTTGGACCAACATTGAATTTGTGCTCAGGGGTCTGCCCTGAGATAGTGTAAATAGACCTGTGTCTGTCAGTCGAGCGGAGGTACAGTAGATGGGCGTGTCCTTTTCCACTAGGTGGGAAAATGTTGGGGTTGCTAAAAATGAATGGGAGTCTATGGGGGAAAGAGGGATCAGTAAACAGCGCATGGAGGAGTGTGGGTTAGTATGTCTGTGGAGTCCGACCTGAGCGAGTACGTGCAGTTAGTGTCTGTAGGTTACAGGAAACAATGGGATCTGTGTAGGGCCAAAAATGAATGGGACTCTATAGGAGGAACGAGGGATGGGGGAAGAGACCAACACTGAGTTTGTGTTTGGGGGTCTGCCCTGAGAGCGTGTATGCACTTTTCCATTCCATTCATTCTTAATGGGAAAACAGTTCCACAACAATCTGTTGCACGTGAAAAGTGTGCATCCCATTACAAAGCCGGAATTCCATTCCTGATCAGACCGAAGTGGGAACGGGATCCACGTCTCCCAACCGCCATCACGGATGAACACTGGGATGAGAAATGCTGGAGTATTCCTTTGAGCACCAAGTCCAGTCTGTCAGGTCTCTACTAGCCCTTTCCACCAACACGGTGCCGGTGCCAAAATCCCTCAGGACCATTAGCTCTCTGGTCTGGAACCGTGGAACCGGTGACGCACTGAGCTGAACTAGGGAACAATCATATCCCACCGGTGATGTGCTCATGGATAACGCTTTATAACGTTACGAGCGCTTCATAACGTTACGAGCGGTTCATAATGTTACAGGCACTTCATAACGTTACGAGCGCTTCATAATGTTACGAGCGGTTCATAACGTTACGGGCGCTTCATAACGTTACGAGCGCTTCATAACGTTACGAGCGCTTCATAACGTTACGAGCGCTTCATAACGTTACGAGCGCTTCATAACGTTACGGGCGCTTCATAACGTTACAGGCGCTTCATAACGTTACGAGCGCTTCATAACGTTACGAGCGCTTCATAACGTTACGAGCGCTTCATAACGTTACAGGCGCTTCATAACGTTACGGGCGCTTCATAACGTTACGGGCGCTTCATAACGTTACGGGCGCTTCATAACGTTACGAGCGCTTCATAACATTACGGGCACTTTATAACGTTACGAACGCTTCATAACGTTACGCGCGCTTCATAACGTTACGAGCGCTTCATAACGTTACGAGCGCTTCACAGCATTACGGGCATTTTATAATGTTACGGGCGATTCATAACGTTACGACCGTTTCATGACATTACGAGCGCTTCATAACTTTACGAGCGCTTCATAACATTACGAGCGGTTCATAATGTTACAGGCGCTTCATAACGTTACGACCGTTTCATGACATTACGAGCGCTTCATAACTTTACGAGCGCTTCATAACATTACGAGCGGTTTATAATGTTACAGGCGCTTCATAACGTTACGGGCGCTTCATAACGTTACGGGCGCTTCATAACGTTACAAGAGCTTCATAACGTTACGAGCGCTTCACAACATTACGGCCGCTTTATAACGTTACGAGCGCTTCATAACGTTACGGGCGCTTCATAATGTTACGGGCGCTTTATAACGTTACGAGCGCTTCATAACGTTACGAGCGCTTCATAATGTTACGGGCGCTTCATAACGTTACGGGCGCTTTATAACGTTACGGGCGCTTTATAACATTACGAGCGCTTCATAACGTTACGAGCGCTTCATAATGTTACGGGCGCTTTATAACGTTACGAGCGCTTCATAACGTTACGAGCGCTTCATAATGTTACGGGCGCTTTATAACGTTAAGACGCTTCATAACGTTACGGGCGCTTTATAACGTTATGGGCACTTCATAAAAAAACTGAAGCGAAATAAAAACAAAAAAAAAATCTGGGCGCTTCATTTGGGCACTTTAGTTGTACGAGGCGCTTCATAACGTTACGGGCGCTTCATAACGTTACGGGCACTTTATAATGTTAGGGGCGCTTCATAACGTTATGACGCTTCATAACATTAGAAGCGGTTCATAACATTACGAGCAGTTCATAACGTTACGTCTGCTTCATAACGTTACGAGCGCTTCATAGAGTTACGAGCGCTTCACAACATTACGGGCACTTTATAATGTTACGGGCGCTTCATAACGTTACGAGCGCTTCATAGCGTTACGAGCGCTTCACAACATTACGGGCACTTTATAATGTTACGGGCGCTTCATAACGTTACGAACGTTTCATGACATTACGAGCGATTCATAACGTTACGAACGTTTCATGACATTACGAGCGCTTCATAACGTTGGGAGCACTTTATAACGTTACGAGCGCTTCATAACATTACGGGCGCTTCATAATGTTACGGGCGCTTCATAACGTTACAGGCGCTTAATAACTTTACGCGCTTCATAGCGTTACAAGCGCTTTATAACGTTACGGGCGCTTCATAACGTTACAGGCGCTTAATAACTTTACGCGCTTCATAACGTTACAAGCGCTTTATAACGTTAGTAGTGCTTTATAACGTTATGGGCACTTTATAACGTTACGAGCGCTTCATAATGATACGACGCTTCATAACGTTAAGGGCACTTCATACCGTTACAGGCGTTTCATAACGTTACGAGCGGTTATGGGCGGTTCATAATGTGACTTGGTGTTGCACAAAAAGAAGTTACGTACACTCGTACAGAGCCGCCGTCCTGCTTTCCCCCATCTTTTCTTTCTCAGCTCGGAACGCCTCCACTGCTCCAGTGGAATCATGGGATAGCACAGTATGCTGCACTGGCACTCTATTGGTGGAAAGGAGGTCTGGGCCTAGCCTGTCCAGTAGGGAGAGGAGTTAACCCTGCTGGGCGGTCATGACGTCTGGATCGAGTTTCCCAGTTCAGAGTGTAATCCTGCTTTGTGAATCTCCTCCCAGCTCTCGTTAGAGTCGCAGAGGGCTCCTCTCTGTCCTGCCAGGCTGATGGAGAACTGCCGAGTATCTGTGTGCATGACCTCGTGACCTAAAGGCCCGTTGGGCCGCTGCTGCAGTGAATGGCTAAAGTATCTGATGCATGGCAATACATGGTGTGTGTATGTGTGTGACCTCCAACCAAACAGTATCGAGCGCCACGAGTCAAATAGCGAGGGAGTAAACAACACTACTTTTCTACAGATCACTGAGAGACTTTTTAGCCTGGCTTAGAGGATGGATAATCCCACTGTCTCTGAATCCTGGAGGCCCACTGCTCCTAACTCACCCTGGTCCGAGCGGTCTGCTCACTAGCATGCAGTAGGAGTCCAGGACCAGGCTTCAGAAGATCAGGTGAATTTAGGTCATGGCTTCCTTGCTTTGGGCCTCGGTATTCCGAGGCAGTGTGATAGTTCATGGGAACACTGGGAACACTGGGACGTTTTTATTTAAAGCCTGAACAGTGGCACTGCTCTTCCTTTCGGAATTTCGATCAAACTGTTTGTACTCTTTGCCTGAATGAAAAGCGTGTCTTGTGGTGGAACGCATGCTCAAGACTGTATGTAAATTATTAAACTTATATTTTAACAAGTCTGTAACTGTCTCGGCCGTTACCATGGCTTTCCTGAGGATGGGAACCGGATTCTGGAACCGGAACACACCCGCATCCATCTCATCTGGGTCTTCTCAAGGCATGTATTACACTGGAAGTGAATACAGATCTCACTAAAGCTCACTCACTCACTCATTCTCTCAGCTGCTTTATCCTCCTGGCCTGCAGGGGGCGCTGGAGCCCATCCCTGCACTCATTCGGCGGAAGAGCAGACACACACATTCACACTTAGGGGGGCAATTTAGCATCTCCAGCTCACTGGCCACAGTCTTTGGACTGTGGGAGGGAACCGGAGCACCCGGAGGAGGAAGCCCACATAGACATGGGGAGAACTTCCCTGGCGCGGAACCAAACCCAGGCCCTTCCGGCTTGAGGAGAGCGCCCCCCGTTACAGCCACAGCCATGAAGTCTGACCTACAGGGTGAGCTACTATGAGTAGGCTAATCTCGGCTGCTTCCCGAATCAGACCCGTAGAGACGACGGTCCACACGGTAACTGAACGGATCCGATTTGTGTGTGTCCAGCATCGGCAACCTAGCACAGGGTTACTGTGGTCAGGCTGTAGGCAGCAGTGCCACATGGCTAACCCCAGCAGGTCCATAGCTCTGGGTTTGACAGCAGGGTTGTGTGGCGGGTGAGGTTCGGATCCGAGCCACAGTAAATGTCTAGTTTCATGTTTCTGGCTCAAAAATCAATCTGGATACCATCCGGATATACAGGTGCTGGTCATATAATCAGAATATCATGAAAAAGCTAATTTATTTCAGTGATTCCATTCAGAAAGTGAAACTTGTATATTATATTCATTCATTTCACACAGATTGATACATTTCAGGTGCTGATTTATTTTAATGTTGATTATTATAACTGAGAAATAATGAAAACCCCAAATTCAGTATCTCAGAAAATTAGAATATCACTTAAGACCAATTTTTGGATTTTTAGAAATGTTGGCCAACTGAAACGTATGAAGATGAAGAGTATGAGCATGTACAGCACTCAGTACTTAGCTGGGGCTCCTTTTGCCTGGACTACTGCAGAACTGCAGCGTGGCATGGAGTGGATCAGTCTGTGGCACTGCTCCGGTGTTATGAGAGCCCAGGATGCTCTGATAGTGGCCTTCAGCTCCTCTGCATTCTTGGGTCTGGCGTATCGCATCTTCCTCTTCACAATACCCCATAGATTATCTATAGGGTTAAGGTCAGGCCAGTTTGCTGGCCGATTAAGAACAGGGATACCATGGTACTTACGCCAGGTACTGGTAGCTTGGGCACTGTGTGCAGGTACCTGTTGGAAAATGAAACCTGCATCTCCATAAAGCTGGTCAGCAGCAGGAAGCATGAAGTTCTCTAAAACTTCCTGGTACACGGCTGCGTTGACCTTTGACCTCAGAAAACACAGTGGACCAACACCAGCAGATGACACGGCACCCCAGACCATCACTGACTGTGGAGACTTCACACTGGACCTCCAGCAGCGTGCATTCTGTGCCCCTCCTCTCCTCCTCCAGACGCCGGGAGGTGTAAATTTACATTCCTCAGAGAGCATGTTTATATATAGAGGCCTTTTCATAAATTTGGGTGGACTGTTACTCCTCCATGTGGAAGGCACTTCAAATCCTCTACCCGTCTCACCCGAAGTCTGGGCCTTATCTGTTTCCTCTAGGCTGGCCACAGTGAGTTATTGTTCATGTGACCTTGGGGTTGGCGGCCACCTCTTCTGGAAATCTCCAGGTGTGAGGAGCGTCCGAGGACCGTCTCCGAGTTCCCTCCTCTGTGTTACTGATGCGTATGTGTTAACACTCTGTTGTTTATTCATTGAGTTGTAACTTCGTCGTCGTCTGTTCACCAGTGGAAGGTGACAACACCCCATTGGGGAGCTGTGTAACCTTCTGTAGCTGGTCAACCTTCCGAGATCTCTGGCAATTTGCCAGGAGCTTCTCCCCGGCCTAAAGCTTTTCAATTCATATCGTTGCTGTGCATTGAAAAACATGTATCTCCACTTTTGTCCGTTTTTACTTTTATGCATCATTTGATCACATCAGCTGCCGTTTACACTGAGTGAGAATCTCATGACAAATGGACCTACAGAAATGACCCGAACCTGACCCAAAAGACGTCTGGTTCCATTGACTTACATTGGAGTTAAATGTGGTTTTTGGCCTCTCCTGTAAAGTTGCTATTTTGGAGATACTTGTTTTTCTTTGGACAGTGATGGTATATCACCTTGGAGCATTAATTATGACTCTTAATTATGCATGTCTATGACTCTTAAGGGCAGTCGTTGTAAAGAGGCACTGTTGGGTCAGTGAGGTCCAGTGATAAGGCCCGCCCTCACATGCACAGCCAAGCATGGAACTTGAGTCATTTGCATGTCTGGCGATATCAAACCTACCCACTAAGTTTGTTTCCTGTTGGGTGGTTTCCTCTGGGTGCAGCTATTTGTACTTGTGAGTGTTTACGTGCAGTGTTGATGATGGTAGAATAGATGGGGACTACTTTGCCTCAGAACACTAATCATATATCCCTCCGCCGCTAATGGATTAAAAGCCTAAACTTTGCCAGTGCATTCATAAACATTCCATGTACTAACTTTCTCAGAGGGAGTATTTTGGAGATTCCATTCACCACCACTGTGAACAAAACTGACTAACATAGTTTCTCTAAAAAGGAGCATTTGTTACCAAAACACTCTGAATGCCATGTTAACACGTTAACGGTTTAATCGTGAGCCAATTTTGAAAATCCGGTGGACGTCCCCTTTAAACATCTCTCAGATCAGCGTGAAAGGTAGCTTCAAACACACTTATCAGCACCTTGTCCCGCCCACTGCCTACACTCATTGGCTAAACTGCACGTCTGTAAATCTAAATAGGCCTCTACGTCGATGTTCATTGGTCCGTGTGCCTCGTCCTTGAACTCTGATTGGTCCGCGACCCAGCGGCAAAATTACTGCGTGGCGTTTGGTCGATCAGCGCGTCCGCCGCCTTTGTAATAGCCATCAGCCAACGAGATCACGGGAAAACCCCAGCGCCCGCCTCCTTTGTCTTCTTCGCGCGTTCCGATTGGCCCCAGCGAATGTCAAACAAGGCAGAGAGCCAATAGAAACTCCGCTCCAGCAGCAGCGTCTCTCCCTCTCTCCGTCCCCTTTGCCTTCCCGCTCCTGCGCACCGCCGCTCGGCCCGCATCTACCGCTCCGTACTCCCCAGCTCGCATTCACGGCCAGAAATGTCGGAGTATAGCGCGGTGCCTCCGCCCGGAGCCCCAGGGGCAGCAGCTCTAGGAGCCGGCGCGATCAAGAAGGACGCCTTCGCGGACGCGGTGCAGCGAGCCCGGCAGGTGAAGTTTGGCTCCGGCGGCCTGAGAGGGGGGAAAGTGCGGCTGTTAGCACGCTGCTAGCGCCGTTAGCGCGATGCTAACCGCCTTAGCACGGCACCCATTTGTTTGTATGGCGGCATGGGGCGCTAGCTAGTCGTGTGTCTGATTTATTTTCATGTCTGTGTAGCGTTTAAGCGACTCGAGTGAAGCAGGTGGGGTCTGAAGTGGTCGTGTGTGGAGTACTATGAGGCCCTGCGGGCGGATAAATGTACTTGGATGTGTTTCCAGTCCGTCCTATTGTCTACATGACATGCTAGGCTAGCTAGCTAGCTAACTCCCGTTGCTAGGCTGGCTAGCTAAAGCCTTGTGGCACGTTTTAAGCGAGTTCAGACATCAGATGGAGACCGACTCGGATACCTGGAGCTTAAAGTGGAGGTTTAATGTGTTTGTTGGACAGTATTAGAAGACTAGAGCAACACTAAACGGCTAATCGGAGAGAACAGCAGGCTGTAGTGTTTACTGAGCCCGGGCTCCTGCTGCTGTGGTTCTCCTGGTTCTCAGGAACATCATGATGGTGGTGCGTACTTTCCACCTCAGGCCACCGGTTCCCGCTTTTTAGCCTCGTTGGCCTCGATTCTCCGTCCGAAGTTGGTTAAAGGGCCCATCCTGGGTTTAATCTTAATCCCCCCACCCCACCGAGAGATCCACCTCCCACCTCTGTATGATCCTATGGACCAAAAAAAGTGGGGTTAATTTCCACAGCACTGTTTCCCAGCCCCTCTTCAGCTCTATCCAGACAGGCTGTTTTGCTTACTGTGCCTTTAAGGCAGATGCATGTAAATGAGCTCTGCTGTGATTGGCTGGCCTGTATTGGGGCTCTTATAACTTCAGAGGGAATAATGTACACAGGTGTGCAGGTGAGTGCAAATCTTGGGTTGGGAAGGTTTTATCTTAGTGGTGAAAATTAATTTTTATAAATGTTAATCATAAAAGGCTGTGATTATTCATGGTTAATCACAAATTTAAAATATTAAGGTTTTTGTTTTTGGCAGCAGATAAAAAAAATTAAAAAAAACATGATGGAATAAATACGTGAATTTATTATTTTTTTTTTCCCCCTCTAACATCTCAGCTTTATGATTTCTGATTCAGAGTTTGTACTAACAGGTCCCAGCGTGTGCTTGGCAATGCCCACCACATCCAGATCAATCTGCAGACTTAACAGACAACCATGAAGAACAGTTACCGCGTAACCTCACCTACAGGACAGACGTAACCGGCTCGTCCGTCATTAGTGTAGAAACTCAGTGCCGCGGTGTCTTTGGGAGAACGAACCCTCGGTTGAATTAGATGTGCCTGAAACGGTCCTCTGAAGTGTCCTGCTATTATACCGCACCTGGCTACAGAGTCCACCAACCGCCGTCACGGAGAGCCAGCGTGATGACCCTCTACACGGGCTACACCTCTCTCCCGCACAGCTTCATGAAACCGCCCAGCGCATGCTTCAGCCAGACGCCTGTCCTGGTTTCACCACACCTGAAGCGAGCGGGGTGCTGTTGCCGTTCATCCTCGGTCAGGTGTGCTGTTGTCCGGTGGTCTCCCGTCAGTCCAACACCTGTAACTGTTCCACCTGCTTCACTTCCTTTGCCCTTTCACCGGTATGAGATTCACGAGTTCTCGTGGTAACAGCCCCTCGAAGGAAGGGGCCGGTTTAGGGGCTGCTGTTGGGCCGAACTGATTCATTTGTGGTGAGTTTAACACCCTGAAGTTTCCAGATCCCACGCATGTTACCCTCGTCACCCAAGAAATTAGATTTTGCTGATGTATAATGGCGTATAGGTGGAGAGCGACTGTAGTGTTTACTGAGTAGGTCGTGTCTGTATATGCATACCGATATCAAACTTCTTAAATTTATTTTTTTAGATTCGATTCAGGTGTGTTCTTACACCCACGGTGAACTGGCAGTTCTTGTAACGCCACGAAACCTTGTCCGTGTGGCTATAGGTAGGCTCTCTGTGAACGCCAGCGGTTTGGGGTAAAGGGTCCAGTCGTGTTTATTGTTAGTTTAACTTGTGAGCCTGTCTTATTAATTTTAGGCTCAGTCCTAGAGGCCCAAGACTCGAGCCCCTCAGTGTAGTGGGCCGTGCTGCCAGCGTCTTGTGGTTGTGATGTCGAGGAGACGAGCTCGGTCCAGCTGGTCTGCCAGCGGTTAGTTCAGTGTCGCTCGTGAATCCTCAGAGGGCTGCTCTACTGAAGTAGCTGGGCTCTTGTATTGTTATTACCACAGTGCTGTGAAACCCTAACTGGATACCTGGTGCAGGTGTGCAGGGCTAGGGCAGTGCGTGTCCACCCTCGGTGCCCCCCAGTGTTTAGGTTGGTATGTAGTTGGACTAAAAGGGAATTTGGCTGATTTATTTATTTATTTATTTATTTATTTATTTATTTATTTATTTATTTATTTATTTATTTATTAATTAATTATTATTATTATTATTATTAATATTATTATTAATTGAATCCAGTGACTGAGGTGTAATGTTGAGTTGGTGTGATGGGGTTTGGGACGCTGGCTGTGTTTACACCCAGAGATGCTCTCCAGTTTGGTTGAAGTCGTTCTGGTTACAGACAGGGTTAACATGCCGCTCCTCTTGACAGCCTGCTCAGTCTGTGTATTTGACCGCTACGCGATCTACACCACACGCACACCTAGAGTACCACTATGGTGGCGCTATGATCCGATGCTGACGTACTGGAGCTTTCCGATTGGGAATGCTATCAGGTACAGGTGTTTACCTGACTCGTGGTGTTCTGTGTAGCAGCTTGTTTACTGGACTAGCCTTACAGGACTAGCCTAGCCTCCTCTGCTGAATATTGATGATTAATACTGTAATTGGTGAAGTAGATGAGGCCAGTTGTTCTGAGTGTATATGGCTGTCCTTTGGTATTTGAGGAGTTTGTCTTCGTGTGTCACCCTGCTGTGAAGGGGAACCCCACTGCACTTGCCTGGAGTGGTGGGCAGCCCTGTCCGTGGTGCCCAGGGAGTGCTGGAATGTAAAGATGGGTGTGGGCAGTGGATCGTTTGGTGTTGTGATTAAACCTCTGACCTCTAGAAGTAGTATCGTAGCAGTCTGTCTTCAGCCGTCAGGGTCTTCCACACCAGTATAAGCAAGTAGCATAAGCTAAGGTTAGCATTAGCGGACCTGTCTCTCAGGTGGAGTGTTTTTATACTGTGGTGGTCTTTCTCTAATTAGATTATTATTAATATTATTATTAATAATAATAATAGGTTGCACTTGTAAAGGACCATGCACATACCCGAAGATGCTTTACACTTAAAGGGGGTGGGGATATATAAACGTATGGTGAAGAATGATAGTGATGCATGTTTAAATGGGCTTTAAAGATGGAGGGAGAAAAGTGAATAGTTGGAGGTGGGGAGTTCCGTAGTCTTTGGGGGGCTGTAACACTAAGGGGCCTGCCACCCATAGAGGAAAACCTCAATCTATGACCAGCTAGATGACTCGAGTCAGGAACCGCAGCTACATGCTGCCTCACTTGCACACAGCGTATCGAATCAGGAGCCCGGTATCGCGTTACGTTTGGTGTTGCCGGGTTTTTACTAGAATGCAGCTCTATTTTATAAAACGGCACGTATTCAATCAGTCAGGCTGCATGTAAACAGGCCAGTGTCTGAACCGGACCCGAGCTCACAAGGTTTACCATGGTAACCACTTGGTTTACTTCCCATTTAACTGTATTAGGCTTTACAGATGTTTGGGTTTATGTAGAATGCTAATGAGGCTAGCATGGTGGTAGATCGATTGATCTGTTGTGGTGACGGATAGAGGGGCCTAGAGAACGATGCTAGACCTGTAGGAGACGTATTCACCAGGACATGTCCCAACCTCATTGAGACGTGCTGGAGAGCGTTGTATACGATACTTCAGGCCAAATATTCATGAACATGTTCCCATATCATGGAAAAAAAGACCCCCCTCCCCCCCCTTTATTTTTATTATTTAGATATTATTTATTTTATGTTTATAAATTATTTTATGTGTATAAATAAGTGTATCCACGTTTAGTCCAGACGGTCCGTACATAACTGTGCTTCAGTCGAGTTTGCTGTTTCTGTAATGTCACAGGAACCAGCTCTTGTACACCTGTCCACCTATTCAGCCTACAGCTGTTTAGCCCCGCCCACTCGTATTGATGTGTCGCCTGAGGGGTGTTGCGGCGCTGTGCTTTTCTGAACGAGGCAGGACGGCCTGTCAGTCTGCATGCTGGTTTCCAGGGCTAAGGCGGCTCAGAGTTGAATACCGTGATAGAACCGCGTGCTGGAGCGTTCAGCAAGGCTCTGTTTCCCCTCAGACCAGGACTACCCACCGTGGAGCCGCACACGGTCCGGGGGCTGACCCCTGGTCTATTGCCACCGTGCACAAACTGCCCACAACGTTTCTGTAAGAGTGAGTTTTTCATCAGCGCGGTCTGAGCTTCCTCCGTTTCTCGGGTAACAGCCCGTCCCGGATCCATGCTCTTTAGGTGTGAAGCGTCCCAGGTGGTCCGTGTGGAAGTCTGGCTCGGGTTGCCAAATATGAGATCCAGCTTTTTATTTTGGGCTTTCAAAGGCCGAATCCGAATGTGCTTTATTTATTTATCTATCTATCTATCTTTTCTCCCCCCCCACTAGATCGCAGCCAAGATTGGTGGAGATGTTGCAGCCCCCCCAATGAGCAATAACGGTGGCGCGGAGAGCTACCCATTCGCAGCACAGAAGCGATCCCTGGAGGACGGAGGTACACAAACGCTTCACTTCTGTGTCTTTTGTTCTCCCTAAAAGGGAAGTTGTGTTTGAGCCTGGTGTAGTGGACCAGACATGCCTAGGTAACCCATACAGCACCCAAAGACACCCACGGCTCGCTTTACACATCCGGTTAGCCGGTTACCGTGAGGAGCCCGGATCTGCAGATGCCGTGCGGACGGCTCACTGTACTGTCTGATATCGTCTTTCCTCAGATCAACCAGACAGTAAGAGGATGGCTGCTCAGAGCGACAGGGAGAATGCTACAGCGCTGTGTGAGTTCATAGCTTCACTCCTCTCTCACCACTTGCACCACATGGTTGTGCACTAGTCTCATAGGGTCCTGCACACACCGACCATCAGTTCATTAAAGCCACCTCCCTGTATCTACACTCACTCTCCAGTTTATCAGCTCCACTGGCCCTATAGGGGACACTGTAGTTCTACAGGTACAGACTGTAGTCCGTCTGTTTCTCTGTGTACTCTATTACCCTGTTCTTCAATGGGCAGGACCCCCACAGAGCAGGTATGACGTGGGTGGTGGATCGTTCTCAGCACTGCGGTAACACTGAGGTGGTGCTGGTGTGAGTGGATTAGACACAGCAGTGCTGCTGGAGGTTTGAGTGTGGATATAAGGAGGGGGGTGTGTGTGCACGTGTAGTGAGCTTTGTTAAAACGTCAGTGTGTGTGTGTGTGTGTGTGTGTGTGTGTGTGTGTGTGTGTGTGTATATATATATATATATATATATATTTTTTTATATATATATATATATATATATATATATATATATATATATATAAAAAAAAATATATATATATATATATATATATATATATATATATATATATATATATATATATATATATATATATATATATATATAAAAATATATATATATATATAAATTTATTATTTATTTATTGTTGGCTAAAAATCATTATGCATTATTGTCATACGTTTTTGTTTGCCGGTGAATTTTGTGCACCTGTTTTGTGAGGTGTGGCTCACGCTAAGATTATTTTGGCCATGCCCCTTTACCGTCCCTTCACCATCCTCAGACGGTGTGTTCAGAAATCTAACTAGACGATGAAAGACGATCAGTCCCGCTCTCGGTGGATGACTGAGTCATGTTGTATATTTAGCCTAATTAAGTAATGCCGTGGGCTGTTTCAATCCACAGCTATCGGGGCTCAGCTGGCTGCCTTGTCTCAGCAAAGGTAAGGATGTGTTCCTTTCTTCGGGGGAGAGTTTTAACAAAGAGCTGTAACAGACGTGACCTAAAAATGATGTAGCCAGGTTTACTCAGAGGTACTGTAGTCGGTGGTGGGGGTCAGTTTGGAGGAAGTCGTGTTTAAAGAAGGAGCTGCATGATGGGAGTGATAGGATAAGATGCAGAAGTCTCAGTTTAATGAACGGGTTCTAACTACCTACCCTCTGTTTAATGCATTGAGGTCAGTGTTATTAGCGATTAGCGACTTAGCTACCGCTCCCAGCGGTTTTATTATGTAGGGATGCATCAATACCGGTATCGTGTATCGGCCGATGCAGAGTTTATTTACTCACGCGCCTAAAATTGAGTCATACAGACGTTTAAAAACGTGTGACGTTAGCCGAGCACACTGCTGAGCTAATGAACTAACGACTCGGACTGTTCCCATCAGGAATGCTCTGGTTATTGGCTCGTTGTTGAGCTCAGGCAGTCGCAACCACTTCCCAGGAAGTTCATATGTGGCTTTCCCTTATCTGACTAAACATGTTTAAGGAGGTTTAGGCGTGTTGCGTTTCCCCCTTGATCTCTCTTTGTTAAACAGGCTGTAGAGAGGGTATCCTACCGTGGTTGCACAGTGTGGTTAGCCACATTGCTCAGTACCTGGCACGCAGTGTTGTTGTAGTTGTGCCACAAACAGGGCTGTCTGGAACTGAGCTTTACAGCTCAGTTAGCCTGCCAAACCTTCAGCGACTAGTAAAGCGAGCTCTTCGGGTGTGTTAGGCTTGTTATCCTCGAACTTGATGCCAAATGTGACTGTGATGGAGACTGTTGTCGAGACAGATGAGGGTTACTACTAAATGTGCTTCAATTGCAGCTTTTCTGATGTGGAACAAAACCCGCTCTTCTCCAATGCAGCGCTACTCCATTCAAGGTAACTAATGCCTAGCCTAGCTAGCTCATGCACGTCATGTACATCAACTAGCTTCCAATGGCTTAGCTGTTACAGTACACCGCACTCACCTGCACTGATTCAGTCATTAGTTATGGAATCAGACTCTCTGAAAGACACGTAGGCATACTCGGCCTGGAACCATGGCATTGATGCATCCCTATCACGGTGATGACTGTTACTCTACAGTAGATGTGATGTGTTCAGTAGGTGTAATGGGTGTTCATCTGAAAAGGTTAACTATGGGATTGGAATTTTTAAGTTGACTAAATGTACTCAAGTGTGAAGTTGCTGCTAGTGGATTATTGGCCCAGTGGCTGGCCCAGTGGCTGGCCCAGTGGCTGGCCCAGTGGCTGGCCCAGTGGCTGGCCCAGTGGCTGGCCCAGTGGCTGGCCCAGTGGCTGGCCCAGTGGCTAACTTTAAGCCCCGTCAATCTGATTTGTAATCATAACCATGTCAGTTAACACTGAATTACAGGGTGGAAGCTGCAGCAAGTGTTCGGTAGCTCCTCCTGCATGTGGTGTGTTCTGGTTTTCGCAGTGAGAATCAGTCTGAGAGTCTTTAGACAAACGTCAGAAGGTCTGCGGGCTGAATTTCAGGATGGCCTGTAAACGTGTGCCGGACTGTTTACAGTTGAGCTGACTCTGTACACTCCCGAGACTATTGTGTCTCCGTTACGAGAGGCCAGTCGGCTTGTTTAAAGCAGATGAAGCGACGGTTAAGTTTTTCACTCGGCCCTTTAATGCTAACCCCTTCTCCTTCTGTTTTCTTTTACCCTCTGCAGTGTTCGCCCCTCCTCTGTAACGGAGGAGTACAGAGTGCCTGATGGCATGGTGGGCCTCAGTAAGTACACACATCCATCTGTTCTTGTGCTGGGTGGTGGTGGTGGTGGTGTGACTTGAGTTTCAGGTTTGCTTCCAAATGGGTTCTCCACAAACAAATGCTGGTGTGGTCGCGCTTTAGTCTAGTCTAAGACTTGATTTAAGTCTTATCCATAAACCTCCTGGTGGGATGGGCATCTTTGCTGGCCGTCCGTTTATCCAAACCACATTTAGCTGAGGAAACGCGTCCAGTGCAGCAGCTGGTATTAGCTCTCCTAAGTTTCAGTCCTTTCAGGAACCAGTTACATGAAACTGCCACCTCATGGTTAGTCTCACATGTATGTGGCCTGAAGTTTGAGCTGTGCCCAGTAATGACTGGCGTAGTCGGCCAGAAAGACAGAACCTGGCCCGTATAATGGTCCTGTAATAAATGACCTCCCTGTTCAGAGTCCCACCAAGTAGCGGCCAACTGGGTATTTCCCAGAACCAGTGTCATAGGCAATGGGATCCGTCATGGGAGCGCTGGATATAGCAGTGACCCCCGTAGCGCATTCCGGCACCTCTTTAATATAGCGTAAGAGTAACTGTGCCTGTATGTGTGAACACGTAGCAAGTCCTGCTAAAGCCTGCACCGATTTGGGTACATCCTCCGCCGCACTCAGTAGCCTTTAATAAACAAAAGAGATGGCCGCACACACTATGATGTCAAACAGAGGAGATGGAGCTCCACACTCGCACTAGTTTTCCTTATGAAGCCCTGAAAGTGGGGTTTCTGAATATCTCTCCTCTTAATCTGCGTTCACACCAGCAGGCGACAGGGTGATGCTGACCGGTCGTTTCCTGTGGGAGAACGTGATTTGTAGTCATTGGCTGAGCTAAAAATCAAGTAGAGAATTTCTCATCTTTATGCAAATGAGTTATGACGCGGAGAAGCGAGATTGTAAACAATTGGCTCCGATAAATTCTCCAGTCCAATTAAAGCTCCCTAAACTCTACCAGCGTTTGGTTCCAGTTCTCAGCAGTGTGGCGGTAAACAAGGGGAAGCTCATAACGCTGCTGCTCGTCTTAGTACATGTGCATCGGTAGAAAGTGTGGAAGAAAGATGTGGAGATCAAAGTGAACTTTGTCATTCAGACTTTACTTCAGGAGTGCAAAACTGAACGCGATTGCGTTTCTCCAGACTCCGATGTGCAAACACACACGACGTACTAGAAGCATAACAGTGCAGACGAGACGTCAGTATAAACATAGAAGGGGTGGGGGAATTGTACATTACACTACATTGTAATCATTGGTGTCTCTTAGTGAGTTGGGTCTCTCGATGGCTAGCTTGGTTAGCCAGCATGCTAACTCGCCAATAGCTTTCCATGCATTACACAACTAGCCAGCTTGGCCTTGTCATGCGTGTGCATGCCCACACATGACAGGGCGGGTAGCTTCGACCACACCCACAAAGGACAAACTTGGGGCGACATGTTTTTTCGGTGTCCCAAAATGTAGTTTTGTGTGGGGACAAAAAGCCACGACAAAGAAGCTTGGTATAAAGAGAGATTCATGTGCGTGTTGTTGAGGTGTGGTATAGTAAACGTCTATAACAGGTTAATACTGAAACAGTCCTCTTGTGAACTTCACAGCCTTCATTTTATCCAATCAGCTGTTATTTGGGACAGGAATGTACCACAGCCAGGTGTTAATGACCAGATTGGCAGATTAGCTGCTGTACAGTAATGATGATGATCCAGCGACCCCGTCATTATCCCATGAAACCGCCATCTGTAAACAGGATGGTCCTCCTTTCAGCCATTCTGTAGGGACACTAGTGCTTCATGGGACGCCATCAGTAACAGTAAACCTGAACATCACAATCCAACACCAGGACCGACTGTAAACCACCCAGCAGTAATCTTTACCATTCCACACAAACCGGAGCTCATCTCTGCCTTCCATTTCTTTTGGAAATGTACCACACTCTTTGAACTGGTCTGATTGGCTCTGTGCTCTCGTTTGCTGTGCAGTCATTGGTCGAGGAGGAGAGCAGATCAATAAGATCCAGCAGGAGTCCGGCTGTAAAGTTCAGATCGCTCCAGGTGAGGCGACACCTTACGTTAACCAGACTGTGTAGTACACCCCGGGCACACTGGACAGAGAGCTGCTCATGTAACCCCTTCAGATCCCAGTGTTTTATTGTGATGAGCTCGTTTGTCTACTTACGTGGTTACGAGGGTTGACATGGTAACGATTTGGGTCACAGCCTGCAGCAGGAAACACTCAGTATAGAGAATATAATCTCTGAATTATATACAGGTGGGACGTCTAGACCAGTGTTTCTCCACCCTGGTGCTGGAGGCAGCCTGCCTGGCACGTTTCAGTGCCTTCCCTGCTGCTCCCCACCTACCAGCTCATTAACAGGCCCTTCCAGAGGGCTGGGGTGTTAAAGCAGGGGACCCACTCCAGCCTGCAGGGCAGGGTGCCTCCAGGACCAGGCTTGAGAAAGATCAGCGAACGGCAATCAACTGTTCCTTTTTAATAAAAACGGAAGTAGGGAAAATCTCAGCTGCTAGTATAGAGCTGGTGAACCACCTGTAGATGATCCACCTACTGCGTACATAACCACAGCCATCCTTTACTGGCAAGCTGCCAATCAAACGGGCTTCGCTCTCCAGCCTCCGATTTTCTTGGCCAATAAAAGGCCTGGACCTCAATTTATAGAACGTGATCATGATTTAAATCCCAGTACTGGGAACGATTAGATACAGCCTTCAGCCCGATCTCCTGCGGCTTTCAAACCGGAAGGGCGGCACGTTTTAGGACCGTGGACCCGACAAGCCCGCTTGTTCTGTTAACTGATTTAACATGTACCGCGTATCGAGCTCTCTGTAGAGCCCTCTTTAGTCACTGGTGTGTGGTGCAGGTCTGCCAGGAGACGTTAAGTGAATGAATGAATGATGTAGCAGGAGTGTGGTTTCACTGATGGTGTGTTTATCTGCAGACAGTGGAGGTTTACCTGAGAGAAACGTCTCCCTGACCGGATCTCCTGAAGCCATTCAGTAAGTGTGAACTCCCTGCTCCCTCACTACACTCTTCCTCTGGGCGAGCCAGTAGCTTTTATTTTATTAACCAAAGAACAGAAAGACGAATCTGTTAACTGTACCGCTGCTGCTTTAAAATCCAGAGTAGACCGAACCTCCTAAGTTATTTAATTTGAGTTTGTAAAGATTTGTGATTTTAAATCAGGGCTGAAAATGATCTAATGACTGTGCTTTAGTTATTTCAGAGGCTTTTTCTTAAAAAGCCTTTTCTTTTTCATGATTTACTCGGCCTAATGATTCATATCTACGGTTGGCTTAACTGTTTACAATTTACAGACAGAGTTTATATGTATGTAACTCGAACAGAGCATCACTGATAATGCTTGTTAACTGTACTCTGAGATGGAGGAGGGCGATTACAGCAGGAATTAAAAAACGTCATTTAATTTGACATCAGAATTTCAGACGAACTGGAAACGTGTTTTTCGTGTTAACGTTTTACACTGTGCTGGAATAAATTCAGTTTACGTTACGCCCCCTTTTTCATCAAGCTTGTAGATCAGATGTAATCACGCCCCGACCGTTTCCTCTATGCTATATGAAGCCACACTGACATTATCATGATAATGGTAAAAGGTCACGTTGCTTAGCTATGCTTTGAGCTGTGTGGGACGATTCCAGCATTCCCGTGTGGGACGATTCCAGCATTCCCGTATGGGTGGTCTGGACCATGTGAATGAAACAGGAGCTGAAACGTGCCAGTTTGGTCACCTCCGTGTCTTTAACCTCGGCTCTGTTTCTTCACAGGAAGGCGAAGATGCTTCTGGATGACATTGTCTCGCGGGGGCGGGGCACTCCGCCCGCCACTTTCCACGAGACCAACGGGAGCGGCCACATGCAAGAGATGATGATACCGGCTGGGAAAGCCGGCCTGGTCATCGGCAAGGGAGGAGAAACCATTAAACAGCTCCAGGTGAGCTCCATGGTCTCGGAGTTGGAGAACGTGTGGTTCTGGGTTCTGGATTCAGCTGAACCGGTTGAGAGACGTGATGGGTTGTAGTAATGAGGTACGTGTGGAACTGTGTGCAGGAACGTGCTGGAGTGAAGATGATTCTGATTCAGGATGCGTCTCAGGGACCCAACGTAGACAAGCCCCTTCGCATCATTGGAGAACCATACAAAGTGCAGGTGGGTCGCAGGGCTTGGATGTTTGAGGTGGTGGTAACCGTGCTCTACGCTTGTGTGATCAGGTGGTCCGTATTTTAACGAGCACGCTTCGCGAGAGGAGGTCCTGTAATGCGATAGGTGGGTAGTTTGACCTGCCGATTTGTATGGGATACAAGATCTCCAATTTTTCCAAATGGCCTTCATCAAAACCTCAACTGCAGTGTACGTCAGGAGCTGCACTTCACAGCAGTAACAGCGCTAGGCTAATACCGTGGCTTAATTTGACGTACCAGGCACCACCCGACCAGACAAACGTGCTGCCCTGCGAGAGGTGCCATCCCCAAAAAAGCTGTGGGCGTCATGAACTTAAATATTAGGACTCAAATGAAGCTCTATTTTTATTAGTGGTTAGCCTCGTCTACGGGTCACTGAATGGGGAGGGAGAGAGACGGAGGGGGGGGGTGTGAGTTTCTCAGTTGCCGTCTTTGTGCAGTTTTGTAAACCCTCACGTCTCCCAGTGCGATTACTCCCCCAGTTAAGGTGCAGCGAGAGAATTCTAGCTGGTGAAGAGGAAGAGGCTTCAGCCTTGACCGTTACTGAGATGTGGATTTAAGCAGGACTACTGTTCGTGTTCGAGCTATAGGGAATGATTCACTCGGGGGCAGATCGGAGTGAGGGGGCTTGTACGACCTGCTGACATGACTGGGTTAGAATCGGAGGGGTTGTCTGTGATCACTCGGATGTCATCATGTCACCAGGTTAGACACGCCCTGCTCACGTAGGGCTTTAAAGGGTGAAGTATGAAGAGGCTTGTCATTCCGCTCATGTATGAGTACACGGCGGAGGGGGATCGCCTTCCTCCAGGTGACACAGAGTACAGACGTGCAGAGAAGTGTGTAAACAATCAATCTGGAAAACGATACAGCAGATATGATGGGTGAATCCGACGTTGGTACACAGTAAACAGGCAGGACAGCTCTCAGAGTTTTCGGATTTAAGCTAAGGGCATCATATTAAATGATAAAGTTTTGTTCTTATTGATTGTATTTTATTTTCTGCTCTCAGCAAGCTCGGGAGATGGTGCAGGAGATCCTGAGGGAGAGGGATCACCCTGGATTCGGAGACAGAAACGACTACGGCTCCCGGATGGGAGGGGGAATTGAGGTGTGTGGCTTTCGTACATGATCAGTGTGGCGTTTGAGAACACTACTGCGTGTGTGTGGCAGCAGCGTTCTCATAAAGCCAGCATGCTCACTGCAGGGAGAAATGATTTCCTGAAACTGAATATTTGGTGGTTTGAAGCTGCACAGTGGGAGTTTTGGCATCACAGATTATTGGCTGATCTTGTACTGCAGGCTAGAGTAACTATTCTCCTGACCTCTTCGACGGACTCGATGTGAATCACGTGACTCTAATCTTCAGATCTCTGATCTCCTAGGTGCCAGTCCCACGTCACTCTGTGGGTGTCGTGATCGGCCGTAACGGAGAGATGATCAAGAAGATTCAGAATGACGCAGGAGTCAGGATACAGTTCAAACCCGGTGAGTCGCTCTCTCCCGCTCGTGTGCCTGGGGGTGTGCCTGGGGGTGTGCCTGGGGGTGTGCTTGAGCGTGTGCCTGAGCGTGTGCCTGAGCGTGTGCCTGAGCGTGTGCCTGAGCGTGTGCCTGAGCGTGTGCCTGAGCGTGTGCCTGAGCGTGTGCCTGAGCGTGTGCCTGAGCGTGTGCCTGAGCGTGTGCCTGAGCGTGCAGTAAATACTTAACCTCTTCTTGTGTGTTAGATGACGGTAACGGGCCCGACAAGATCGCTCACATCATGGGGCCTCCTGACTGCTGTGAGCACGCAGCCAGCATCATCAACGACCTCCTACAGAGCATCCGCGTTCGGGAGGAGGGCGGAGGGGTGAGTGGCGAGTGCTGGAGAGCGAGTGTTTAGGATGGTGTGGTTCAGGGTTGAGATCTCAGGGGGTTTTGTTGGTGTGGCTTACGGCTTCATACTCAAACCACCCAGACAATAACAGTTGATCCTGTAGTTAAGGCGGCGCGGGCTTCCGCCTGTGTATTGGGGGGCTTCAGTTTCTCAGCCCCACCTTATTAGCCATGCAGGATTCGAGTGTTACTTCGGTTATCGTTTGGTGTAATCAAGCCTGTAATGCTTAATGGTTTCTCTCCTCCTCAGGGACCCCCTGGTCCTCCAGGCACAGGTATGCCCCCGGGTGGGCGTGGCCGAGGGCGTGGTCCAGGCAACTGGGGTCCTCCTGGCGGTGAGATGACCTTCTCTATCCCCGCTCACAAATGTGGCCTTGTGATTGGTCGAGGAGGCGAGAACGTGAAGGCGATTAACCAGCAGACGGGCGCGTTCGTGGAGATCTCGCGCCAGCCCCCACCCAACGGAGACCCCAACTTCAAACTGTTCACTATCCGGGGGTCGCCCCAACAGATAGACCACGCCAAGCAGCTCATTGAGGACAAGATCGAGGTACGTGAAGGAAGCGGTCCGGTTATGGAATATAGGCCCACCTTTAAGTGTAGCTGTGGTCTCATGTGTTCGTTTTTTTTAGGGTCCCTTGTGTCCTGTAGGTCCCGGTCCTGGTGGTCCTGGCCCAGCTGGTCCAATGGGCCCCTACAACCCCAATCCATATCAGCCTGGACCCCCAGGAGCCCCACCACAGTCAGTATTTCTAAACTCGTGCCTTATCTATGTATTTGCTGACTGGCTTTTAAAGCTGCGGCGGTCACTCGCTTCGGTCTTCCTGCCCGTCTGTGTTTAACGACCCTCAGTTATTTCAGATAGCCACAGTTTGTACACTGAAGAGCTGAAATGTGTGCGTATCAATTTGACTGGTCCTGGGTGGACACTGTCTTACCTGCTGGATAGTTGGACGGGGCTGTAACCAATCTTTAATAGAACTTGTTTATTATAAGGTTAAAACAGAACCCTAAACAAATATGGCTGCCGTGGTCTGTAGTGGGACGTCTGTGCATGCATCCATACACCGCACACCAATTTACGGTCACCTTGAACCATGTCATTGAATTAAACACCATGAGGGTCTCTGAGGTGGTTCCGTTTTGGTCCAGGGAGCTCATATAGAACGTAATGGCCTCTCCTTCACTCGCTCCTTAGTCCAGTGTAAGGCGGGTGTGCGGTTTGGTAGTTCTAGTGCTGTGTGGGGGTTGGGATGGTTGTTAAGTCCGCCTGATGTGTTTGTGTGTTTGTACAGTGGTGGTCCTCCAGGTGCTCATCAGTACCCTCCTCAGGGTTGGGGAAACACCTACCAGCAGTGGCAGCCACCCGCACCTCATGACCCCAGTAAGGTTCCTCTCCTCCACTGTAATGAGTTCTCGAAGATGCTCTGTAATGTTAAGTCTGTGGATCTTGGGAACCGGTTTGGTCGGTTGGTCAGTCAGCCTGATACTCCTGTCTCTCCGTTTTGCAGGCAAGGCAGCAGCAGACCACAGTGCAGCCTGGGCAGCGTACTACGCGCAGTACTACCAGCAGCCTGCAGGAGGTGCCATGCCAGGTCAGGCACCCAGTGGGCAGCCAGCAGCTCCAGCCCCTGCCGACCAGAGCCAAGCAGCCCAGAGCACAGGCCAGCCTGACTACACCAAAGCCTGGGAGGAGTACTATAAGAAAATGGGTAAGAGTGTTCGGACGTGCGCTCATTTCAATCAAGTGGGGTCCCTGTGTGGGGTCCCTGTGTGGGGTCCCTGTGTGGGGTCCCTGTGTGGGGTCCCTGTGTGGGGTCCCTGTGTGGGGTCCCTGTGTGGGGGGCTGTAAAATGGGTTATGGCTGATAAGTGTTGGGTAGATGAGTGTTGATGCACTGTGGATGTTGTCTCTCGAGTCACGTGACTCTCCTTGTTCGTTGTAAGTGACCCAGTAAGCCTTTTGTGTTCACAGCTCAGCAGGGTGGTGGCGCTGCTCCAGCAGCAGGTGCTGCTCCGGCGGCGGCAGGAGCCGCAGCAGGACAGACTGATTACAGCGCCGCCTGGGCGGAGTATTACAGACAACACGCTGCTTATTACGGCCAGACCGGACAGACGCCAGGCCAGCCTGCAGCCGCACCGCAGGGCCAGCAGGTATGCATGCTCGCGCACACACGCACACGTGACTGGACGGCAGGGACAACCATGAAACCGGCTTCTCTGGAGTTACAGAGCGAACCGAAGATCGTATGATCTTAGCACTGTTGTCTACACAACTGGATAAACGCACAAGCGAGAGAGTCCTCCAGAAGGAGGCTGCTGCTGCTGCTCGGGCTGGGTATCAGGTCAGGGCCTATCCACTGTTAAGGATCTTCCACAGGCATGTGTGCATATCTAGTAGGCACCGCACACAGTAAACACTTCAGCGTGTGGAATCGGTGCTGTAACCGTGAAGCAGACCAGGGGGGCGGTTTATCAACATGCACGAAGAACCAGACGCATCCCAAACTGACACTAGCTCGCTGCGTTTCAGGGGGGTCGCTCATTTGACCCGTTCTGGGGTCTGTATGGACTCCAGAGTGTGACTCCGCCTTCACCTCTCGGGTTCTGTTTCGGTTCTCTTGCTGATGCTCTCTTTCCCCTTCCTGTTTTCCAGGCACAGTGAAGTGAACTTGGACAAACTCTCAGCTCACTGGTCCCCCCCACTCTTCCTCGATGACTTCCACTTCTCCTGCCTCCTTTTTTTTTTTTTTTTCTCTTCCAGGTGACACAATGAACAAAAAGCCTTTTTTATTTTTATTATTCAGTTTTTTCTCTCTGCCCCCTTTTTCTGTGAAATGGACTAAAACCCAGCGTAGCTGACTTCCTCCTCACTGCTTCATCTTTTCCTCACCTCCTAAATGTGATTCTAAAACCGTCGCCAGGAAAACTAAAGGGAACGTGTCGCATCATCACTGGCTAACCTCCATCCGGCAACTGAACTTGCACTTCATGTCTTTGCATTTTTTTTTTCTTTTTGTTTTTTTTTTTAAATAAAATGTTTAGAAAGAAAGCGGAAAAAAAATCTAACGGTCCGTTATACCTTCAGGTGTTATTACTGCATATACCACACGTCTAGCCAACTTTTATTTCCCCCTTTTAGACTTTTACTTTAGTTTTAATGAGTTCTGTAGGTGAGTTTGAACATTCCCAGTGTCTTGGCTCTGAGCTTTTACTGTTTCCTTTATAAAGGTGTGCGTGTGCTCGACTGCATGGTCGTCCTGCGGTGTGTGTGGGTGTGGTTGTGTGTGAGGTGTGAATGGTTATTCCTCTTTCGTGTCCTTTTCATTTCCTAGTCATTTGTTTTCAGGAAGTCCAAGAAGCCCTGATGTATAAATATATATATATATTGAACACCTTGGGGGTTTTTGTTCGATTATGTTTCTCTCCCCTGCCCCGCCCCTTTTCTTTTTTTTCTTTTTTTACTGGTTGTTTTTAAGAACTTCACAATAAAAGGAGATATGCAGACCGTTCTTTGTCTACGCTCACTTTGCTACTGAGTCAGCAGAGTGTGGTTTACTTCTAGTTTATAGGAGCTCATGATATGGAGTAAAATTACCATAATGTGATTACAGCGTTTCACTAAAACTGTCATCAGGTGCAAACGACCCTGTGTAACTTTTTTCTTTCTGTAACATGTTTCAATAAAATCCAAAAGTGATTAAGGATGTGCAGTTCACTTTTTGACCAGTAGGAGGGAGGTGGTGCTAGTGAGCAGCTCTAGAATCAAGTTACTCTCTTCCATAGTGAAGGTACAGGACTTGGTTTGGGGTGACGTCCCCTGCTGCTTTAGACGCCCATTTACACCCTGTGATTTGGTCCTAGACCTAAACAACCGGTTTCTGTTATTAATGAAATAATTTGAGTTTCATATTTTTATTAGAGGGTCACCATTTAAAAATCTTAAGCTCTCAACACTCCTCTGATTACAGACTAACATCTGACAGTTATATTTAATATTCCTGGTAATTATACAGTTGTGGTCAAAATAATAGCAGTGTGTTTAAACACACTATCTATAGTTTTTATTTCTGTGCACTGGGATCACGGCACACTGTCTTCTAAATCAAACATGAAGAGAAATATCTGATTTTTAACTACTTTTAAAAATAAAAAATGAATATTGGGCTGTGCAAAAAAAAGGTCTGCAATTTACAAACTCAAAATATAATACAAAAAATATATAATTTATTTTTATTTTATTTTATTTTTTTTTTTTTTTAGGATTTAGGATCACTGACCTAATATTTATTTGGGTAACCATGTGGTGTGTGTTGTTTTTTTTTTTTTTTTTATTATTTTTTTTTTTTTAAAAAGAACTGCTTTACATCTGTGTTGCCTAGAGTCAACCAACTTCTGGCACTTGTCAACTGGTATTCCAGCCTCAGAGACGACATTTTTGATCTCACCCCCCGAGTTTTCTATTGGATTAAGGTCCAGGGATTGCTTTGCGTTTACTGGTGTGTTTAGGGTCATTGTCTTGTTGAAACACCCATTTCAAGGGCATGACCTCTTCAGGTCTTCTGATCTAGGCAAACTGGTCCATGATCCCTGGTATGCGGTAAACAGGCCCATATCATGATGCTGGCGCCACCATGCTTCTCTGTCTTCAGAGTGCACTGTGGCTCAGAGTCTGACAAACTGTCTGTGGCCCCCCAAAAAGAACTATTTCACTTTCATCAGTCCACAAAGTGTTTCTCCATCTCTCTTTAGGCCAGCTGATGTGTCCTTTGGCTAATGGTATCCGCTTCAATAGATGTCTTTTTTTAACAGAGGGACTTCGTGGGGACTTGCTAATAGATTAGCTTCACACAGGCGTCTTCTGTCACAGTGCTCACAGGTAACCTGAGCTAGTCTTTGATCATCCTGGAGCTGATCATTGGCTGAGCCTTTGCCAGTCTGACTTCTCTTCGATCCATTCGAACGGTAGTCCTCCGTTTTCCTCCACGTCTCTCTGGTTTTGCTTTCCATTTTACAGCACTGGAGCTCACTTCAGCTGAACAGCCTGTCGCTCTCTGCACGTCTTTATCAGTTTTACCCTCTCCAGTCAACGTTTTAATCAAAGCACGCTGTTCTTCTGCACTGTGTTTTGAACGACCCATGTTTCTCAGGCTTTAGAGGAGAAACGCATGTACAGCCTGCTTCAGCCTTAAATAAGGGCCACCTGGTTCACACCTGCTTCCTCACAGATTGATTGACCTCACTAATTAAATTCCACACTGCAATTATGGAACACACCTCTTTCAATTAAGGAGCATGCATACTGGTTTTCTAATGATCTACTGCACCAACTGGTGAACTGTTCGTCATGGGGTAATATAATCTGTCCCAGTGACTGGTCTGGTTAGTCATACTGGACTGATAATATTTTGAACCCTCTGATCTTCTCTGTTGGTTGCTATCTGGAGACGACCTGAAGAGAATTGGTTCCCCTTCCAGGTCTTGGTTCCTCTGGAGGGTTCTTCCTCTTGCTCTGAGGGAGTTTTCACCTTGCCCCGGTCGACTCTGTCTTGCTCACCGGGGTCTTGGACTCTCCGTACAGCTGCTTCATGACAACATCGGTCCTAAAGAGCGCTATGTAAATAAACCTGACGTGACTCCACAGCTGCGCTTCCTTCACCGGCTTCCTGTAGCTGCTCAGATCAGATGTGAAACTCTGATGCTCGTCTACAAAGCCAGGAATGGACCAGCCCCTCCCTACCTTATGGGAATGGTCAAGAGGTGAGCTGAAGCTCGAGCCCTTCGATCCTCAAGTACAGCTCGGCTTGAACCGCCAGACGAGTGCCCTGATGGTGGACTGAACTCCCACTGGCTGTCTGGATTACGATGCTAGGTTTTGCACAGGCTGAGCTTAGCTTATCTGCTCTCTAGCTATGAGCGCTGAACACCTGATGGATACCTGGGTTGCCAGGTATTGCACTTCAGCCCTATTTAACTCTGCTGTGTTTTTCTTTCTAGGCATCATCCTTGGCTGTTGTTGGGAAACGTCTGAGGTCAGGGCTCGTTTTGGACTCTACCCTGCTGGTTCTAGCTAGGGAACATTCTCTGACAGGACACTGAGCACAGTTTCAAGTCGCTCTGGATAAGAGCTTCTGCTAAATGCCATAAAAGTCAACAGATATTAATCTGTAGAAGTTTTACAGCTTCCTCATATTTTCTATCTGCTCTGTTCTCGGCCTGCTGGCTATTATTCACATGTGACTGGAAACACCTTGTATAAATGGTGGTTAAAAATGTGGCTCAGCCAATCAGGCGTCAGTTTCTCAGGTCTGGCTGTAGAGGTGACGTCACTCGGAGGCTCCGTTAGAAACGCTTTGTTTATTAAAGTCACAGTTAAGAATCTGTACAGCAGTGAAAAACAACCCAGCAGCACTAAACCGAACACCGAGCACACGCAGGAGGGCAGGCGGCTCTCCGTCCACCAGCCGGATCCCTATTTGGTTCTAAACACAAAGCCTTCAGCGCAGCCTGACTTTAAAGCTAGACACGACAGTATTTACCAAAAACACGGCCTAACAAAAAACCAACACTGAACAGAAACAGTTACAACACCTCCTCACGGAGTTCTGACGGTGAACGTGGGAAACCCTCCCTGTCTGCTCAAACCGGACCTCTGAAGCCGCGTCACGCCCTGTAGTCGCTCGTATCAGTAACCCCACAGCATGGTTTCTCCGTTACCTGGTAACCTAAAGCCAAACCTCTCAAACGCTCCCTATAACCTGAAGACCCAGACTGTACACAGAGACGCTCTGAGGGTTTGGGGTGGAATGCTCGGTTCTAAAGGAGGTCAGAGGTGTAGAACCGTTTACAGTGGTGGTGAATGGAACCAGACGTCCCCCTCTAAAATGTAATAGATATTAACGCGCTGCCTGGGATCCTGTTTTTCAGTAGTTTAGAGAGGTACATACACACGGTCTCCGCCCCCGAAAGTGTTTATATATAAATAACTGGGTTTTCTGGTTGAGCGATACATGAAGGAAGTTATAAGGCTATAATACACATATATGTTAGTGTATGTATTGTCTGTGTGCGTGTTTCGTCTGCGTGTGTATGTTTTGTTTGCGGTTTGTCCGTGTGTGTGTGTCTGTGTTTTGTCTGTGTGTGTGTGTTTTGTCTGCTTTTTGTCTGTTTGTGTGTTTTGTCTGCTTTTTGTGTGTGTGTTTTGTCTGCTTTTTGTCTGTGTGTGTGTATGTTTTGTCTGTGTGTGTATGCTGTGTCTGCGTTTTGTCTGTGTGTGTGTGTTTTGTCTGCTTTTAGTCTGTGTGTGTGTGTTTTGTCTGCTTTTTGTCCGTGTGTGTGTGTGTGTTTTGTCTGTGTGTGTATGTTTTGTTTGTGCGTTTTGTCCGTGTGTGTTTTGTCTGAATTTTGTCTGTTTGTATGTGTTTTGTCTGCATTTTGTCCGTGTGTGTGTTTTGTCTGCTTTTTGTCTGTTTGTGTGTGTTTTGTCTGCTTTTTGTCTGTTTGTGTGTGTTTGTTGTGTCTGCGTTTAGTCCGTGTGGGTGTGTGTTTTGTCTGTGTGTGTGTGTTTTGTCTGCTTTTTGTCCGTGTGTGTGTGTGTGTGAACCTACAAGAGTAAAGAAAGTGAGGATGGTAAAATGGTTATAACAAGTCTGAAATAATAAGTTTGCGTTTTGTCTTTGTGGTTGTGTAACAGAGAATTTATATATTTATTTATTTATTGGGTTTTTTGGTGGAGGGATACATGAACAGTGTTATAACAGTCCCTAAAAACAAACGTGTGA
>JAMWET010001482.1:65000-77500 GCA_024036415.1 Prochilodus magdalenae | reverse complement strand
GTGAGTGGAAGCCCAAGGTGGGTGTTTCTAATAAAGTGGCCAGTGAGTGGAAGCACCAGGTGGTGTTTCTAATAAAGTGGCCAGTGAGTGGAAGCCCAAGGTGGGTGTTTCTAATAAAGTGGCCAGTGAGTGGAAGCCCAAGGTGGGTGTTTCTAATAAAGTGGCCAGTGAGTGGAAGCCCAAGGTGGGTGTTTCTAATAAAGTGGCCAGTGAGTGGAAGCCCAAGGTGGGTGTTTCTAATAAAGTGGCCAGTGAGTGGAAGCCCAAGGTGGGTGTTTCTAATAAAGTGGCCAGTGAGTGGAAGCAGTGTGGGTGTTTCTAATAAAGTGGCCAGTGAGTGGAAGCACAGTGTGGGTGTTTCTAATAAAGTGGCCAGTGAGTGGAAGTCCAAGGTGGGTGTTTCTAATAAAGTGGCCAGTTAGTGAACATATGGAGCCAGTGTTATGCCATGTCACCTCTGGCTTGCCGTAGCTGATCCCTCTCGGCCTCGCGCTGCTCTCGGCTCTGACTGCTCCTCACTCCTAACGCACCGATCACCAAACGACGAGCCAGAGCTGCACTCGTCTGAGGACGCTCTTTAGCGGGTAAGAGGTAATCTGCAGAGAGAGAGAGACAGAGAGAGAGAGAGAGAGAGAGAGAGAGAGAGAGAGAGAGAGAGAGAGAGAGAGAGAGAGAGAGAGAGAGAGAGAGAGAGAGAGAGAGAGAGAGAGAGAGAGAGACAGAGACAGAGAGAGAGAGAGAGAGAGAGAGAAAGAGAGAGAGAGAGAGGGGGAGAGAGGGAGGGGGAGAGAGAGGGAGAGAGATGAATTAATAATTATTAATATATATAGAATACCCTTTTGCACGACAATCCTCCCGGAGAACAGATATATCGCAGTGTACATCTGTTTACTGATCAGTTTAAATCAGACAGGCTACAGGCTACAGGTCAGGGAGTAAGAGAGAGATCACCTACAGCAAAATAAAGTCCTGTAAAGCTAAACACAAACAAGGTGTGTAAATAAGGAGGTTAGAGGAGTACCGGAGGAGGCGCGGGCTTTGGCTTTAGTGGCTGAGGAGGATTTGGAGAGTGGACGAACCTTCAACATGGGGTGTTTGGTCCTCAGAGCATCACGTGCTACAAGAGAGAGAGAGAGAGAGAGAGAGAGAGAGAGAGAGAGAGTGAGATAGATTAGAGAGATAGACGAGATAATAATTTTTAATAACTCAGGCACACATTTCGCAGACTGTAGAGATAGTCACATGTAGAGAGAGAGAGAGAGAGAGGGAGAGAGTCTGTGTTGTAGGACTGGGACAGTCCTCCCAGCGTGTTATCTGTGTGTTCAGTGTACAGAGAGTTTACTGAGGGGATTTAGAGATCAGGAGGCTACAGGTCAGGAGAGAAGAACTGGGAGAGAAGTTGGAGACAGGGGGGGAAACAGGGAAGAGGGAGGGATTGAGGAAGGGGGAGGGATAGAGAACACAGAGACAGAGGTCTGAGAGGGTAGAGGAGTACCGGAGGAGGCGCGGGGAGGAGGAGAGAGAGTAGAGGAGCAAGAAGAGAGAGGACGAGTCTTCGTGAGAGAGAAAGGCTGAGGGAGGAGTGAGAGATAGAGAGAGCGTAGCGTTCACAGATGGTGTCTGTGTGAGAGAGAGAGACAGATGAGAGGGAGAGGTATAGGAGAGAGAGAGAGAGAGAGAGAGAGGGAGAGACGGAGAAGGGAGAGAGTGAGAGGGAGAGATAACAGTAGAGAGAGAGAGGAGAGGAGAGAGAGGAGAGAGAGAGAAGGAGGAGAGGGAAGGGAGGAGAGGGAGAGGGAGAGGGAGAGGGAGAGAGAGAAGGAGAGGGAGAGGGAGAGAGAGAGAGAGAGAGGGAGAGAGATGCGCGGTTCTGCTTGTGTAGCCGAGGTTAAGGATATGATCATTATGAAGATGTAATCAGCTCATATCAAACTCACCAAGCGTATCGGAGGAGACAGCGAGAGAGAGGAGAGACGTTCGTAGCAATCAATTCCACTTTAAAAAATGTCAAACCCTTTCTGCCTGAAACACACACACACTAATTATACTCTGCTCTGTACAATATTAAAAATTAATTACCTAATTAATTAATTACCTGTTGTAAATGTCGGTTTAAAATAGAATACACTACATTAACAGACATTTTAAACTACACTCATTACTTCTAATACATTCTAGAAACAGACTACACCATCTTCCTCAACACTGCTTCACTCCTCAACACTGGACTCATACAAAATGTGTCTGCAGGGCCTCAACGTGTCATCGCTTCACTCCTCAACACTGCTTCGCTGTCAAACTGCTTTCTGCCTGAAACACACCTCACACGTGCTTCACTCCTCACACTGCTTCACACACACTCACACTGCACACACACAGCTTCACTCACAGACTGCTTCACATCCTCAACACTCTGCTCTGTACAATGCTTTAACTAAAACTGATTCCTTGCTTCAACACTGCTTCACTCTCACCACTGCTTCACTAATTAATTAAACTGCTACCTGTTGTAAATGTTCGGTTTTCACTGCTTCAATAGTAATACACTACATTACTCCTCAACACGATTTTAAAAACTACACTCATTACTTCTACTACATTCTAGAAACAGACTACACCATCTTCCTCAACACTGCTTCACTCCTCAACACTGCTTTAATGTGTACACTGCTTCATTCCTCAACACTGCTTCACTCCTCAACACTGCTTCACTCCTCAACACTGCTTTAATGTGTACACTGCTTCATTCCTGAACACTGCTTTAATGTGTACACTGCTTCATTCCTGAACACTGCTTTACTCCTCAACACTGCTTTAATGTGTACACTGCTTCATTCCTGAACACTGCTTTAATGTGTACACTGCTTCATTCCTGAACACTGCTTTAATGTGTACACTGCTTCATTCCTGAACACTGCTTTAATGTGTACACTGCTTCATTCCTGAACACTGCTTTAATGTGTACACTGCTTCATTCCTGAACACTGCTTTACTCCTCAACACTGCTTTAATGTGTACACTGCTTCACTCAACACTGCTTTAATGTGTACACTGCTTCACTCCTCAACACTGCTTCACTCCTGAACACCGCTGATTCTTTAACACTGAATTAATATACGGTCTACGATCCGGATGATGATGTACTATGTCCTCCAGATCTCCTGTCCTGAACAGACTCACTGGTAGGAGCTGAACGCTCTGATTAAATCCTCCATTTTAAACTCGGAGGGGAAGTCGTAGATTTCTACGATGTGTGAAAGCTCGTCCTCCCGAAGCTCCACCTCCTCATCCTCTGGAGACCAGTTATAGTAGTTGAACTGTGGATCCTGAACGGAGGTCTTTTCCTGCCCAGCCTTCTGAGCGATCTGAAACAGGAAGTAAAACTCAGGGCGGCACAATATGAACAAAATACATTCCTGAGATCAGGTTCTGACTGTGTCAGGATATCTGATAAACATCTGATGACCCAGTAAACGTGACACGGTTAAACACCGCTCATGGTTTTGAACAGACTTCTGTTGAGTTATGTGAACCCGTCTCACAGAAACACCCAGGGAAGACGTGATTGGTCCATGTGAAGGATCACTGCACGGATGGATAGATCACTCTGGGGAAAGAAAGCAGATAAACTGTTGTACCTCTTCTAGAAGGTGTGGATCCAGACACTCTCCTTCGTCTGTAAACAGCGAATCCCAGTCATCCCCTCCTTCTTCCTCTTCCTCTTTCTTTTCCTCTTCATTCACTATCTCTTCTGCACCTGCAGTCTGGGGCTCGCTGGTTGTTCCCATGGTTGGTTTCACCTCTTCGGAGGCGACCCTGTTTCCCGTGTCCTCTGTAGACAGCTCCGCCTTCTGAGTCAGCGGTTCATCGTTTTCTTTATCCCCCTCTTCTTTCACCCGCTGTTCTCCCTCACCATTCGGGATGCCCTCTTCTCCTGCTTTGGTCTTATCTCCACTTGCCTTGTCCTTCTTGTTCTTGTTGTATTTTCTGGCCTTGTCAGTGTATCGGGGTCTGGGCCTGGATTTCTTGTCCCCCGGAGTTTGGTGGTTGTCTCCGGGCTGAGGGGTAGGGTGTGCCTCGCCCACTTGGCCCTGGCGTTTCTTGGGCACGTAGAGAGGAGCGTCTGGCTTCTTGGAGCGGGCAGGAGCGGAGGCTTTGGATTCACACTCGGGGCGGCTGCTGTCCTCCATCACCAGGCATGTAAAACTTCTCCTGGAAAAAAGGGGGAGGTTACAAATCTCAGAGAATTGAGTACAACATCCCGCACCCAGTCAGACAACAGCTCACTCTCACTCTATACTTGACATAAGGTGGTACAGTGCAGTGAAGGTCTTGTTCCATGTGCGGTAAATAGCTCCAAAGCAGATGTTAATGATTGGCTGATCTTTGAGACATGGTTGTCCGGGTTCAGTCTCACACTCTGTACAAGGGGAGTTACATTAGAGGTACCTTCGGAGTATTTCAGGCACAAATGAGCCTGGAACAATGAGAGCTGAACAACCACACAGCCAACAGAGCCAGCCGGTCTGTCTACTGATGTTCAGCCATTTACAACCCTAATTCCACCCTGTTTTAGACTCAAAAGATTATTTTAACTGAATAAGAGCAAAGCTACTACGCTAGTAACAGCAGCTAGTCTGAAACCAGCACCTCGCTGTTGTTATGATTAGCATTTTCATTATTATTCCCGTTAGCTGGACGTTTTACGCTCTCTGGGTGTATTAATAAACCTCAGACACCGAATTAAAACACTACACAATCGAGCTGAAGGTTCATTTCTGCACTAAATTCGTAAACTAGGCTGAAACAGGAGCGTTATGTCCGCCTACCTTACTCGGTCTCGGAGCTCCGAACTGCTGAAACCATGGCCGGATGTTTGGCGGTGACGTCATTAGTAAGCGACAGCGGACGGCTTGTTGGGATTTGTAGTTTTTGCAGCCGAACACGCTTTAAAGAAGTCATACGAATGTTTGTACACCATGATTTGGTCCTTAAATTAAAATTAAAATGCTGAAATAGACTAAATAAAAAACGCCTCTGTCTAAATAAGATCAGTTATCGTAGTATTTAATTAGCTAGGCGAATGCTAGTTACTTGTAGCTTGCTAGTAGCTAACGTTTAGCTACTGGCCTTCCATCTAGACATCAACACAAAGTGGATAAAAGTTATCATCTTCAATCAGCAAACACGGTCAAACAGCATGGCTGCTGCCTATAGGCTGCTGTTAGGGGTGTAAGGGTAGTTAAGGTGGAATAGTGGATCTCTAAACCTCTCTGCAATGTGGAAAGTCTCGGTTAATATTAAAATGATATAACGGTCTATAATTTAGCTCCATTTTTTCCCAGCACATGAGTTTTATTTTTTACTTTAGGCTGAACATTGTGTGCCAGAATGTAATGCCTTAGCAACACCTTAGTAGCCACCTGGAACATTATAGTACGGTCTAGCAAGACTTTAGTAACCCTCTTGGAATGCATAGCGATGGCTTTGTCAAGCCAGTTTAACGTTTGATCACAACCCCCTCCTTCTAGACTAAACTTCAGAAGGAGTTGTTGGTGTAGCTCAGCAGGTAACACCACTATTCAGGGTGCCACCTCTACATGTGGGAGACTAGGGTTTGAATCCCAGTCTGGGTGACTATGCTGAGCTATACCAATAAGAGTCCTTGGGCAAGACTCCTAACACTACACTGGCCTACCTGTACTACAGTTACCCTTGTAAGTCACTCTGGGTAAGAGTGCCACAAATGTAAATAAATTAATTGTTAATTAACAGAATAAATAGATTAGATAATATCTAATTGTTAAATTAATTCAAATAATTAATTAGTTCTCAAAACTATTGGTTTCTAAGGCATCAGGCAATGTATATCATGTAATATATTTCTAAGAGGTAGCTTTTAGAGATGGACGCCTGGTTCCATTCACCACCACTGTGATCTATTCTGACTGAAGTTTCTCTAGAGCTGAGCACGTCACACCAAACCCACTCTGAATACGCTTCTTCACATCTCAGCCACTTACCTATGCAGGGAGGGAGACAGGTAGAGCCTTATAAGATCCCCAAAAATCACTTAGCATTCACAGGCCTCCGACTAGTCTACCATCATCACCATTCTGTATATAAGCACTCAGAGGACATGTGCAGGTTCACTGGTGGTGTAGATGGTAAATAAAATGGCTTTATTTGTGGTGTAGACATGGAGACCCTTCGTACCCACCACCACCACCACTGTAAAGAGGATTGGAGTCTGTACCATCAACCATTTCACACCAAACCCATTCTGAATGGCTCCCATGATGATGGAAAATGGAATTTTGTTTATTTTAAATCAGATTCTTTTAAAAGGCTGCTGTTAAGTATGATGGGATAATAATGTCTATTCTAAAATCTTCAGGCTGTCATTATGTCGTTATCTAATTGTCTGCGTTTGGACAGTCAGTTAAAACCGTTGCCAGCATGTGTGTGTTCTTTCATCAGCTCTGGATAAGGAGCTATTGATAGAGCACTTTAAATGTGAAAGCAGCTGCCCACCTAACTGTTCTATAACTGTCCCACTCAGGCTGACCATCACACCTGTAGGAGCTCGCTGGACACCCCGCTCTTAAACCACGGGCATTAATACTGAGCTGCCCACTTCTTCTGGGAAGCTTTCCACAAGATTTTGGAATGTGTCTCTGGGGATTTCAGTCCATTCCTGATGTCGGGCAAGATGGCTTGGCTCACAACCGACGTTCCAGTTCATCCAGAAGGTGTTCAGTGGGGTTTAGGTCAGGGCTCTGTCCACCGTACTGGAGTTCCTCCATACCTAACTCACCCAACCATGTTTTTTATGGAGCTGGCTCTGTGCATGATGGCAGGCTGGTCAGGCTGGTGCAGGAGCAAGTCAGAAGCATGGGGTGGTGTAAAACGTCTTTGTGTGCTGTAGTACTAACATTAATGATCCCTGAAGGGCCAGAACTCTGAAACCACACTCAGCAGATCCCATTATCCCCCCTCCACCAACTTTACTGTTGGCATCATGCATTCCGGTAGGTGGCGTTCTCTTGGCTTCATCCACCAAACCCAGACTCATCCATCCTCCAGACTGCCAGATAGTCTCCAGAACTGCTCCAGAGTTCAGTGGCACTGCTTTACACCAGTCCAGCCGACACTTGGCATTGCACATAGTGCTCTTAGGGCTGTGTGCAGCTGCTCAGCCATGGAGACCAATTGCCTAAAGCTCCTGATGCACTGATGCTGCCTCCAGAGGCAGTGGAAACTCGGTAGTATGGGGAGCAAGCAAGTTTTTGTGGTCTATCATTTCATGACTCTTCTCCTGCCCCCTTGTGGCTCCACAGCAGAATACAGTAAACTGACAGTTATCAATAAAGTCAATCAATACATCAATACATCAATACAGGGTCTTAAACACTGGAACTAATGTGTAACTGTTAACTCACTGACCTTTAACCCTGTGGCAACAATACAGTGGCTTGTATAAACTCACTGAGCTCATCAGTATGGCTGTTAGCTCCCCTCGGCTATTTCACTCTAAAACTGATCCTCAAAAGCGAGTTCCTCTTTTATTAATCTTCAGACCTGTATATTTAACTTTCTGAGGCTCATTCTGATGAACACACACCCCACTACAATCACTACACCCACATTTACCTCAGAGCTGTTATTACTGTATCCACTGTTTAGAGCTAGCTGCTGCTAACGCTGCTCAGTTCACCCAAGATACGGTTAGCCTAGCTGTTAGCTCCCCTCGGCTACTCACTCTAAAACTGATCCTCTAAAGCAAGTTCATCTTTTATTAATCTCCAGACCTGTAAATTTAACTTTCTGAGGCTCATTCTGATGAACACACACTCCACTACAATCACTACACCCACATTTACCTCAGAGCTGTTATTACTGCATCCACTGTTTAGAGCTAGCTGCTGCTAACATTACTCAGCTCACTTAAAAACGGTTAGCCTAGCTGTTAGCTCCCCTCGGCTATTTCTCTCTAAAACTGATCCTCTAAAGCGAGTTCATCTTTTATTAATCTCCAGACCTGTATATTTAACTTTCTGAGGCTCATTCTGATGAACACACACATTTACCTCAGAGTGGGCTGTGTTTAGCTCCCCGCCATTTTCTCTGGCTGAAGCAGGCTGAGAGCTGGTGAGGCCGTGGTGCATGATGGGATGCAGTACACCACGAAGATAGCTCCACCTGTATACTAGAAACTGACTGGAGTAGAACACCATCCGGGGATCTCCAGTGCACTACAGATCTTCAGTTTGACCACATACTGCATACTACTTCTAGGTAGATTTAGTATGTGAGAGTACGTAGTGTCCCATTTCAAATACAGCCAGTGACATTTTATTTACTATCTAAACCACCACTGAACCCACACGCGTCCTCTGAGTTTTATCTATGCGATGCTGATGATGGTAAACTATCTTAGGTTGCATGTATCCCTCCACCAGGGATGGATTTTACAGTGTATTTAGCTAATAACTGTATTAATTCGATAATAATCAGATTTCTGTAGTTATCCGGCTAAGTAAGTGGTCATGTAAACAGTGTACTAAATTAAGACCTAGACTAAGGGCCAAAATTAAAATACTGAGGCCACAATTTATTTTAATGAGGCATACATTTACTATACTGATGCTTTACTTCAAAATATATAGGGTAAAATATATTACACTGAGGCCAGGATTAATATATTGAGACCACAATTTATTATACTGAGGCACACATTTACTATATAGAGGGTACAATATCTCACACTGAGGCCAAAATTAAAATACTGAGGCCACAATTTACTATACTGAGGCTTTGCTTCACAATATCTAGGGTAAAATATATTACACTGGCCAAAATTAAAATACTGAGGCCACAATTTACTATACTGAGGCATAAATTTACCGTATAGAGAGTACAATGTATCACACTGAGGCCAAAATCTACACACTGAGGCCACAATATACTGTACTGAGGTCAGGTTTATTATATTGAAGCTTTAATTTACTATATTGAGGCTACAAATGTATATTTTGAGGGCACAGATTTCAACATTAAGGCCAAAATTATTTACACTGAGGCCAAACATATAATACAGAGGCCACAAATTAATATACTGAGGGCATGATTCACTGTATTGAGGCCAGACTTAGTTTGCTATATTGAGGCCACAATTAAATATTTTAGGTCTTGATTTACTATACTGAGCCTAAAGTTTAATATACTGAGGCTGCAAGTAAATTAAGACCTAGACTAAGACCTTGAAATCTGATCACTGCCTGGTTTCGATCTAGGTTTCCCATGATCTGATCACCCAAGTGTATGTAAACACTGTGAACAGATTACTGACAAAATCAGATTAGTGGGTTTCAGGCCTAGATCACTTCAGACGTCTGGTTCCTGTCACCACTCCAAATGACTGTGTTTACATTTGAGCCATCTACCTATGTGGAAATTTGGAAACTCTGGTGGACTTGCCATGTAAATGAGCCCAACGGGTAGTGGTGTTATCCGCTGAGCTACACCAACCACACCAATGCTTCACCCTCTGTTGCTGATGCTGTTGCTTCATCAGGGTGTTTTAGACCCAAAGGATCCTAACAGAGGAGAGCAGGGCCCGGCTAGGCCTCTGCTGATGGATGCTGGACGTACTCAGATGTACTAAGCACATCTGTTCCTCACCCACTCTCCTCACCTTTTACACCACCTTCACTACAATTATTTAATTGAAGTAATGACCGGTTCCACTCAGATATAACTCCAGGCTCCTCTGCCCACCTCTGCTGGCGCCTGGCGCCTCTCTATAACACATTTAGCTGATTTGATCACGTGATCACCTTCACATAAGCGTCCCCCGAAGCGAAAACCGCACGGTTAATGAATTCACGCCGGGCTGAGGGGGAAAGGCCGCTGATTGGTTAGGCGCTCATGAATATTTAAATCGGCGCGCCGTGATTGGACGCCCGCTTACACAAGCGCTGGAGTACGGTTGTGTAAGGTGAACGGGGGATATATAAGACTCGAGGAGGGTGAGGATCCAGCAGCAGCAGCCTGAGCACAGCAGAGGCTTATCACGTGAGTACAGCCCGACTTCACACACACAGCAGACCAAACCCGGGGTCAGTCTTCAGCTCTGCTGGTGAGTTTACGGGGTTCAGTGGGTTTTAGTGTTACTGCAGTTTAATATCGGTTACAGGGGAAACTGGAACCTACAGAGCCCCCAAGGCCACATGGTGATCATGTATAGTATTTACTATTACGAGCGAACGGGTTACTATATTGAGGCCTTAAGTTACTATAGTGAGACCACAAATTACTATATTAAGGCTGCAACTGACTGAGGCCAGATGTTACTATACTGAGGCCACAATTTAATATATTGATGCTTTAATTTACAACATTGAGGGCACAATATATTACACTGAGGCCAAAATTAATATACAGAGGCCACAATTTGCTAAATTGAGGCCACACTTTGATATATTGAGGCCACAATTTACTATACTGAGGCTTTACTTCACAATATCTAGGGTACAATATATTACACTGAGGCCAAAATTAATATATTGAGACCACAATTTATTATACTGAGGCATAAATGTACTATATAGAGGGTACAATATATCACACTGAGGCCAAAATTAATATACTGAGACCACAATTTACTATACTGAGGCGTTACTTTGACAATATCTAGGGTAAAATATATTACACTGAGGCCAAAATTAATATATTGAAACCACAATTTATTATAATGAGGCATACATTTACTATATAGAGAGTACAGTATATCGCACTGAGGCCACAATTAAAATACTGAGGCCACAATTTATTATAATGAGGCATACATTTACTATACTGAGGCTTTACTTCAAAATATATAGGGTAAAATATATTATAGAGAGTACAATGTATCACACTGAGGCCAAAATCTACACACTGAGGCCAAAATATACTGTACTAAGGTCACGGTTTATTATATTGAAGCTTTAATTTACTATATTGAGGCTACAAATGCATAATTTGGGGGCACAAATTTTAACATTAAGGCCACAATGTTCTACACTGAGGCCAAACATATAATACTGAGGCCACAAATTAATATACTGAGGGCATGATTCACTGTATTGAGGCCAGACTTAAAATACTGAGGCAAAATATTACTTTATTGAGGCCACAAACTATTACACTGAGGCCACAAACTATTACACTGAGGCCACAAACTATTACACTGAGGCCACAAACTATTACACTGAGGCCACTATTTACCATTTTAAGGCCACATGTTAATATATCCAGGTTTTAGTTTACTATATCGAGGCCACAGTTAAATAATTTAGGTCTTGATTTACTATACTGACCCTAAAGTTAATATACTGAGGCTGCAAGTAAATATACATTAAAACATTAATATATCATTTAATATGCAAATTACAGAATTAAGACCACAGTTTACTACGTGGAGATCACAAATAAAATATTGGGGCATAATTCACTATACTGAGGCCTCAGTTAATATACTGAGGTAGAATGGCACTTTACTGGGGCCAAAATTAATAATGAGGACACAACTACCTGCAGCATATCGAGGCCACTACTTATTGTATTAATGCCACAGATAACTATACTATACTGAAGCCATGATTGAAGTTTCTCCTCATATTGATTAGAAGCCACACCTGATTAACAAATGGCCACTGTGTTACTGTATAGGTTGAATGGGTTGTGTATATGTGGATTCTGTGCATGAAGAAATGCAAAATGCCGCTGGTAGAGCACTAATAATATTTTAATTACTATATTCTCTTTATTTTGTACTTACTGCTCGAGTGATCAGTCAGATTAAATTAATTATGATAAATTAAAATGACCCAAACCCTGTGTGTGTATTTTATACAATACTGGTAATGTACTATACTACTGTAATACTATGATACTATTATAAGAATAGTGTTGACTGTGTGTATGTGTCCTGTCCAGTTCATTTTATAGTGTGAATGTCCCTCACTCCACTAATAAAATGACTGATTATTAATTTATATTAATATTAATTAATGTACGCCAGGTAACGTCATTGGCTGCTTGTGCTGTGCAGGTTATATTAGAATAAACTGTATTATAACAGTATCTTACTGTAGCCTGTGTTATCATATTTATTTTGCTAATGGTTCTATTACTGGACATAATCTCATCTCAGAATTACCACATATAATCTGTGTTATTCTGTATTTTTAATCTGGAAATGACTTAATGCAATCCGTATAGCTGTATATCAGTCTACTATAACCTGGGAATAACTAAATGTAATACATCACTGTAAAACCTCGTATCTCAAAAATGAACACTTTTACAGGAGAGGGATAAAACATTACTGAATGGAGGTCAATGGAACCAGACATTTCCCCTGTACTGTGGGTCATTTCTTTCAGTCTATTCAACAGGAATTGAAAGAACAACATAAAGGAAAACATGTTCTTCCAAATTATGTCCAATAATGA
>JAMWET010001482.1:42500-57500 GCA_024036415.1 Prochilodus magdalenae | reverse complement strand
TCATCAGTCACACCATCCACCCATTAGTCCATTCATCCATCAGTCACACCATCCACCTATTACTCCATTCCTCCATCAGCCCGCAGTCCACCCTTCACTTTATACAGTCAGTCACATCCACATCCACTATCCACCCATCAATCCACTCATTTATCAGTCCTACTATCCACTCTTCATTCCACACATCCATCAGTTACACCATCTACCTATCAGTCCACTCATCCAGTTACACCATCCATCCTTCTGCCCACTCATTCATCAGTCCCACCATCCACCCATCAGTCCACTCATTCATCAGTTCCACCATTCATCCATCAGTCCCACCACCTACCCATCAATCCATTCCACAATCCACCTTTTACACCATACATCCATCAGTCACACCATCTAGCCTTCAATCTATACATGACTAGTCTGACTATCCACCCACCAATACATTCATCTGTCAGTTTCACCATCCACCCATCAATTCAGTCATCCATCAGTCACATGATCCACCTGTCGACCTATTCTTGCATTAGTAACAGCATCCACCCATCAATGACCCATCCTTATACCCATTTACCATTCCTCCACCCACCCCTCTATCCACCCACCCCTCTCTTCTATGTATTATAGATTTGATGTCCTGTTGTATTACGTGTTCTTCCCACGTTTTTCTCTGTGTGGAATATCATAATTCATGCTCCGTCTTACTTACCTCCTGCAGGGAACTGGTCGTTACTCCATTTACGTGGCTAACTACGCCCGAGGTAACATTGGGGCTCATGCGCTGATCGAGATGGACGAGGCCGCCAGTGACATTTCCAAGGGCATCATCGCTCTCACTGATGTCGCCTCTCAGGCGCGGGTCAACAAGTACACAGGTCATTATATCCAAAACATGACTGCAGGACGCTAGAAGGTACCAACCAACAAGTCAGTGGTTGGTGTAGCTCAGCGGATAACACCACTACCCCATAGCTTCCACCACAGAGACTGGGGTTCGAATCCCAGGCTGAGTGACTATGCTGTGCTACACCAATAAGAGTCCTTGGGCAAGACTCCTAACACTACATTGGCCTACCTGTAATATGATTAACCTTGTAAGTCGCTCTGGATAAGAGCGTCAGCTAAATACCGTAAATGTAAGTCCTCAGTAAATTACTGGTACTGCTACTGAGTGCTAACTGGTTAGCATTACTGCTGCTGATTGATTATCATTACTGCTACTGAGTACAGACTGGTTAGCGGTACTGCTACTAAGTACTGATTGATTAGCATAACTGCTACTGAGTACTGATTGAATATCATTACTACTGAGTACTGATTAGTTAACAATACTGCTACCGAATGCTAAATGATTACCATTACTGATACTGAGTGCTAAATGGCTGGCATTACTGATAGTGAGTGCTGATTGGTTAGCATTACTGCTACTAGGTGCTGAATGATTAGCATTACTGATACTTTGCCAGCTAAATGGCTGGCATTACTGATAGTGAGTGCTGATTGGTTAGCATTACTGCTACTAGGTGCTGAATGATTAGCATTACTGATACTGAGTGCTAAATGGCTGGCATTACTGATGCTGACTACTGAGTGGTTGGCATAAGTGCTACATGGTGCTGATTGTTAGCGTTTCTACTTCATTTTAGTCTTGCTCAGGAGCGCCCCCTGGTAAGTGATTAATCTGATTAATAAACATTTAAAACACATTAGCAGGTCTTTATATCTTAGCCACAGACTCAGAAACTGTTGAATGCAAATTAAATGAAAGGCTTATTCATAAATGCTAATATAAAAGCTAACTATGCATAAAAAAGCTAGTGGGGTGGTGCTAGCATGATTTCATTGCTAATCACTATTTAAAAGCTACGCCTCTTGTGTCTGGAAACTGCCATCTGAAAAAGAAAGTTTCGGCACTTTCAGTTCTGAAGTTTATTTTCTCGTCTGAAGGGGGACGAGGTGTTGTCGTCGGACCGATCCTGAACGACGCTCGCTCTGATATCTTCTGCGACAATGAAAATGGACCCAACTTCCTCTTCCGTAACAACGGTGACGGCACTTTCACCGACATGGCCGCTCAAGCAGGTAAGAGGCAACTTTTAATTCTCCACATCTAAATGTAGTTGATCAGTCAGAACACACAAAACACCTACAATCCTAAAGGCTCTTAAATTAAATAAGAGTGGTGAAGACCTGTGTGCGCTTGTTTCAGGGTGGAGCCTTGCTCAGGAGCGCCCCCTAGTTCAAGTGGTACAAGTACTACAAGTTCAAGTGCATGCTGCATTTATATTGCAGCCAATGAATTTCAACTGGGTGGGGATTGGGGGCGTACCCGGGGTGGGCCCGGTCCTACTGTAAGAGTACTTGACCCTCCATAGGAAAGAAACCTGAATTGAAAATTGGGGATTCTTTACCCACATCTAGGGCAACGTTCCACATCTGACACCGTACGTGTTTGAAAGACCGCAGGCTGCTGGGTTGGTGTCCCCTAAGGCATAGCTAATTAGCTTAGCATGTACGGGCTTAAGCTAACTCTAGTTTACCTGCTCTTGCCGTGGGTAGGGTTTATGTAGCGTGGAAGGTGGTTTGGGCTAAAAGGGAACAGCCAGTAATTCTCTTAATTCTAATTCATTGTTATCTGTGGACTGTTTTATTCACTACTGGTGTTGTTTGACTGCTAATCCCTCAGTCAATGAGAGATGTGGTCTTCTTACTGTCCACTCTACCCAGTAAACAATGGTCAGCTGTGGACCTGTAAAATGTGTTAGTATGGTCAGATACGTGATTTCAATGTTGTTTCAACGGTTCAAATGTTTGGCCTTCACATCCGAGTCCTAGCCTCTACTCTACTGTGAGCTAGCTAGCGAACCTAGCTAACGTTGGCACCCACTGGCAAAAGCTGGCATTTTTGTGGAGACCGTTAATAAAGATTACAGGTTGTATTGGGTGTTTGTTTCTATGAACGCCCATTCTTGTCTTTCACTTGTCAGGCTTGCCAGTCAGACAGCTAGCTAGCTAGCTCTGGCTAGTTATCTCCGTACTCGAATTGTAACAGCTAGAACAATGACTGAGTAGCGTTTATGACTCAACCAACAGGGAATTGCTGCACACAGAGCCTCAGTTAGGATGGTCACACGTCCAAAAAGCCCCTCAGCATAGCTAAAAACACTAGCATGAATGATGTTAGCTACATTAGACTTGTAGCTCCTGTGCTAACCTGCACACTTTAATCACCAGACATCTCCTGGCTGACTGACTAGATCCCTGCATTTTGATCTGCCAGGTATCGATTTCTGATCGACTGCATTGTTCCGCTTCAGGTGTAGAGGATCGATACCAGCATGGCAGAGGAGTGGCTCTGGCTGACTTCAATGGAGATGGAAAGATTGATATTGTCTATGGAAACTGGAACGGCCCCCACCGCCTCTACCTGCAGAGCAGCCAGCAGAGGTTCAAGGTGAGATGCTTCACTCTGAAGTCTGGTTGTGGGCGAGATGGTTTACATCTGTATTTAAATCATGCTGCCACAGCCATCCGTAACCGGGAATCCAGGAGACCATAATTCTCCTCTCTGTTTGGGTTTGGGTGCTCCCTCCCCACACCATTCAGTGGGACGCTAGAGTTGTTAGCATTCTCCTCCAAGCGTGTTGAACTGAATGTTGTTAGTGGCAGTTTGACTTGTGGCAGCTCACGCTCGCCCTCACTCTCCCAGCTTGGAGGCCTAGGTAGCGGTGTAAATGGAAAGGAGTAGATACACACAGTATAAGTCTCTACATGTTCAGCATAGTGCTAGAAAAGTGCAGCTTGTTTCCATTGGGGTTGAAGAGGTGCTGGTGCGAGTCACACCTGATTAAAGAACGGTTGTTGTTTATACACAGTTCAGTATTTGTTCCTACCAAGCAAATATGATCCACACCTGGCCAGACTGGTTTACCTACAGACTGCACTCTTACTGCTCTGTACTGCCTCAGGAGATTCTCCTAACTCTTCATAGGAGATACAGCATTAGACAAAAAGAAGACGAGGGATACAGCAGGGATAAAAGAGAGATGGGAGTTCAGTTACACAGATAAACAGAGTTATGGCTAATCCGCCACAATCTCAACTCACTTTATTGTGATCTCTTCCAAAACTCAACAGGAAACATGAGGAATGTCATTTGAAGATCAGATGTACAGTTTTCATTTGAAGATCAGATGTAGTTTTTTATTTGAAGATCAGATGTACAGTTTTTTTATTTGAAGATCAGATGTAGTTTTTTATTTGAAGATCAGATGTAGTTTTTTTTATTTGAAGATCAGATGTACAGTTTTTTATTTGAAGATCAGATGTAGTTTTTTATTTGAAGATCAGATGTACAGTTTTTTTATTTGAAGATCAGATGTAGATTTTTATCTGAAAGATCAGATGTTCATTTTTTATCTTAAAGATCAGACGTAGTTTTTTTATTTGAAGATCAGATGTACAGTTTTATTTGAAGATCAGATGTAAAGTTTTTTTTTATTTGAAGATCAGATGTAGTTTTTTATCTCAAAGATCAGATGTACAGTTTTTTATTTGAAGATCAGACGTACAGTTTTTTATTTGAAGATCAGATGTAGTTTTTTATTTGAAGATCAGACGCAGTTTTTTTATTTGAAGATAAGATGTACAGTTTTTTTATTTGAAGATCAGACGTAGTTTTTTATTTGAAGATCAGACGCAGTTTTTTTATTTGAAGATCAGATGTACAGTTTTTTTATTTGAAGATCAGACGTACAGTTTTTTATTTGAAGATCAGACGCAGTTTTTTATTTAAAGATCAGATGTACAATTTTTTTTATTTGAAGGTCAGACGTACAGTTTTTTTATTTGAAGATCAGACGTACAGTTTTTTATTTGAAGATCAGACGCAGTTTTTTTATTTAAAGATCAGATGTACAGTTTTTTTTATTTGAAGGTCAGACGTACAGTTTTTTTATTTGAAGATCAGACGTACAGTATTTTATTTGAAGATCAGACGCAGTTTTTTTATTTAAAGATCAGACGTACAGTTTTTTTATTTGAAGATCAGATGTATTTTTTTTTTATTTGAAGATCAGACGTACAGTTTTTGATCAGATCTGATTTTCAAGGAGGGACACCAGAGCAGCCACCTAGTAACACCCTAGAAAGCACCTACTATACCACAGTAACCACCGAGTATACAAAACCACTGTGAGTAAAACATCTCAGCAGACTCAGCTGCGTAATCACTTAGTAATCTTTTCAGGAAAGACACTTTACTAGTTGGTAGTTGTGTATGTAAAGGAGCTCTGTTCTGCATGGCTGTCCTGCATTGTACAAAAAGCACCTGAAACATTCCCTATAACATCAGTGGGCGGGGCTAAACTGCTAGTTTAGCAGGTTTAACAGTGTTTACTGCAGCACCCTGATTTATTTCAGTAGAGAGCTTTGTGCTTGTATATTACACTTCCACATTAACGACACACAGTACCTCTGGTTCCTCCGTGTAAGCATGTCTGACAGTGATGTGATGTATTTGACTAATATAGAAATGATGCTGAGTAAGGCACTGAATACGTACCACCGTGTCTGTGTTAGGACATCGCCACACGGGCCTTCTCCACTCCGTCCCCTGTCCGCACCGTCATCGCTGCTGACTTCGATAATGACCTCCAGCTGGAGATTTTCTTCAACAACATCGCTTACAGAGGAAATGCACCCAATAGGATGTTCAGGTACATCAGAACTTATCTAGAACGTTAAAATCAACCTGGATTTCTATTCCTCTTCCTCATTTAAAAGACAGAAAGTTGTGTTTTCCCTTAATCCTTCAACGAATCGACTTTTTCCACCTCTGAAAACATCTGCTCTGCACCAGCGGGCAGGGAAAACGATCAGCTCACCAGACAAATAATGAGTCCCCTGGCTTGTTTGAGGGGGTAGTAACTTCAGTCTCCTGCAGATGGCGCTGTACGAGGGTGGGGCTATAAATCCCTGTGGGTTGTGAGTGACAGGATCCATAGATTGGGAAGAGGTGCTACAGTGCAGGGAATGTCTCGTTCCATGTGTGGTAAACGGCTCCAGAGCAGATGTTGTCAGGTATTGAGTGTCTCCCGGAAGTCCAGTAGGTGTCACTATATACAGCATGACTCGAGTATGCCTGTACCGTGAAGAAGAGAGGCGAGTAATAAAACACATGGCCTAGCTCTAAGTTCTCTGCTACTCCTCCGTCTTCGTGTATTATTTGTTGTCACAGTATACAAGTTGAATAAATACTAAAGACACAAAAGTAATGATTGGCTGAAAGGAGTGGCTGGGCATGTGGGCGTGGCTAAAGACCATAGTGTGAAGGAAGTAGCTGAATCTGCAGGTGTATGGAAGCGTACGGTCATACGGGTCTACCAGCGGTGGGAAAATCCTAGTCTACAGGGAATTCTCCTCGGAATTGTGCCAGGGAAGGCGTCCACCAAATCTGGCCCAACTGTGGCTGAAGATTGATGTGGCCTCCATCTAGAAATGGAGTCCATCTCGTCCAATCACAGCTGTTGTTGGTGCTCGTGGAGGTATAACACACTGTGAGTTTCGGATCAGTTAGGGACAGTTTTGTCCAGTGAGCTTATTAACCAATGATGTCCTACAGAACCCACCTGCATGCTCTACACATCCATTCCTACTTTGCTGAATGACTAAACTAGGGAATATCAGTGTGGTTATGTGACCGTGTGACTAATTTTTCTGGGTGTTTCTCTCAGAATCATGAGAAGGCTGAACGCTGACCCTGTGATCACCGAGCTAAATGTGGGCGATGCCTCTGAGCCACAGGGCCGAGGAACAGGTAAACGTCACGCAGCCACCGATCAGCTAAATAAACTACCTACTATCATAAGAACCCCTCACAACTCATCCCTCTCCATGAGCGTCTGAAAGATCGCAGGTCTTTAACTGACTCGCTGGTTGTATCGTGACTAACAGGTGCCACGGTGGTTGATTTTGATGGTGACGGACACCTGGACCTGCTAGTGGCTCATGGAGAGAGTGCCGCCCAGCCCATCTCTGTCTACAGAGTCAGCCAGGTACAGTAGCTGTATCTGTCTAGTAGTTTAACCAGGTGCAATTAAGCAGATACACCAGGCAATCAAGTGTGTACAGGTGTGCACTAGACACTACAGGTAGCCAGGTGTGTTTCCCATTTGCAGTTAAATAGGCAAAACCTGAAATCTGTTAGACATACCTGTCGTTTCTGCACTGCATCTCTCGGCCCTTGCGTCTTCTCAGGGCTCCAGTAATAACTGGCTGCGGGTGATTCCACGTACACGCTTCGGAGCATACGCTCGCGGGGCCAAGGTGATGATACACACTCAAAAGAGTGGAGTCCATACACGCATCATTGATGGGGGGTCCGGATACCTGTGTGAGATGGAACCCGTGGCACACTTTGGACTGGGTAAGACACTCCATCCACACCCCACACCTGGAGACACCTACACCTGCACCAATGCAGATATAACACACCTACACCTGCACTAATGCAGATATAACACACCTGCACCTGCGCTAATGCAGGCATAACACACCTACACCTGCGCTAATGCAGGCATAACACACCTACACCTGCACTAATGCAGGCATAATATATCTACACCTGCACTAATGCAGATACATCACTCCTACACCCGCACTAATCAGGGCTCTAGAGTGCGACCTAATTTCTCAATTGTGCGACCAAAAAAAATCTGAAGTCGCACCAGTGCGACCAGCCTTCGCGACTCTGAAAGTCTCCCTGTGGTTAAAACAGAGCCCATTTCGTGGTCTAAACCAATCAAAGATAGCGAAGGGCGGGACCCCCTCCTGATTGGCCATGGTCCTGATATTCCTGTACGTGTGTACGTTTGAAAGTGCGTGTGCTGCAGTCAGACAGGGGTGCGTTTCCCAAAACCTACGTTAGCAACTTACATAGTTGGAACGACACAGCTGCGACGCAGGTGTTTCCCAAAACCATGGTTCAAACTATGGAGGTAACCACGTTGGTAACTTACATAGTCCGAACCATCGTTAAGCGACACAGGTGTTTCCCAAAACCGTAGTTTCACCGAACGTTCGCAAACACTGTCGTTAAGTTGAGTAGTTGGAACTACAGCTGTAGACCTGTGGTTAGAAGCTTAGTTCCTGGTGACCACGTCATCGATGACGCAGGACGCCAGGTAACGTGTCAGTAAGCTGAAAATTTACATGAAATCCCGGGTACAAACATTTATACTGTCAAAGGCTGTCAAAATTGCTGTTTATGCCACCAGTATATAATGCAATGCAAATAAAGCGGAGAAACGGATCACATCGCTATCGCATGGCGTTTTCATCAGATTAGCCCACTGCGCCAATGAGACACAGCGATGTATCTAAGTAATTGCAGTATCAGAGCCTACAAATGCATCGGTGTGGCTAAAGTTCTTCCATTTGTTCCTTCTAAAAGAAGCTTTACATATTATTACCATGTTCATAATGATAATGATGCACATTAATATATTATTAATACTTATATTTATTATTATTATTATTATTATATTTTTTATTAGCATTTGATTGTTGATTCTATTAATATTATTGTTGGATTTTTATAATATGAATAAACATGGGTTGCCAAAATAATGTGTTCATTACGTGATTTCGGTCACAACTATCAAATTTTGGTTTAATATTGCCGGTTTGTGAGTTTTAACACAGTTTCCCGCTGTGAAAGTCCGACCGAACACATCTGGAAACATGGTGGTTCGAGCTATGGTGGTTCAAACCAACATTGTTCAAACTACTGTGGTACTAACAAAGTACGACGCTTTCGGGAAACGATGTTTAGTTTAACGATGCATCGGACCATGTTAGTTCAGTGCTAACCTCCGTCGTTGTACGTGAAACGCACCCCAGAGCGGTGAGTAGCCTAGGCCCGTCAGATAAACAGAGCGGGTGTAGCTGCGTAACCTGGGAGGCTGATGGCTCCGTGTCAGAGCGTTGGTTATGTCAAGCCCTGGTCCGGAGACGGCATCAGATAACTAGCCACATACGATCGACTCCGAGTCACAGCCTGCACTGACTGTAAGGAGTGTGGGAAGACCATGGCCGGCAGTAGTGCGTTTGTGACTGGTTCTAATACATTTCGAATTGAAGCGCTGAAAAAGCACAACGCATCTATCAAACACATTACATGCCCGACAAATGCACTGCCCAAGTGTTACCTTTCTTGTAGAATTGTGCTTCAAATAAAGAACTTTATGTTGACCACATTGTTAGTTAATCATTTACAAGTCAATATTGCCTATATGGACAGCGATTTAAAAAAAGAAAAGAAAAAGTGAACATGTAAAACTGCTGTTCTGAATGTGATGCAGTTGAAAATTTGGGTGCACCTAACTTTGGTGCTGGTGCACCTAAGAAAAAACGTTAGGCGCACCAGTGCAACCAGTTCAAAAAGTTAGTCTAGAGCCCTGCTAATGCAGATATAACACACCTACACTTGCACTAATGCAGATATAACACACCTACACCTGCACTAATGCAGATATAACACACCTACACCTGCACTAATGCAGGCATAACACACCTACACCTGCACTAATGCAGATATAACACACCTACACCTGCACTAATGCAGGCATAACACACCTACACCTGCACTAATGCAGACATAACACACCTACACCTGCACTAATGCAGATATAACACACCTACACCTGCACTAATGCAGATATAACACACCTACACCTGCACTAATGCAGACATAACACACGTACACCTGCACTAATGCAGACATAACATACCTACACTAATGCAGATATAACACACCTACACCTGCACCAATGCAGGCATAACACACCTACGCCTGCACTAATGCAGATATAACACACCTACACCTGCACTAATGCAGACATAACACACGTACACCTGCACTAATGCAGACATAACATACCTACACTAATGCAGATATAACACACCTACACCTGCACCAATGCAGGCATAACACACCTACGCCTGCACTAATGCAGATATAACACACCTACACTAATGCAGACATAACATACCTACACTAATGCAGATATAACACACCTACACCTGCACTAATGCAGGCATAACACACCTACGCCTGCACTAATGCAGACATAACACACCTACACCTGCACCAATGCAGGCATAATATATCTACACCTGCACTAATGCAGACATAACACACCTACACCTGCACTAATGCAGACATAACACACCTACACCTGCACTAATGCAGACATAACACACCTACACCTGCACTAATGCAGACATAACACACCTACACCTGCACTAATGTAGATATAACACACCTACACCTGCACTAATGCAGATATAACACACCTACACCTGCACTAATGCAGATATAACACACCTACACCTGCACTAATGTAGACATAACACACCTACACCTGCACTAATGCAGATATAACACACCTACACCTGCACTAATGCAGACATAACACACCTACACCTGCACTAATGCAGATATAACACACCTACACCTGCACTAATGCAGGCATAACACACCTACACCTGCACTAATGCAGACATAACACACCTACACCTGCACTAATGTAGATATAACACACCTACACCTGCACTAATGCAGACATAACATACCTACACTAATGCAGATATAACACACCTACACCTGCACTAATGCAGACATAACACACCTACACCTGCACTAATGCAGATATAACACACCTACACCTGCACTAATGCAGACATAACACACCTACACCTGCACTAATGCAGACATAACACACCTACACCTGCACTAATGCAGATATAACACACCTACACCTGCACTAATGCAGATATAACACACCTACACCTGCACTAATGCAGATATAACACACCTACACCTGCACTAATGCAGATATAACACACCTACACCTGCACTAATGCAGATATAACACACCTACACCTGCACTAATGCAGACATAACACACCTACACCTGCACTAATGCAGATATAACACACCTACACCTGCACTAATGCAGACATAACACACCTACACCTGCACTAATGCAGATATAACACACCTACACCTGCACTAATGCAGATATAACACACCTACACCTGCACTAATGTAGATATAACACGACTACACCTGCACAAAGAAATAACACACCTACACCTGCACTAATGCAGAAATAACACACCTACACCTGCACTAATGCAGATATAACACAACTACACCTGCACAAAGAAATAACACACCTACACCTGCACTAATGCAGATATAACACACCTACACCTGCACTAATGCAGACATAACACACCTACACCTGCACTAATGCAGATATAACACACCTACACCTACACAAAGATATAACACACCTACACTAATGCATGACTACACCTGCTGCAATGCACCACTCTGTATGTATTCTGAATCTACATCTACACAGTGCTTTGTTTCTAACTTCTGCTTTCCCTGGATTCCAGGATCTGACCAGGCTACCAAGATCGAAGTTTATTGGCCGGATGGTCGCTTTCTGACTCGCCCTGTCATGCCAACTGATATAAACAAAGTGATGGAAATCACATACCCAGGCGCTTGAGCATTGATATTACTGAAAGTATATTTTTCAACTATCCTTTTCTGAGCTACAAAACTCATCACTCACTCATGACATTTCTTGCTCTGATGATGCTTCAGGCACACTGATACTGACTCCGGACCCATGGTCTGAAGTGAACAATAGAAAGTAAGGTTGCAGGGTAAAGTTCGTTTCAAACAGACTTGTGTCATGTATCATCTGTGTTTTAATACCGCTTATGTTTTTGCTAACTTTGTACTGTCTACTGATTTTTTGTCACAATAAATTTTAAAAAATATGCTAACAAACAATACCCCACGTCTGGATCTCTTAATATAACTATTTATATAACTGTAAATAATTTAAAGCACCTTGGCTCTAAGCTTAACTCAACTTAAAGACACTGGCAAACTCATGTCCTTCATGTTAACATTTTTTACAGTGTACTGTGTCTTTAAGAATAGTGTGTGTAATGATCTCTGTTCTGATTGGTTGGCCTGTGTTGTGCCCCTTTCAATCAGGAGTCTACTTCAATGTGAACAGGCAAGGCTAGCCTGCTAGAGGCTGAACAGGCAGATATATGTAAATGTTCGGTTCAGTTGTTTGTGAAATGGACCCTTAAACAAAATGGTGTGAGAACTCAGCATGTCATTAGATACGTTCAAAAAAAGAGAAACCAATCACCAGTTTTACCATAAGCTTCAGCTGTGTGTTTATTTGCTCTGCTACACAAAAGAAACAAACAAGCTTGGTATTCCAGTGAGCGCAAGTGGTATGAAAATCCTACGTATGTACGTTTGCATAAATACGAGCCAGTTCCCTCGTTAAGGAATGGAAGCTCATAGCGAGGGTTTGGCCGAGTGGCAGTATCATGACACTGAAGAGGTCAGTTTTGTGTTTTAACTTTGGGCTACATTATGAACATGAAAACAGACACATAAAAAGAACACATCACATTTTAGAGTATGTTTGACATGGCAGTGGAAGCTTATGAGACGTTCGCATGAGGCTGAAATGTCTTTGGAAACAGAAAAGTTCTCATTCCCTGTAGTCGATAAACACCTCTGACTGACCTGGATAACCTTCCTTCAGAGTTTCTCTCGGTTCACGTTTACCGTTTCAGATCACAGGACTGCGGCTGAGGAGCCACTCTCCAGCTTGTGGACCATTTTAGTATAGGCACAGACTTTGTTTATTTAATATCCAGTCAAAACAGACATTATTATTTTAAATGTTTGAGGATGTTAGAGATATAAGACTGAAGAAGAAATTTAGAAAAGTGCAAAACATGAGTTTATGAAACTAGATTAGGAGACTAGACTCCTAACAACCACATGGAAGACCACCAACACTTTCCCCATTAGATAAACAGCACAAAATCAGCTCCACTCTCGCTTCAGATGTGAGAACATCCACAGGTGTTTCTGTGCGTCCTTCCACTGTGAGAAGACACCTCAACGCTATGGAGGTCTGAACGGAGGTGTAGCTGTTCAAGAAGGTCCTCAATGAGACAAGGAGACACACACATCCAACAAGCTGCTGGTGTTCTCAGAACAATGGACTGACCAACCCAGAGTCCAGAACCTCAACACCACTGAATATGTTTGATGGTGGTGAGAAGCAGACAATGCTAAACCAACCTTCAAGAACTTTGGAGGTGTGTCTGGAGACATCTTTGAGAACCTGAAAGCGAGTCTCCTGAACAGAATGAAAGCTGCAATATAAACTGGACAAAATACGATACTATAAAGAGTTGTTGATGCCTCTGTGTATTTTTCAGGTTTCAGCTCTTTTATACAGCTAAATAATTAATAATTTAAATATTTAATGGCTGACTTGGCTGGATATTAAAGAAATGAATGGTGGTCTCTGACTTTTGCACAGTACTGTATATTACTGTATATATATGATTATCTTTGATCGCCTATTATTATGACAGGTGAGTACAGCCAGGTCAGTCTGAAGTATTCATCTTTCATTTATTAATATCTACACGGTCTGGCCACTTCATTAGGTAAACCTCTCCACGCAGTGTCCAGTTTATCAGCTCCACTTAACCATACAGGAGCACTTTGTAGTTCTACAGCTACAGAATGTAGTCCAGCTGTCAGGAGGAGTGTTTGGGCTGGTACTACTAGAGTCTGTAACTGTAGAAGGGCCTCTACATGTTAAGTGGAGCTGATAAAACAGAGTGTAGATACAAGAGGTGTACTTCACGTTTGTGTAGTTGGTGTATAAGCACTGCCACCTAGTGTTTGGGGACATCCAGCTGTTTTTCAGTCTTTAATAACATTTAAAATATCAATATCTCGACAGTTTCCTCCCAAAAACTGCAGAACAACAGACCAAAGTCCTACTTTAGGAATTAAGCCAAAGGCCCCACACTATCCCCCTACCTTTCAGGTCTTTGAACCACCTTTGGGCCAAGAGAGTACTTCTATTATTTGGAAAAGCAAACTATTATCAAAAAACTATTATCAAAACTAAAATCAAATTATTCTTCAGACAAAACCTGCTCCTCATATCAACTTTGTTGAACATAAAGCTGAGCAATAAAGATGAATAACCCAAAGCTTTAACACATAGCTGTTTTACTCCGACTTTTTTTTCCCTACTTGACTGAAAAACTAACAGTGTACATTATTTAATAAACCTTATTAAAGAAAGCAGGGTGTCCCCAAACCTTCGACAGACAAGATACATATATGAAACAAGGGTATGTGTTCTGATCTAAGATCAGTTTTGGCATTTCATCACCTATTAAATACAATTATATCAACACTATTGGTTCTACTCACATCAGCATTCTGGTCCCGATAACTAAAACAATACAGAACTCACAGAATCATAGAGAACTCTTTCTCTGCGCTACAGTAACTCCACCATCGTTCTTTAAAAATAGAAATAAAAGGAACAAAAAAGGGAAAAGTGCAAACACGGCCAACTTCTGACCTGCGGTGGAAGACTCTCCTCTGCTCTCTGGGCCCTACAGGCTGCTACATACAAACAACAAACGACAACAACAACAAACGATGACATGGAATTGCATAACTGAGGATACAGTGCCGCCCTACAAGGGTAAAGAGAGGGAACTACAGCAACAGCCAATCTGAAAACAGCTTCAAATGAACGTTTGAGGTACACTGGGATATAACGGAACACTGGAAACATAACCTGAGGAATGTCGATGAACTTGTATGTACGTATGCAAAAGTTTTGAAACCAAAATGTTTTGTGGATTTTCTAAGTGAATAAAATAGAGCACTCTAGTGCACAATGACTGTTTATCTGGACTTTAAAATATTAATTTTTTCTGCAATATTGGGAAACACAAAACAACAAACACAGGGCCTATTCCTAAATTTCAGCAGATTGTGTTTCTTATGTTAAATCTGACAAATAACTAAAATTGTTCAATAAAATTTACAGTAAAAGTAAAATATTA
>JAMWET010001482.1:20000-37500 GCA_024036415.1 Prochilodus magdalenae | reverse complement strand
TTGATACATCACAAAGACTTGCTGTCTTGGTCACAGATGCGCCAGCAAGACGTGCACCAACAGTTTGTCCTCTTTTGAACTCTGGTATGTCCCATAATGCTGTGTGCATTGCAGTATTTTGAGCAGAACTGTGCTCTTACCTGCTAACTGAACCTTCACACTCTGCTCTTACTGGTGCAATGTGCAGTTAATGAAGATTGGCCGCCAGGCTGGTCCAATTTAGCCATGAGACCTCCCACACTAAAATGACAGGTGTTTCAGTTTCATTGTCCAACCCCTGTATGTCACTGAATGTCACCATTTACTCACTGTAAATCAGCTGAAATTTTGACAAGGTTGGTCAGGATGCAGCATCTTTTGCTGTGTGACATGCAGTAAATGTTCAGCACAGACTGCGGTACATGACCAACATTAGCATGAAGCCACACATATATTTGGCATCCACTGCCCCCCCCAAAAAAATCACCCTACAGTTTATAAAACTGCCGCGGTTTAGGACTGAACTCTTGACAGAACATTATGTTCACCGCTGTGGTCTGCAGAACGCTGTGGCTGGTGGTGTCCCAGTCTGACCCTGAATACAAAGGAATATCTGGTTTACTGCCTTCATCTACTGCCAACAAACAGCACAAGACTGCTGGAATCACACAGTGTGAGATGGGCTTAATACACTGCTTAATACAGCCGATAAATAAAAGCTACTGTAAAGGTAATCCTGTTTCAACTGATCATACAGTCCCTATCAGTCCGAAACAATGGTACATCATCCTGGATCCATAAACCGATCACGTGACATCATTAGCCATCCGCCTGCGAACAAATGAGATCATGCTCCCCCATGTCTAAGCCCAAACGCAGCAGGACACACACATACCTTCTCATAGCGCGTCTCCATGCAGAGGAAAATAAGGTAGGCAGTGATGCAGGCCAGGCAGCCCTCTAGGTAGGAGTGGCCTCCAATCTTCTCCGCCTCCGCATAGTAATTATTCAGCGTCTTCACCGTGTCCTCAAACAGAGTCTTCTCAATCTGACCAATCACACGGCAAGTATCGGGTCAGCTAGTAAATCAACACGGCGCATCACAAAAACGACGAAGGAGCAAAATGTGTCACTCTGGTAAGACAAAGTCAAAAAGGTCATGAAACGACGTGATTGACAGTCTAATTAGTCTAATGAGAATCAGTTCACCAGATGGTCAATTCTTCTTGGAGGACCATCAAAGATAAATCTCTCTCTCCCTGGCTCTCTCACTCTCTGTATGTCTCTCCTTCTCTTTGCCTCTCTCTCTCTCTCTCTCTGTCCTCCTCCCTTTCTCTCTCTGCAGGCCTTCTGTCTGTCTGTCTCCCTCTCTCTCTCTGTGTCTCACACTCTCAGAAGGTCTTTGGCCTCTCGTTCTGTATGTCCCTCTGTAACTGTATCGCAAAAGTGTTGAAATGCCTTGTTTCAGATTACACACATTTAACTGAATACCCCAGAGATCATTTCCCCCTCTCTCTCTCTGCAGGCCTTTTGTATCTCTCTCCGTCTCTCGCTCTGAAGGTCTATTGTATGTCTCTACCTCTCTCTCTCTCACTCACTCTCTCTCTCTCTCTCACTCTGAAAGTCTATTGTATGTCTCTACTTCTCTCTCTCTCACTCACTCTCTCTCTCTCTCACTCTGAAGGTCTATTGTATGTCTCTGCTTCTCTCTCTCTCACTCACTCTCTCTCTCTCTCACTCTGAAGGTCTATTGTATGTCTCTGCTTCTCTCTCTCTCACTCACTCTCTCTCTCTCTCACTCTCTCACTCTGAAGGTCTATTGTATGTCTCTACTTCTCTGAAGGTCCATTGTATCTCTTTCTCTCTCCCTCTCTCTCTCTGAAGGTCTATTGTATCTCTCTCTCTCTCTCTCTCTCTGTCTCTCTCACACTCTGAAGGTCTATTGTATCTCTTTCTCTCTGAAAGTCTATTCTATCTATCTCTCTCTAAAAGTCTATTGTATCTCTCTCTCTCTGATGGTCTATTGTATCTCTCTCTCTCTCTCTCTCTCTCTCTCTCTGATGGTCTATTGTATCTCTCTCTCTCTGTGAAGGTCTATTGTATCTCTCTCTCTGTGATGGTCTATTGTATCTCTCTCTCTGTGATGGTCTATTGTATCTCTCTCTCTGTGATGGTCTATTGTATCTCTCTCTCTCTCTCTCTCTCTCTCTCTCTCTCTCTCTCTCTCTCTCTCTCTCTCACTCTGAAGGTCTATTGTATCTCTCTCTCTCTCTCTCTCTCTCACTCTGAAGGTCTATTGTATCTCTCTCTCTCCCCCTCTCTCTCTGATGGTCTATTGTACCTCTCTGTAATTGTATCTGCTTGTGCTGAAAAGCATTTAAATGGTTCATTACAGATAACACACTCTTAATTCAATACTCCTGAGATCATTTACCCCTCTCTCTTTCTCTCTGTCTCTCTCTCTCTCTCTCTCTCTCTTTCTCTCTCTCTGAGTGTGTATTCAGCACTGCTGACACAGTGCGTGTGGGGGCGGGACTGTATAACCTTCCAAGTCAAAAAAAGCCCAGCAGGCCGACAAGTCTAATTTATAACATCATGGTCAACTGAATCTGCTTCACTTAGTGGAATAGAAAAGATGGAAGCTAAATTTACATACAGGCCATTTACAGTCATTAAGAGGATAAACTGCTGTTTTGTATTTATGATTTCTATGATGTCATAAAACCAACTAATTTACATAGTTTATATCCACCTATTCAGTCCATAGCAGTGTAATCCCGCCCACTGCTTCATCTCACATAGTGCTTTTTCAACAAAGCACAATACGGGGCATCCGATCAGAACAGAGCTCATTTACATTCTAAGGGATAAAGAATTAAGACCATTTTAGGAAAGCCAAAGTTACAGGTGGACTAAAATAATAATTATAAAATATAAGTGTAATGTATTTAGATATGAGCCCCTTATACCAATCTCTCTCTCTCTCTCTCTCTCTCTCTCTCTCTCTCCCCCCCTTCTCTCTCTCTCTCACCCTGCTGTCCAGTTCGGAGGGGAATTTGGTTTGGAACTTGCAGACGGTTCCCTCTGAATAGTCTCTCTGGATGAACACTTTGTTGGCCAGAGAGGCGCTGTGTCTCAGCTCCTGCAGGTTGTGGAACTGTGAACAGAAAATAAAAACACAGTGACTGGAATCACATTCTCACAGCAATGTTCCAACTTCCAGTGTAAACCTCCCCAGAACAGTGGAGGCTGCTTCTGCAGGGACAGACTCTCCCTGATTTCAGAAGATACAGTGGATGAGCCATGTCTATTAACCTCTAGACATCTACTGTATAAACCAGTCCCAGACGTAAGCATGCTTTTATCAGTAGATGCTAGAGAAGCACGTGCAGAGTCACCGTTACACTGACCTTGACTGCCACGCGATGTAGCTGCTCAACACTGAACGGGTCTGACAGATCAAGCTTTGCAATTAGCTGATAAAAGCATGCTTCAGCTAAGCTAAATCAATTAAATCAATGACCTAGCTATTACAATTAAAAGCAGCTTTGCTAAGGCATCCGGTATTGAGGCTACATCAGTCCTAGGCCCAGAGGAATGAACTCTCTGAACTTGCGCTCTTACTGACACATCACAATTCTACAGTTTCAGCACAGATTGCAGTTTGCTTACTTTAACATACAGCTTACAGTTCAAACCACAGTACCTCCCTTCTGGTCTGGTGCACAACAGCCCCTTCATCTACTCACAAGTACTCAGCAAAGCTTATCAGTTCAGATATAATGACCTCCAACTGATACAGTGTCAAATCCCCAAGGTTGAAAGAAAACCTGGATCACTGACTCGTCAACTGAATGACTGTACTGAATGAACACCTCCAGTACTGAATGACAGAGTAGAGTATGGAATGAGTCGCCTGAATACCTACAGTACTGAATGGACCATAAAGGAACACCTAACATACTCAACTTAAGAGTACTGAAAGAACGCATGAAGTACTGAATGTTTGTTTACGCTATTGAACAAACACCTACAGTGATGAATTATCATCTACAGCAATGAACACTTCTGGTGTTGAACGGATAAATATATAGCGCTAAATAAACACCTACAGGACTGGATAAATGTCTAAAACACTGTTACGACACCAACATATACGATACCAAAGAAAATCCTACAAGGCTAAAAGAATGCCTACAGTAGTAAATAAAGACCTACAGTAGTGAATAAACACCCACAGTAGTGAATAAACACCTACAGTAGTGATTAAACACCTACAGTCATGAATAAACACCTACAGTAGGGATTAAACACCTACAGTAGTGATTAAACACCTACAGGCATGAATAAACACCTACAGTAGTGATTAAACACCTACAGTAGTGATTAAACACCTAGAGTCATGAATAAACACCTACAGTAGGGATTAAACACCTACAGTAGTGATTAAACACCTACAGTCATGAATAAACACCTACAGTAGTGATTAAACACCTACAGTCATGAATAAACACCTACAGTAGTGATTAAACACCTACAGTAGTGAATAAACACCTACAGTCGTGATTAAACACCTACAGTAGTGAATAAACACCTACAGTAGTGATTAAACACCTACAGTAGTGAATAAACACCTACAGTCATGAATAAACACCTACAGTAGTGATTAAACACCTACAGTAGTGAATAAACACCTACAGTACTGACCGAAACATTACAGAACACTGAACTGAATCGTTGACATTGTTGAAAAAACTTCTATAGTGCTGAATTTGTGTCTACAGCACTGAACACTCACAGTGCTGAATGAAAGCATACAGTGCTTAATGCACACAGGTGAATGAGCACCTACAGGATCAAATGGACCTTCTCTAATAGTAAATAAACCCAGTACAGAATTCAACGTAAAGAGACACCTGGACACAAGTTACTTATACTGTACCCAACAGGTGTCCAGTCAGTACTGTGAGTGTAAGTGTAATATACACAACCTATATACTAGTGTGTAACTTTATGCTAAGTCAGTGTGCTGATATTTAATTATGTAAGCACTTTAACACGGCCTTCTGTCTAGAGAGCAGACCTGCTGTGTCCCGTGTGGGTCGAATATCAGATTTGTTATGACTGATATAATGTGTATGTATCAGAACAGCGGACAGTCTGAGCTGCCACTGATCTCTCAGTTTTCTTCCCGTGGCCAGACTGAGCCCCCGTGTCGTAGCGCGACTAACTGCTCTGGGCTGTTGACACCGCACGCTTCATTAATAATGGATGCGCAGCTCAGCGGCAGTGCTTCCATCAGCCAGGTCCTCGACAGAACACAGCAGATCGATAAAGCAAAAGCGATCCGTGTAACACACACACACAGTATACAGTACCGCTCAGTCAGACACCCCACTTAGTGTCCTACTGAGTGTCCACACCAAACAGGTTATTCACTGTTCAGGAGATCGGTCTGAGTGGAGCGGGAGATAATCCGCCTGCATGTTGAAATGAGGCTCGTAACACACAGGTGGAAGACCTGGTAGACCACCAAACATCCTCAGGTGTTTCCACAGGTGTTTCTGTGAGAAGACCCCTCAACGCTATGGACGTCTAAAAGGAGGTGTAGCTGTTCAGGAAGCTCCTCACTGAAAACAGGAAACAGACACATCCAACAAAGAAGGGTGCTGGAGTTCTCAGAACAATGGACTGACCACCCCAGAGTCCAGAAGTTCTGTCTGCAGGGGAAACTGAAAGTGAGTCTACTGAAATGTCTACAGAAACCATGAACGTTCAAAGAACCATTGGCATACTTAAATGGTTCTTCAGACTGATGTCTTGTATATGGTTCTGTGGTTATGACATCAAGCCTGTAACCCTTTCTGGTGGTGCTATATCGAAACAATTACAAAAAGGTTCTAGACAGAACTATACAGAATACATGCTCCATTAGTCTAACAAACCGTTTCATCTTATTGGTGGTTCTTTACTAAAATACCATTTTTAAAACGAGTATAATAATAATAATAGTAATAATAATTATTAATATTATCATTATTATTATTGCATTTAGGCCTACCTCACGAATTTGTCCTCTCCATCCACACACACGTGGACCCACACTATAACATACACCTATGTGGGGGCCAGCTTGAGGTCCTCATGAGGAAGAAAAACGAGGATACAGTCCCCACACTGTGACATTAATCTGGTGGTGCACGCACGCACACAGTAATGTAAGTGGGGACCAGCTTGAGGTCCCTACGCCCTAGGAGTAAGCAACGTGAAGGTACGGTCCCCACAAAGCGCCATAACCCTGATGTGAGCACGCGCACACACACACAAACGTTTATGTACGTAGGGACCACCTTAAGGTCCCCACGAGGAAGCAACTGGAGGGCATGGTCCCCGCAAAGTGGCATAAACCTGGCCCAAACACACACCCTCACCCAAACACAAAGCCACCCATAAAGCCCCTAATGACCCGTCATATACGGAACAGCTGCGCAGCGCTGTGGAGCGGAGTGGACTGTAAGAGCCGTCTGTCCTCGTGGATAGGACCGCCTTTGTAAATCGCAGCATCACGGGACGCCTCGAGACACCAGCAGCGCGCTCAAGGTTACTCCGCGTGACGTCTGGTGACGTCTCACAGTCGAAATCAGCTAGACAAGTTATTCAGACCGAATAAAAGTGAGCAACAAAACTTCGACGCTACGTGTGAACGTCGCCACGAGCGCCGCTCGTGACAGCCCCGGCTTGTTTTTGCTGAAGGAGAAGAAATCGTGGAGCTCGCTCACAGACTGGTGACAGTAGGGCAGCGTGGTCCTGCCGGTCGCTGTCCGCGGTGCTGAAATCATCATCATCATCGCCTTTGGTTTTGGCGGGAAGTTTTTGTTTGTTCTTTTATTTCAGTTAACGAGAAAAACAAACAAAACCCAAACAAACAAACAAACAAACACACAAACAAACAATCCGGCAAACAAGCCGAAGCGAACCCTAAAGTCCCGCGAGGCGCTCTGTCCGCTTTGATGTCGTGCACGCTGCTGCTACGTCACCGCTGCGCGCGCCTCCACTGAGTGCACGCGTTCGATCAACGGCTTTATTTAAATCCTAACGGATTTCTAGAACCTGTAACCGTCAATTCACCACAAAACACCAGGTGGCTGCGTTATACACACCGTTTTATAACTTTGTCTCAAAATATGACACCTTTCAGCGTCGAGGTGTCCATTTTTCACCACCCAGGCGTCAAATCTGTTCATTTTCATACAGTTTTTGTGTCAGTTTTCGTTCATAATTGCTAAACTCGTCGTCCGAAAGGCTAAACTTGTAGCCCTCTCCGTCCGGCTGGCTCTGAAAACAAGGCGAGGCTGGTTATTAGCGCTCGGGCTGTATCAGCTGTAAGCTAACTAGCATGTACTGTACGCGGAGAAAAGCTAGTTTTCTCTGTTTTATGGCTCAGAAGGATGAGACACTGAAAGAGGGTGTTGCCACTCGGTCCTCAGAGACCAAGAGCTGAAATAAAAGGTGAGCTTGTTAGGGAGAGATGCAGGTTCGTACCTCTGTCGCCATGTTGTTGGCTCCGTGGCCGAAATCGGTTGAACAGGACGCGAAAGAGACAGATTACAGGCAGGATTGACGGACGCTATTGTTTCCCCACCCGAATTCTGGCAAGCCCCGCCCTCCTGCGCTTGGATCGGCTCGTAGTATCCCTCTGATTGGTGGACAGCTTGTTGGCACGAGCTGCTAGCCCATCGGAGCGCAGGAGGTGGGACACTGATAGCCAATCGTAGCGTGACTAGGGCGGGGCTTGTCCGAATGCGGGTGGGGATAAAAATAAATAAGAACGGGAGACGTGGGGGAGGCTGTAGTGATGACACTTAAAGGGCCCATATCCCAGATTATCCCGGTTATTCCCACTGGATCTGTGTTTGTGTGTGTAAACATTTATTTGTTTTCAAAAGGTTCGCATTATTATTATTATTATTATTATTCACACTATTAACTAGTAATTCGTTTTTATCTATCTATCTATCTATCTATCTATCTATCTATCTATCTATCTATCTATCTATCTATATATTGTCTATACATACATATACATATACACATATGCATATGTACACCATCAGAGGGCTAGTCAGGGATTTCCCTCTGGGATCAATAAAGTATCTATCTATCTATCTATCTATCTATCTATCTATCTATCTATCTATCTATCTATCTATCTATCTATCTATCTCTATCTAGTCAGATATCTGCCTTGGCTGGTGGCATGTGGCACTTCTGACCAACCTACTCTTGCCCCTGATTGTTTTTGTTATGATTGGCTCTGCTGTATTACCTAACATTCAAAAAGCAGTCAGGGCTGAATGGGTGGGGCTAAACTGTATAGCTGGATGTATGTAAATGAGTGACAGCTCTTGAAGTAAGTGCAGTTACTCTCCATTATTACCTCGACTTCTACAGATGCACCATAGAGAGCATCCTCACGGCCTGCATCACTGTCCGGTACGACCGCAAGGCCCTGAAGAGAGTGGTGAGGACAGCGGAGTCCATCATAGGCAGCAAACTTCCAGACTTACAGGACATCTACCGGTCCCGCTGCCTGAGAAACATCCAAAAGATCCGGTTGGACTGTAGTCACCCAGCACACGGCCTGTTCACCTTATCAGTCAGGAGGTACCGCAGCATCCAGGCCAGAACAAACTGAACAGTTTCTACCCACAGGCTGTCAGGTTCCCGAACAAGCTGTGAGCCTTTCACCAGCACCACCAACACCACCAACACTACTGCACTCTCACACTTTATTATTATTACTATTATATCATAACACTGCTATAGACAATCTCACTGAGTCACTTTAATAGAACACACCTACACACACACCTACACACACACACACATATACCCCTCTCTACACTACTGGAAGCATGTCTCCCAAACTCCAGATCAGATATTGTATTAGATCTGTGTATTTAGAAAATCACTAATGACCTCCAGAAGCCTGTTTTTAGAACCATGCTCGCTGTGCGTTTCACCCCAGCCACCGCTCGCCAGTCTCTCTGTAGGTCACTCGAGGTCATCTTACGGTGGGTAAGGGACATTGGAATGAGGTGGTGCTCATCACGGTCTGTAGAGAGGGGGTTTGGCCCTCTGCCAGTCTGTAGCTGTATTGTCCTGTGTGTTTGCTGCTGGACCTTGTTCTTATGAACCAGACGCTCACTGTATCTGCCAGTAAAGCTAGAACCCAACTTGTGGGTTCTGTGGAGACGCTGATTTAAGAAGACAGTCAGAAGACAGAAGTGGTCTCTTATTTATTTTCAGAGCTGTATATATATATATATATCTTCTGTCTCAGACTGTGTGTATTTTATATATTTAATGTCACTCTTTATTTAGTATGTTTAGCTAGTATGTATATTAATGGTGGCCTGCTTTAGAGTAATGAATTGAAACTAAAAGAATGCAGGAAGAGAGAGATAGGTGGAAGCTGTGCATTTCCTGGTAATATTGTGCCCCCTGGTGTTTGAAATATGAATTCAACAGGTGCCATAATGGTGTACATACTGTACTATACTATACTATACTACACTACAACATACTGTACCATACTACAACATACTGTACTATATTATACTGTACTGTACTATACTATACCGTACTATACTATACTACAACATACTGTACTATACTATAACATACTATACTATACTATAACATACTGTATTATACTATACTACAACATACTGTACTATACTATACCGTACTGTACTATACTATAACATACTGTACTATACTACAACATACTGTACTATACTACACTATACTGTACTATACCCAACATTACTACAGTGTAACACTGTATACCACATTATACATGTAATTTTACCAAAAGCATCTTACAAATTGGTTTCCAGTCGCCTTCGTCACTCACTGAATCCTGCACAGAAAAAGCGCATTTGATGTCGCCTGCGACAAAAATGGAAAACACTGCAAGATTCCTAATGTGTTCTTAATGGTGTCCTGTGATAATCCGTACCATGCAGCTTGAATATTCCCACACAGGTCCTACAGATGGTGTGGTAGTGGTGAAGATGGACGTGTGACGCGTAACAACAAACCGTTCATCTTGGTGCTGACCACGGTGCCTCCACATGCAGATTCGTTGGTCGTCTCCACCAAGACCAAAGCGGGACCCGTCACTGAAGATGACCCGCTGCCATTCGGAGTCACACCATGACAGTCTGGCACGACACCACTACAGCCTTTGGCGGCGTTGACGTGGTGTTAAGGGCAGGCATCATGACTGTTGGGTCAGCCAGGTACAGCAATAAGGCCCATCCTTGCCTACATCAGATGCGTAGCCACTTAAATCATTTGCTCATATATATGGAATCATGAGGCGCATCGTATCACCAGGTTCCTGCTAATACCCATCATTAACCCATATACACACAGAGTAAAGAAGGCTTCCACAGTAAATAGGTTTATTACTGTAACAGTTGAAATAGCACACAGAATCAGACCTGCTGAGTCCAATGAAGCCGATCTGCAGCCAAGGTTTAATACAGTCGCATTACAGTACCGCGATCACACCAAACAATGACAGATAAAATCCAAAGTCTTAAATAAGGTCTTACATTCACCTCCTGCTTAAAAACAGACAGGACATCAAAGCAGATCGACAAACCAAAAATAAAAACAACCAAAACCAGATAAAACGACACAAGCATCCCTCTTTCCATCCGTCTGCGTGCGTCTAAATAAAACACACTGATATGACTGGTCAGAATAAAGACAGCAGCTTCAGAAGGAAGAACTCACTGAGCAATGATAATCAGACCGACCCACACGACGACTCTCATGTGCCAGACTCTGATGAGTCACTGTCTTGGTAGGCAGTCCTGGCTGATATCGGCCAGTCACATGATCAGCACAGCAAATACAAACACAGTATATGTCGAGTTGGAACTTCGCACCAGAAGATCAATGATAAACCGCTGAACGCAGAATTAAAGGTGGAGGCCAGTGATTACTCGGAGAGAAAATCTGAGGTGTAACAGAAACAGTGCCAACTTCTCCGCCATCCAAATTCTTCAGGAGCCGTGTGGAGATAAACATAAAACTCCATCTTCAATATTCATAAACGAGTGCAGCTGCTCGAACGATTCAGAGCCAGGCTTGAGGAGCAGGCAGCGGCGATGATGTCTTACTGCTGCCGGCTCTGGAACACGATGTCACGAGAGCGACCGATGGCCCTACAAGGTGATGTCACAAAAGTAGTCGATAGCCCCACAATATGGGGTCACGTGAGCAGACGATGGCGTGAGAGTAAATAATGCTATGAAGCCAGGTTAATGCTATGAAGCCAGGATTTCAGGGACTGGGATGAACTAAAAGGGCTTTAAACCTCTATCTCCCGGTCAGCAGGTCCAACCAGACAGAGTCCAAGTCTGAGGCCACTCGCTCCTCCTACACTAACAAGTCCAGGTCAAATACAGCTGAAACAGCACCACGGCCATCCGTCCCTATATGATACCGGGATTCACCCAACAGACAGCATGCTAACCGTACGTGTGGCAGGCATCCGACAGACCAGCCAGCTCTGGCAGTTATGTGGCTTCATGGTGAATCTTCAGGGGGAAATAAGAGGCAGAGGAGGGGAGACGGGGCATGATGGAGGCAGGAAGTGCCCACAGAGCGTGTTGCTGAGGAGGTTTTTGCCGGGGTGCGATTATTATTATGGGGCGCGGGTCCTACTTGCTGCTGAGCAGGGAGCTACACGAAGCACACACAAACACTGTCTCTCTTTGAGCCTCTGGAGCTAGAGAGAGAGAGAGAGAGAGAGAGAGAGAGAGAGAGAGAGAGAGAGAGAGAGAGAGAGAGAGAGAGAGAGAGAGAGAGAGAGAGAGAGAGAGAGAGAGAGAGAGAGAGAGAGAGAATATAAAAGGAAGGGGTAGAAAGAAGAAAGAGAGACACAAAAGAAACTGTTGATACAGTTATCAATGCAATCAATCAATACACATCCTCACAGAAGCTATATACTACAACATACTGTACTATACTATAACGTACTGTACTATACTATAACATACTGTACTATACTACAACATACTGTACTATACTATACTAAAACATACTATACTATACAAGATACTACACTACACTAAAACATACTATAGTATACTACAAGATACTGTACTATACTACAAGATACTGTACTATACTACAACATACTGTACTATACTATACTAAAACATACTATACTACAACACACTGTACTATACTACAACACACTGTACTATACTATAACACACTGTACTATACTATACTATAACATACTGTACTACACTATAACATACTGTACTATACTACACTATAACATACTATACTATACTAAACTATAACATACTGTACTCTACTATAACACTGTACTATACTATAACATACTGTACTCTACTATAACACTGTACTATACTATACTATACTATACTATAACATACTGTACTCTACTATAACACTGTACTATACTATACTATAACATACTATACTATACCATACTGTACTATACCCAACATTACTACAGTGTAACACTGTATACCACACTATACATGGTCAGAACACTACAACCACCTCATCGTATCTACACCCACTGTCCAGTTTATCAGCTCCACTGACCCTACAGGACTCCCACAGGACCACCACAGAGCAGGTATGATGTGGGTGGTGGATCATTCTCAGCCCTGCAGGGACACTGACGTGGTGGTGGTGTGTTAGTGTGTGTGGTGCTGGTGTGAGTGGATCAGACCCCACAGTGCTGCTGGAGTTGTAAATGGTGCAGTGGTCTTTACAATGTTTGAGATGGCGGATTGTAACTGCTGGAATATTTAAGGTGGAACGGGAAAATTCAAAAGAAGTCGTCAGCGATTATGAAGCTTCTTTTGGATAACTGTAATTCACAGAAAGAACCGGAATCCCGGCACTGAACACGGATGTGTAGGTGGCGTTCTGTGTCTGTGCCAATTAAATATTAAATACCGAACTTCTTTTTAATGCTGTGTACCTGGGAGGCTTTTATCTGCCTGTCGTGGTGATGATCTTGTGTTCCAGCTCATTGATCTGATTATGTATTTTCTTTTTTCTAATCTCTTCTGAAAATTTCTAACTGGCACTTAACGGTTGTCGTCAGGAAACGTGAACACACACAGGACACAGAACAGTAGGATGGGAGTAACGTGTCTCACCTGTGACTCCCATACTGGACTTGAAGACTTTGTAGGAGCAGCAGCGTGAACAGAAGCTAACGCCGCAGTTGGTGCAGTACCTCTGCAAAACATGCAACCAACACTGTATCAGCACCAGAGCCACTTCAGTATGACCGAGGTGTCCATATGGACATTCATATTCATATGATGACGTACCCGCTTCTTCAACACGGAGAACGCAGCAGCGCAGCTCGAGCAGTTACCTGCAGAGAGAGAGAGAGCAGGAGAGGTAAGTACTGGTCTAGTATACCTTCTAAGTGGTCCGTCCTGAAGACCTAAATATGCGGATGCATATCCTGGATTAATCAGAATGTATCTAAAGCTCCTTTTCCTGTTAGCTCAGTCTTTCTCTCTTCATCCGGGATCGACCTGAGGAGGATGGGGTCCCCCACTTGAGCCTGGTTCCTCTCGAGGGTTCCTCCTCTAACTCTGAGGGAGCTCTTCCCTGCCACTGTCGCCTCTGGCTTGCTCAGAGTGGGGCTTGGACCCCAGTTGCCTTCCTCAAGTCTATATTCTGGCCTACTTTGCCTTTTCCTTTCCTCCTTACATAAACCTCCGTTCTGTGAAGCCGCTCTGAGACGACATTAGCTGCAAAAAGCACTATACAAATAAATATTGATTGATTGATTGACTGATTGATCCCACGCTGAAGTCACAGACAGCAATTCTGTTTAGCTAGTGTTTTTTTTTTTTTTTAAATGAGGTCTGCAGTAACCCTATAGCCCTACTCAGACAGGATCGTTTGTACATGAGGATGAGGAGTAATGTAGCTTTACTGCAGCATCACATTAAAACTAATGACTGAGGCGCAGAGGATAAGAGATCTCGGCATAAATGGCTGAGATGGGAGTGGCTAGTTGATTTACGCTCTGCCTACTCCTACCTCCCAAACCTGTGTGTGGCCTCCGCTGCTCACAACTAGAAGCCATGGTCTCAACCACGGGGATAAAAACACAGAACAGGACGTGAACTGGAACTTCAGTTTGGGGCAATGTCAAGAACAGCCAGAACACACGGTACATGAGCATTCTGTCTGGGAAGCCATGTTTCACGAGGTTAGCCCCAGACTGGAATGACTCAGGGTACGTCTACCATGCCTCCTTAAGCTCCTCCATACCCGAGAAAAAACAAAAACTCCACCAGGAGTCTTTTCCACAGGGTATGATGATGGTGGAGACGACCAACGAATCCATGTGTGGAGGCACCATGGCCAAGATGAGCGGTTTGTTGACAACACGTCACATGTCCAGAAGGCCTGTTGTCACTCAACCTCCACCCCTACCGCACCATCTGTAGGAACTGTGTGAGGATATTCAAGCTGCATGGGCGTGGACGATCCCATGCAGAACCTCTACATCACCATATTGAGACGTCTGGTATGTTGCATTAGCCAACATGGCGGCCCGACGCCATACTGAGAGACTTCTGTATGTGTAGCTCAATAAATATTGATCATATCAGTCTAAATGTATCATCGGTTATTGATCCTGGTCACCTTTATCTTCCACCACTGGTCACCACTGCACTCCCACACCTCCTTCTGGGTGCAGCTGTTCTTTAGATGGTGAGTGTATATTCCTTTGTAGCGTATGTGATGTTTACATAAGTGTTATCCTCCCTTAACTAAAAGAAAGCCGGAAAGTCTCTGACCAGTGGGGTTGGTGGGCACACGCTTGCGGAGCTTCTCCGTTAGCTTGGACACTTTGCTGCGTATGGGCTCGTTCCTGCTCAGTAAGCCGTTATCAGACACGGAGTCATAATCAGCGCTGCCCACAGATGCCTCCTCATCATCCTAGAGCCAAAAAGAGAGGGATGGAGGAACAGAAGGAAACGATTAGCTCATTATCTCATCATCTCAGCACAGTTTACACTAGAGGGCCAATTTAACCTCCTATAATGAAACCTCAGAAACAAGTCACATGGCACCCACATCCAGACCAGCTCTACAAACAGTAAACGTGCCATCGGACGGGATTGTTTAGATCATTCTTTGGTTAGTCTTGAGGAGTGAGAAACCCACACACTGACCCCTTAGCGGCATGAGAATGAAGGCTGGAGGCTAAAAGCCAGGAGGCTAATTTTGCTAACACGGAAATCACTCCCCCATTGGTAGGAGGTCATGCTTGGTGCTTAAGTAGCTCATGCTAAAGTTAGCTTGTTTGCTTAGCTTGGGCTAGTGGAAGCTTATATGGCACATCATGTAACTCGTAAGCTACATTAGCCTTGTAGCTCCAGAAGTACAGTCCAGACACATGCACATGTCAAGCGGCTGCACAAGTTATCTAGACCCAATTCAAAAACTCGACTATAGCCAGTGTGCAGGTTCCCCTTACTAAGAGATCAAGTCGTGTTGGGTAATACCTAGCGTGTTCCAACCAAAGCTCCGTCTGGTGTATCAGTACTGTACAGTGTGATTAGCCAGGACAATCATTTGAGGCTATTCAAAAACACAGTGTTGGTACGCGGTTCTAGATCTGAGAATAAGAAATAAACTAAGTGGCTCAGGCCGAGCATCACAACCCTATTCCAGCCAATCAGAACCAGCAGGCGGTCCAGCTCATGCACAAGACAGGCGGAAGGGGAGGGGCTATATTCTGAATTCCATGAATTGACAAGAATTGGCAACATTTTGGTGTCTGTAATTTTTTTTGGTTCAAATTTTCCCATTCCACCTTAAATGGCACCTGGATGTAACTGCTGCACCATTTAAGGTGGAATTGCAAAGTTTAAACAAGCAGTTGGACTGGTATGCTGAAATGCCTGCGTTGAACTGCTGCCCCATTTAAGGTGGAACGGGAACATTCTAACAAAAAGCTGGACAGGGGCACCAACGTGCCAATATTAAACTGCTGCCTCATTTAAGGTGGAACAGAAAGTTCGAAAAAAATGTGAATCATCAAATTGTAAGCTAACTGCTGCACCATTTAAGGTGGAACTGCAAAGTTTGAAAAAAATCTGAATCATCAAATTGTAAGCTAACTGCTGCACCATTTAAGGTGGAACTGCAAAGTTCAAACAAGAAGCTGGAGAGATACACTTAAGTGCCAGCTTTGAACTGCTGCTCCATTTAAGGTGGAACGGGAACATAGAAAAAGCTAAGGCCCAGATTGTAAGCTAACTGCTGTACCACTTAAGGTGGTGTAGAAAAATTATAATAAGAAGCTAATGCACTGGAATCCAACTGCAGTATTATTTAAGGTGGAACAGGACGATTCAAAGAAAAGGCTGAGGTGCCGAAATGTAACTGTGGCATCATTTAAGGTGGAAAGGAAAAACTCGACCAAGAGTGAAAGAGGAGCTGATTGGAGCTTCATGGGGAGTTTAAAATCACGAGGAGGGACGAGGAGGTTGCTCTGCCTCTGCTGGACATGCGAGAGGACATTATTTTGCTGGTCACAGAACCAATAGCTCAGTACGTGTGTCCTGTTTGCTAATGTTTGCGATAGCTCCAGATGCGTATGGGTTCTAAAATCCAAAAATATTGAATATATGAATATGAATTCATATTTGTTTTGCTGTTCAGGTCAAAGATCAACAACTGTGCTCCGGGGTCGTACACGGTCTGTAGTATTCGACTGTACAATACAGATCCAGAAAACAGAGATTAGGTTGAAAAACGCTGGAGTCTTTAAAAACACCTCAGCCCATCAAACACGGAACCACTGGACATTAGGATTGACTCAGGTTACTTTACAAACCCATGTTACAGCACAATTCCTGGAATTAACTCGACACCAGACAGGCAGAACAGGGGAAACAATTACCACCCTGTACTGATGGGTTACCAAGCCACCACCACTGTGACATCATTGTGAGATTTAGCCAATACAGTAATGAGGAAAGATCCGAAGAGGCGTGGTTAGAACACCCGGAACGAGCGACTGACGGAGTGGGAGGGGCACCTTATGAGCTATGCGTCTCCACAGGGCTTTGGTCAGCCCAATTACTGCAGGCAACACCTATATTCAAAACGGGGTGGTTACACATGACACAGATCTCCCTATCCAGGCTCCGCCTACAAATGCATTCTCGCACAGCAACGGCTGCTAGATGGGACAAGCTTTACCAAACCTTGGCCGAAGTGTGATTCAACCAGAGGAGAAACATCCCTCACTTGATGGAAACTACAAAATTAATATCATATATCAAAGTGTGTGTTTTCACTGTCACAGTTTCCCATCAGGTTGAATGGGGCTCTGTAAAGCTTGTCCAACCTAGCAACAGTCGCTATGAGATAATGCATTAGTGGGCTTAACATGGACAGATCCACT
>JAMWET010001482.1:0-15000 GCA_024036415.1 Prochilodus magdalenae | reverse complement strand
CAGGCTATCAGAGCAGTCTATCAGACTCGAGCTTTCTGAGCCCACACATCAGTTCTGGGATTTTACATGGGTTCACATGCGTGTGAAGGTTCAGTGTTTACTGTGAGATGTTTTCCACACACTGTGTGAGTGATAACACTCACATTAAAATCCAATCATGCTGCACCCTCAGCTGGCTTATCATCCAGGAGGCCTATGGCTACTTAACATCTTCCCTGGATACGTGTTCGCTGGTCGTGTGCTGTGAGGAGACCGAGCAGACCCTACACCTGACTGCTTCCTGTCCCATCAGTGATTCTTTCTTTTAGTTCAGGTTTTAAACAGAGACTCCTACATGCCCACTCCTGACTTCACTAGGACCTAGTGAGGATGGTGGTTAGTAGCTCCTGATCAGAGCTCCTGATCATCTATAACAGCACTACAGGGTTACACGCTCATCACTCCTCCACTCCTCCAGAGGGAGCTACTCACCTGCAGCGCCAACTGGTTCTCCTTACGTAGCCAGACAGCAGAGACAGGAGCACAAGTCAGATACAGCATAAACAGAAACGATAAAAAAGAAAGAAAGAGAGGGAGGGGGGGAGAGACACAGAGAGTGAGAGAGAAAAAGAGACAGATAAAGAAAGAAAGAGGTAGATAGACAGTGAGTGGGAGAACAGAAACAGGTGAGAGAGGGATGAAGAGAGGAACAGAGAGCGATAATATGAGAGAGAAAAAGGGGAAAGACAGGGAGAGTCACACCAAGAAAGAGACAGACAGACAGAAAGAGAGAGAGTTAGAGACAGCAAGAGTTAGAGACAGAGAAAGAGAGAGAGAGAGAGAGAGAGACAGAGAGAGAGATACAGAGAGAGAGAGAGAGAGACACAGAGAGAGAGAGAGAGAGAGAGAGAGAGAGAGAGAGAGACAGAGAGAGACAGACAGAGGGAGAGAGAGACAGACAGAGAGAGAGAGAGAGAGAGACAGACAGACAGAGAGAGAGAGAGAGAGAGAGAGAGAGAGAGAGAGAGAGAGAGATCAGTCTTCACCTCTATGGCATCTTTGAACTCGTCGTCAGGCTCCGCCTCCTCAGCCTCCTCGACACTACCTGGTGAGAGATCCTGCACAGAGAGAACACGATGACTCGTTCCCTCTCTCTCTCCCTTTCTCTTTCCTTCTCCCTCTCTCCCCTTCAATTTATCTGTCTTTCCTTCTCTTTCCATCTTCTCTTTATCTCTCTTTAATTTCATTTTTCCTTCTTTCTTTTCCTTTCCCTCCCACTTTCAATGTCCATTTTTCTTTTCTCCTCTTTTCTCCACCTTCCTTTCCTTTGTTCTCCATTTTTCTCTGTTGCTTTCTCCTTCTTTTTTCTTACGTTCCTTCTTACCAATTCCTTTTTCTTTTCATCTCCTCTTTTTTCCTCTTCTTCACTTATCCTCTCCTTCTCTGCCATTTTCTCTTTTTACCCTTTTCTTCTTACTTTTTCCTTTCCTCTCCTCTTTCTCCTCTCCCTTCTTTTTCTTACTTTCCTTCTCTCTTTTCACCCTTTCTCTTTTTCCTCCCTTTCCTCCCTCTCTTTTTCTTGGTCCCTCTTTCTTTTTTCCCCCTCTCTCCCCTTTCTCTCTCTCTCTCTCTCTCTCTCTCTCTCTCTCTCTCTCTCATTGTTCTTCTTCCTAACTTTATTTCCCCCTTTGTTTTCTCCTTCTTTCTTTCTCCATTCTCTGTCATCTCTCTCTTTCTCTCTCTGTCATCTATCTCTCTCTCTCTCTCTGTCATCTCTCTCTCTCTCTGTCATCTCTCTCTCTCTGTCTGTCATGTCTCTCTCTCTGTCATGTCTCTCTCTCTCTGTCATCTCTCTCTCTCTCTCTCTCTGTCATCTCTCTCTCTCTCTTTCTCTCTCTCTCTCTCTGTCTCTCTCTGACCTCCAGGCTGGTGGGTGTAGGGGTCCGGTCTGGTAGGTGTCCCGGCTCGGTTTCACTCTTTTCAGTCTCTCCGTCCGCAGGCTGGGATGGAGTCCGCCGGAAAAGCTCCTTCAGCTGCAGAACGACTGCAGAGAGAGGACGAGAGGACAGGCAGTCGTGAATGAGTGACATCAGTACAGAAAAGCGCATCACAGGACGCACCCTTGCCACAACAGGAATCTGGGTGTGGTAGATGAATCCAGGAGTACACCACCTCCCGCACAGTCCTAACAGTAAAGCAGGGTGGAGGAGGAATGATGGGATCTGGGACTCCTTAGTTCCAGTAAAGGGTGATGTTAAAGCTACAGCACACAAAGACCTTTCAGCTTTGTGGCAGCCGTTTGGGGAAGCGCCACTTCCTGTTTCAGCATGACCGTATCCCTGTGCACAGAGCCGCTCTGTAGAGACATGGTTTGATGCGCATGGTGTGGAGGAACTTCAGTGGTCTGCACAGAACCCTGACCTCACTTTGGGGATGAACTGGAACGATGATTCTACATCCAGCTCCAGTGCTAGACCTACAAAAGCTCCACTGAGTGAAGGAGCCCAGACGCCCAGAGCAGAGAGAACAAAGAGGGCTAACTTATATTAATGTCAATGCTTCTAGAAAGGGATGTCCAACGAGCTAATACAGGTTCTCTTCGCCATGTAATCCATTGTTAGAGCTCTATAAGGCATACCAGTGTGAACTCTCTGCTGCTTGTTATATTTTAAGGTTTTATGTTTTATGAATGTGGGTTTTAAATCGACAGCATAACTGGATAAACCCCACCAGCTCCACAACTCCACAACCAGGGTGCCTGGTCTAGGTTCCTCTGGTGTTATGCTCTTTTACCCATAGTAAACCACTGTGGATAAAGTGGCACCAGACAAAGTGGCACCAGACAAAGTGGCACCAGACAAAGTGGCACCGGGTAACGCGGCTCTGGGTAACGCGGCTCTGGGTAACGCGGCTCTGGGTAAAGAGGCTCTGGGTAAAGAGGCTCTGGGTAACGAGGCTCTGGGTAACGAGGCTCTGGGTAACGAGGCTCTGGGTAACGCGGCTCTGGGTAACGCGGCTCTGGGTAACGCGGCTCTGGGTAACGCGGCTCTGGGTAACGAGGCTCTGGGTAACGAGGCTCTGGGTAACGCGGCTCTGGGTAACGAGGCTCTGGGTAAAGAGGCTCTGGGTAAAGAGGCTCTGGGGAACGCGGCTCTGGGTAAAGAGGCTCTGGGTTACGTGGCTCTGGGTAACGCGGCTCTGGGTAACGCGGCTCTGGTTGACGAGGCTCTGGGTAACGCGGCTCCGTGTTACGCGGCTCCGTGTTACGCGGCTCTGGGTAAAGAGGCTCTGGGTAAAGAGGCTCTGGGTAAAGAGGCTCTGGGTAACGCGGCTCTGGGTAACGAGGCTCTGGGTAACGAGGCTCTGGGTAACGAGGCTCTGGGTAACGAGGCTCTGGGTAACGAGGCTCTGGGTAACGAGGCTCTGGGTAACGAGGCTCTGGGTAACGCGGCTCTGGGTAACGCAGCTCTGGGTAACGCAGCTCTGGGTAACAAGGCTCTGGTTAACGAGGCTCTGGGTAACAAGGCTCTGGTTAACGAGGCTCTGGGTAACGAGGCTCTGGGTAACGAGGCTCTGGAGCTGTTAAATGAGTGAATGAAAATGGTGTGTATGTGCTGACTGACCTCTGCAGAAGTCTCTGTTCCACAGGAAGAGGGCGCTGTTGACCAGAGACAGACTCCAACCCACAGGAGCAGTGTACAGTAAACACACGGTCATCAACAGAAATCCGTAGAACCTGCAGGTACACACACGTACACACACACGTACACACACATGTACACGCACACATACACGCACGCGTACACGCACACATACACGCACGCGTACACGCACACATACACGCACGCGTACACGCACACACACACACACACACACGCACACACACACACGCACACACACGTACACAGACACACACACACACACACACACACACACACACACACACACATACACACATACATGCACACATACATGCACACATACATGCACACGTATACACACACACGTATACACACACACACACACACAGAGTTAGTGATGCACAGACACTAAATACTAAAAGAGATGTACAATATCAAGCATATAGCCGATACGTTTACTTCCTAAACCCAGGCTTCATTTTCTAATCAGCCACACAGCCTCCTCGTCCAACATCAGTGTCTGACCTCACAAATGCCTTTCTGGAAGAATGGTCAGAAATTCCCATAGACACATTCCTAACCCTTGTGGAAAACCTTCCCAGAGGAGATGAGGCTGTTTTTGAAACTGGCCGGACTGAAAGGACTATGTTATTCTGCAGGACTGAGCACCATCACGGGGGAATTCCCCTTTAATGATCTTAGCTGAGTGAGCTCAGAAACGGCATGTGTTACTCACACAGAGGATGACGTGCGACTCTCCCAGTATATGATCTTATAGGCAGATTCTGCATGAACACAGGCCTGGTTCAGGAGCTCGTCCAGCCGCTTGAGCCTGCAATACAAACACACATGACTATAAGCTGACCTGGGTGTGAGGTAGCACCTAAACATGGTCAGATCTTCGAGACCATGCTGCCGCTTTCTGTGATCCACTTACTCAGTCACTGCAGTTTGGCCACGCCCATTCGTGTTATATGGAGAATTTGATCTGAGAGCAGCCAATTAGAACAGAGTTCATATGCATATGGCTGCTGTCCAGAGAAAAACATCTGAGCGATAGTAATGTTACTGGAGAAGGAACAAAGGTCTCTAATGTTCAGTGGAAGGTAATAAGAAGAGATTTGGATGGGAAGATGGGGAAGGAGAAGATGGGGGCACGTTCTCGAAATCTGAAACCTGAGCCTGACCAAACACTGACGCGTGCAGCCTGAAACACCTCCTGGTCTACTCACAGGCCCTTGACCTCCAGCATGGCCTCCTGCCGGCTCATGTGGACGGTCTGTAGTTCTCTGCGCTGAACCGCGAAGTGCTTCTTCTTCTGCACAGCCGTATCACTGTCAATGCCCTGGCAACGGTCGCCAAGGTAACCCAGAACAGCAGGGACGGACACCAACAACAGGAACAAGGAGAACCAAGCCACTGAAAAGTGAGAGGAAGAGAGAGGGAGTTACTTCTGCATCGGCTCATTCGCTCAGAGACACGAGATTTACTGTTTGTATTAAGACCCAGCCATGAAGCCCAGCTCTGCGTCTCACCTTCAGTCAGAGTGACGAAGAGGACGTTCAGGAGGAGGCAGCACACGAGAGAACAGAGGGGCATTCTCCATCTATGATACACACACACACAGGCGCACACAGGCGCACACACACAGGCACGCACACACAGGCGCACAAACACACAGGCACGCACACAGGCGCACACACAGAGGCGCGCACACACAGGCGCACAAACACACACACACACACACACAGGCGCACAAAGGCGCACACACAGGTGGACACACACAGGCGCACACACAGGCGCACACACAGGCGCACACACAGGCGCACACACAGGCGCACACACACAGGTGGACACACACACAGGCGCGTGCACACACACACACACACACACACAGGAGTGCGCACACACACACACACACAGGCGTACACACACACACACACACACACAGGCGTACACACACACACACACACACACACACACACACACACAGGCGCATACACACACAGGCGCGCACACAGGCGCGCACACACAGGTGGACACACACAGGCGCACACACACACACACACAGGCGCACACACACACAGGTGGACACACACAGGCGCACACACACACAAACACAGGCGCACACACACACAGGTGGACACACACAGGCGCACACACACAGGTGCGCGCACACACACAGGTGGACACACACAGGCGCACACACACAGGCGCGCGCACACACACAGGTGGACACACACACAGGCGCACAAAGGCGCGCACACACATGCGCACACACACAGGCACACACAGGCGCACACACACACAGGCGCACACACACACACGCACACATGCACACAGGCACACACAGGCGCCCACACACACACAGACACAGGCGCACACACAGGTGGACACACACAGGCGCGCGCACACACACACACACAGGCGGACACACACACACAGGCGGACACACACACACAGGCGGACACACACACACACAGGCGGACACACACACACAGGCGGACACACACAGGCGGACACACACAGGCGGACACACACACACACACAGGCGGACACACACACAGGCGGACACACACACACACACACACACAGGTGGACACACACACAGGCGCGCGCACACAGGCGCGCGCACACAGGCGCGCGCACACACACAGGCGCGCACACACACAGGCGCACACACACACAGGCGCACACACACACAGGCGCACACACAGGCGCGCACACACACACAGGCGCGCACACACACACACAGGCGCGCACACACACACAGGCGCGCACACACACACAGGCGCGCACACACACAGGCGCGCGCACACACACAGGCGCGCGCACACACACAGGCGCGCGCACACACACAGGCGCACACACACACACAGGCGCACACACACACACAGGCGCACACACACACAGGCGCACACACACACACAGGCGCACACACACACAGGCGCACACACACACAGGCGCACACACACACACAGGCGCACACACACACAGGCGCACACACACACAGGCGCACACACACACAGGTGGACACACACACACACATTATAAACCGTTAAACACTGCAAAACCATCATACTGTTAAACATTCAAAGTCTAATTGATCCTGATAAACACTCTCAATTTATCCTGCTTGAAATTTCCAATACTAACATACTGATAAACATTCCAACACCAACATACCGTTAAACATCCCGACTCCGACGTACCGCTAAACATTCCTCCACCACCATTAAATTATAGACGATTCCAGGACCAACAAACTACTGAACATTCCATCACCAGTTCAGACTGTTAAACATCAGAGTGGTCAAAGTGTTCGTTACTGACCCCAGCAAGTAGCGCAGCACCTCCAATGCATCTGTCACCGGCTCCAGAAAAATTGCCATCCGTTTGTAGGAGACCACCATATTGAGAAGGTCAAAGGTCACTGCTCGGGGACCTCCCGGCTCAGCACTGATGTCCAAGGTCGGGCCATCTTTAGCTGGTGACTGGGCCACATCAGCTCGATCTCCGCTTCCCTGCACAGCCTCCTGCATCCTCTGCTACAGGACAGACTCTGTTTTACCTGCAGGACAATAATACAAATAACAACAACAACAACATAACAGCAACATTTCATCTACAATATCTACTCAGTACAGACTTATCATTATGAATTACAATACAGAGTGTGTTGTCTACCTGCCTAACCTGTATGGAAATCAATGGTCAGCCTGTCACACTCTCCTGAACATCATTTAACACCAAAACTACTGTCATAGGTCAAAACCAGGCATCTAGGTGCTACCTGTTAGAGGAAGATGGGCCAGGGCAGAGCTTCTATCACCATAACTTATTCTATAGCATAGATAACATACACATATATATATAGTATATTATAGAAGAACTAAAGGATGACTGACCAACACTGCACTGTGCAGCAGCAGACGAGCTATCGTCTCTGACTGTCCATCTACAAAGTGGACCAGCAAGGTAGGAGTTTCTAACAGAGTGGACAGTGAGTGGACACAGTGTCTAAACACTCCAGCAGCCCTGCTGTGTCTGATCCACTCACACCAGCACCACACACACTAACACACCACCACCACGTCAGTGTCACTGCAGTGCTGAGAATGATCCACCACCCACATACTACCTGCTCTGTGGTGGTCCTGTGGGGGTCTTGACAATTGAAGAACAGGGTAATAGAGTATACAGAGAAACAGATGGACTACAGTCTGGAACTGTGGAACTAGTAGTGTCCTATAGGGTCAGTGTAGATACCTGGAGGTGGTTTTAATGTTATGGCTAGATACTGTATATGTAGTTAGAGGTGGTGCAGCAGCCTCTAAAAAGGCTATGCTTCGGATCTCCAGGATAAAGACATTTGTAGCATATCAAAAATCACATCTTCAGGATCCAGTATCTATGCATATATGAAGAGTCCCATAAGCGGCTTCTTGCTTCTACACAGTGCACTGCATAGGTCATGAGATAATGGCTTCTGCTCTATATGCCAAATGGGGTAATAAATAAACTGCATGGTTGAGTATTTTCAGAAGTTGCTAAACCATTCCCAACTACTACTACTACTGAGATTGTGACAGGAGACTTATGCTGAGCACTTCAGTGACGTGGACAAACACACCTGAATCAGTCTGAACACCAAACACACACAGTGATCAGCTTATCATGCTTTTAACAAATAGACGAGATACGAAATTCCTGTTTTAGGCTAACTATGGTCTTCTTTATGGTCGACTACACTAAGGCCACTGTAAATACCAGGCTGTCATAAAAAAATCTTTAGGATATGACAACATCAGAAACATTCAACAAACCAAAACAAACAGCACCGACTCCAGAAGGAACAGTCGGAGGAGTATTAACGTTCATTTACCTTTTCCTCCTGTGCTCAGGCTCATATACGCACTCTACTGATGTCTAAACACATCCAGCCACATCCAGGCTGGCCAAAAAGCTTTAAATCTGAATTAAAGTCACTAAATTTCCACTAAAACGAGGGTAAAATTTCACAGCAGCCGCTTCGACGAGCTTCTTCCGCAACACACAGGCTGATGAGTAGATCGCCGAGAGCAGGATAAGGGCACGATCAGGCCTTGAAGTCGAAAACCGATCCAGTGGTTTCAATCCTTCATGTTTCTTTTCTTATTTTTTTCCTTTTTCTGACTTTCTCAGTCAAAAGTGATGTTGTTTTATGAGTATACAGTGAATTATCTAATTCTTTCTCTCTCACTGATACCAGAAAAGCTGTGGCGATGTGAAGTTCGCACCGTCGGTCGGTAGGTGTCGCTGTAAGGCTGTAAATCAGATCCACTGTTGATCTGTCCGGCAGAACTCCTAGCTCTTACTGCTGAACCTTCCAGTGCGACCTGGAGAGACTTACATAGTCCTGATGAACACAGCAGGAGCTGATTCAACCCGGGGCCTATAAAGACACACGAGAATGTATTTTCCTAATTCTAAGATACAGTCCTTATGACGCCCCTAAGTTGAGGCCACTAATTGCTATATCGAGGCCATGAGTTATAAGGAACTTAACATTATAGTCATTTATGTCCTCAATCAATTATATTGTGACCTCGTTTTATGAATTAGTGAGCTCATTATATTCATTTATGGCCTTAGTATAGTAACTTGTGACCTCAGTATAGTAAACAGTGGTCTCAATATAATCATTTGTGGCCTGTAAATACTAAACAGTGGCTTAAGTGTGTTAATATTTGGGCTTTAATATATTAACTTGTGGTCTCAATATAGTAATTTGTGGCCTCTATATACTAACAAGTGACCTCACTCAGTGTCACCCACTATGACTTGTATCTTTAGGTACAAAGTGGTATTACAAGACAACATGGGAGAGGGCCAGCTGGTTAGCATGCTAGCTTCAGTAGATATCTCTGCATCATGATGCACAGACATCCAAGACACACTGTCAAAATCACACACAAAATCATCACTTTTTTTAGGGTTTAGTGTAAATGTAGAGGTTAGGGGTTTAGTGTAAATGTAGGGGTTATGGTTTAGTGTAAATGTAGAGGTTAGGGTTTAGTGTAAATGTAGAGGTTAGGGTTTAGTGTAAATGTAGAGGTTATGGTTTAGTGTAAATGTAGAGGTTAGGGGTTAGTGTAAATGTAGAGGTTAGGGTTTAGTGTAAATGTAGAGGTTAGGGGTTTAGTGTAAATGTAGAGGTTAGGGTTTAGTGTAAATGTAGAGGTTAGGGTTTAGTGTAAATGTAGAGGTTAGGGTTTAGTGTAAATGTAGGGGTTAGGGTTTAGTGTAAATGTAGAGGTTAGGGTTTAGTGTAAATGTAGAGGTTAGGGTTTAGTGTAAATGTAGAGGTTAGGGTTTAGTGTAAATGTAGAGGTTAGGGGTTTAGTGTAAATGTAGGGGTAGGGTTTAGTGTAAATGTAGGGTTTGGGGTTTAGTGTGAATGTAGGGGTTAGTGTTTAGTGTAAATGTATAGGTTAGGGTTTAGTGTAAATGTAGGGTTTAGGGGTTTAGTGTGAATGTAGGGGTTAGGGTTTAGTGTAAATGTAGGGGTTAGGGTTTAGTGTAAATGTAGGGGTTAGGGGGTTAGTGTAGATGTAGGGGTTAGGGGTTTAGTGTGAATGTAGGGGTTAGTGTTTAGTGTAAATGTAGGGGTTAGGGGGTTTAGTGTAAATGCAGGGGTTAGGGGGTTTAGTGTGAATGTAGAGGTTAGGGTTCAGTTTAAATGTAGGGGTTAGGGTTTAGTGTAATGTATGGGTTAGGGTTTAGTGTAAATGTAGGGGTTAGGGTTTAGTGTAAATGTAGGGGTTAGGGTTTAGTGTAAATATAGGGGTTAGGGTTTAGTGTAAATGTAGGGGTTAGGGGTTTAGTGTAAATGTAGGGGTTAGGGGTTTAGTGTAAATGTAGGGGTTAGGGGTTTAGTGTAAATATAGGGGTTAGGGTTTAGTGTAAATGTAGGCGTTAGGGGTTTAGTGTAAATGTAGGGGTTAGGGGGTTTAGTGTAAATGTAGGGGTTAGAGGTTTAGTGTAAATGTAGGGGTTAGGGGTTTAGTGTAAATATAGGGGTTAGGGTTTAGTGTAAATGTAGGGGTTAGGGGTTTAGTGTAAATGTAGGCGTTAGGGGTTTAGTGTAAATGTAGGGGTTAGGGGTTTAGTGTAAATGTAGGGGTTAGGGTTTAGTGTAAATGTAGGCATTAGGGGTTTAGTGTAAATGTAGGGCTTAGGGGTTAGTGTAAATGTAGGCGTTAGGGGTTTAGTGTAAATGTAGGGGTCAGGGGTTTAGTGTAAATGTAGGGGTTAAGGGTTTAGTGTAAATGTAGAGGTTAGGGTTTAGTGTAAATGTAGAGGTTAGGGTTTAGTGTATGTAGGGTTTAGTGTAGATGTAGAGGTTAGGGTTTAGTGTAAATGTAGGGGTTAGGGTTTAGTGTATGTAGGGTTTAGTGTAAATGTAGGCGTTAGGGGTTTAGTGTAAATGTAGGGGTTAGGGTTTAGTGTATGTAGGGTTTAGTGTAAATGTAGGCGTTAGGGGTTTAGTGTAAATGTAGGAGTTAGGGGTTTAGTGTAAATGTAGGAGTTAGGGGTTTAGTGTAAATGTAGGGGTTAGGGGTTTAGTGTAAATGTAGAGGTTAGGGTTTAGTGTATGTAGGGTTTAGTGTAAATGTAGGGGTTAGGGGTTTAGTGTAAATGTAGAGGTTAGGGTTTAGTGTAAATGTAGAGGTTAGGGTTTAGTGTATGTAGGGTTTAGTGTAAATGTAGAGGTTAGGGTTTAGTGTATGTAGGGTTTAGTGTGAATGTAGGGGTTAGGGTTTTAGTGTAGATGTAGAGGTTTGGGTTTAGTGTAAATGTAGAGGTTAGGGTTTAGTGTATGTAGGGTTTAGTGTAAATGTAGAGGTTAGGGTTTAGTGTATGTAGGGTTTAGTGTAAATGTAGAGGTTAGGGTTTAGTGTATGTAGGGTTTAGTGTGAATGTAGGGGTTAGGGTTTTAGTGTAGATGTAGAGGTTTGGGTTTAGTGTAAATGTAGAGGTTAGGGTTTAGTGTATGTAGGGTTTAGTGTAAATGTAGAGGTTAGGGTTTAGTGTATGTAGGGTTTAGTGTAAATGTAGAGGTTAGGGTTTAGTGTATGTAGGGTTTAGTGTAAATGTAGGGGTTAGGGTTTTAGTGTAGATGTAGAGGTTTGGGTTTAGTGTAAATGTAGAGGTTAGGGTTTAGTGTGAATGTAGAGGTTAGGGTTTAGTGTAAATGTAGGGGTTAGGGTTTAGTGTAAATGTAGGGGTTAGGGTTTAGTGTAAATGTAGGGGGTAAGTAATGACGTTGTCTCTGTTAATGCATTGTGTTTAAAAAAGGATAATTACATGATGCCTGTAAACGGGTGGGCAGTCGTGGGCTGGAGGTTAGGGACCCAGCCTTGTGAACAGAGGGTTGCTGGTTCAATTCCCTGAACCGTCAGTAATGACTGAGGTGCCCTTGAGCAAGGCACCTAACCCCCAAACCGCTCCCTGTGTGCCATGGATAGGGCTGCCCACCGCTCTGGGCAAGTGTGCTCACTGTCCCCCAGTGTGCGTGTTCACTAGTGTGTGTTTGTGTATGTGGGTGTTTCACTTCACGGATGGGTTAAATGCGGAGGACAAATTCCTCTGTGTGTAAAAGCACAAATGGCACTGTCTATTTGTGTATAGTAAATTATTCTGGGAGGAGTAAAGGATTATCTTATCTGATCTGTATTATTATAAATAAGCTACAGTTGTGGTTTTGTTCTGGAAGCCCACTGCAGTCACTCAGTAGAACGCTCCACATAAATACTGGGGCTGTAGATCCCACCCTGAGCAGCCCCACCCCCTCATACTACACCTCGCTCGTACTCACTTACAATACAAACACAGCCTGGGCTCCTCAGTGTGAGGGAGAGGAGCGTGCACCGACACGAGCAACATGTGAAGCAGGAGACGAGCACCGTCCTGAGTTCTGATATTAACTTCCCTCTGAACATCGAGAGAAGTGACTGTGCTGGTGCTGAACTGCAGGGTTCTCTCAGAAGATACGCCGGAAGGTAGGACACGTTTATAACCTTCACACGTGGGCTAATGCATGTGTGGCATCCTATACATGCTAATGCATGTGCAAAATCAGAGACCACCCTTCACTTACGCCATCCAACAGCCAATAAGTGCAGGGGTAATTCACTGTTAGGATGATGGAGGTTTATAGGGCTATACGATCACCCACTCGCATACTGAAGGAGCATGTGAGAAAACAGTTCTCACACTGTTCAATATAGGAATGATAGGTACAGAGAAAATGGGACTCCTTAGCAACCACCTGGAAGACCATCAACACTGTCCCAATCAGAAGAACAGCATTTTCATCTTTGAGAGAGAGAAAGAGAAGAACATTGCTCCACCCTCGCTTCAGATCTGAGAATCCACAAGTGTATCTGTCCATCCTTCCACTGTGAGAAGACGCCTCAACACTATGGAGGTCTGAAAGGAGGTGTAGCCGTTCAAGAAGATCCTCACTGAGACAAGGAGACAGATACATCCAACAAAGAAGCTGCTGGTGTTCTCAGAACAATGGGCTGACCACCCCAGAGTCCAGAGCCTCAACACCACTGAATGTGTTTGGGGTGATTTGGATGGTGCAGAGGTAGAAGACCAGCTACACCAGCTCCTAAGACTGAACTTTGGAGGCGTGTCTACATATATACAGTATCTTGAGTTTAGCTCTTCTCGTTTACATCTGAGTTCAACACTAGAGTACTTCTATACTTAGTTGAACTGTTCCACCCCTCCGCTGGCGCTTCCCTCTCTTGGGCTCCACTTATGGTTGGCTGTGGCATCACTGGGGTTCAAACTCAGACCTCTTGTTTGGACTGTGTGATCGAGTCCCAGCCCAAAGGTCACATAAACAGACTGATGAGTGGACGTACGGTGCAGTTCAGGATCTTGTGGAGGTCTTTTGAGTCTTTTGTTGGTTTTGTACTCAGATCAGTTTATTACTACAGCGCTTGGTGAAGAATGGGTTTGATTGAAATGTGTACATGGTGTCCTGGTGAATGAAATTCTGATGAACGCCCGTCCTCTTCAGATGAAGACTGGAGGAGAGCGTGAGAGTGTTCTGTTCACGGAGTCGTACTGCAGCATCTGTAAGGCTCAGCTCATCTCCCAGTCCCAGCGCATCGCTCACTACCAGGTACCACACACACACACACACACACACACACAGTTCTAACTTCATACGCAGCATCAGCATGCAGAGACGTTTGAAGTGGGTCAGTGTTTGTTTGTGTTGAAGCAGGAAGCAGCAGAATCACTGAGTCAGGAGGAGAAGAGCTGCACTGTAATGCCTGAAATAAGGTACAGCTCGAGGTTTAGGTCTGAAATGCAAAGTCAGCAGTAGGTAAAGTTCCGTCTCACCTGATTTCTATTTCAGGGTTAGACCGGTCTGCTCAGGGAGCGGGATCCAAAGAGAACAGACAATGCAAGTTGTGCATTTACACATTTCCACCAGAGAGGTCTCCAAATCTTACACTGCGCAGTTTAAATACAAATGCTAAAACAGTTTTTCAAAAAAATAAAAAAAAACTGAACATGAATATAATTTGAGATTAATTTAGACCTGTGCTTACTTTAGGACAGAGTTTTCTGTTTACTTTCATCTCAATGTTTCTATATCTGTCAGTGGTCAGTGGTTCAAATTAGTTTTTTGTTTTTATTTTCTTCACTTCATAAGTATATATGATTAAGTAAATATTAAAACGAATAGTAAAGTACATGTAAGTTATAGTAAGTAATGTAAGTAAAACAGTATAGTAAAGTACAGGTAAGTATAGTAAGTATAGGTATAATAAAGTACAGGTAAGTATATTAAAGTACAGGTAAGTATAGTAATTATAAGAATAGTAAAGTATAGGTAAGTATATTAAAGTACAGGTAAGTATAGTAAGTATAAGAATAGTAAAGTATTGTAAGCTCAGAATTCCAGGAAGTACCGTAGTTATAATACTATAAAGTGTTAAGTATAAATTACAGAATTAGTAAAGATAATAATATAAAATCATTTGAAGTTTATAAAGAATTAATTAGTAGAAAAGATAGTTAAAGTATAGTAAAGTACATTAATTCTAAACTATACTCTATTCAATTATATTAATATTTAAATTACATTAATTCATAATCCTACTCATATCAATCTCTTTACTACTCTAAAATTCTTATTAATTATTTCATTATCTTAAATCTTAATTTATCTTAATACATAAATACTACTTCAACACTCCTATATTATTTTATTCAATTCCTATAATTAAAATTTCTTATATTTTTTCCCCCCTTTGTATCCACTTTTCTCTTTTTTCTTTTCCTTTCTCTTTCCATATCTCTTTTCTCT
>JAMWET010001481.1:0-20111 GCA_024036415.1 Prochilodus magdalenae | reverse complement strand
AATTCACGACCCCCTCCTCCTCATACTGTGATTTCTAAGTGGGAGAGAAGAGGGCGAGAAAGAGAAACTTGAGCCAAAAGGGAAAGGGGGAGGAGAACTTGCCAAGTTTATTCTGCCACCAAAAATACGTTATTTTCCTCATGTATGTGATATTTCAGAAGTTGTTTAGGGGCATGTATAAACCTTTATTTGTAATTCTCATCAAACGTCTTAACAGTCAGGATTCTGATCTGCTCTCTCTTTGACTAACTTCTAATAGCTAGCAACACTGGTTTCAGCAATTCTTTCCCTCAGATAAGAGGTATGAAATATAAAATTCTTTTCTCCAGTGAAATCATCTTGACATTGTTTGACACTACAAAAGGAAACAGTGAAACATAGAGGATAATTTGACGATAATATGTGACCCATGATGGGGAAATGGTTTAGTTTGGTATATAAACAAATTGGAAAGCTACCTCCGTATGTTGTGATCGAGAACATTTGGACAGGTACAGATTTGTTCAGTCCAATTGAAAGGGGACCATTTCAGTACGAAATGTGGATGAAGAAAGGTCCAGTCTCAACATATATAGAGTCAAACAGAGACAACAGAGTATAATGAGTTTTAGGTTTTTGAAGGTAAAGACATGCTACTTTTCTATTCTTTAATGCTTTGTAATGTTTAGAGATCATAGCATAAGATGTATTAGCTGAGATCACATTTAAAAAAAAGCATAAAACAGATAATCAGGTACCAAAAATGATTCCATTCATTAAAAAACACAGGCATGTTTATATTGTACCTACTACTGTTAACCTGTTGTAATGTACATTTGTGGTTTTTGCAGGGTTCTCGGTTAAAATCATGTCAATATAAAATTAACATTCATTTGTTTTTTTGTAGCTTAAGTGCAATGCTTTACTCTCCACTCTCCTATTCACTGTTCATTACAATCTGTATATAATATATCGATTTAATATTAAATGTGAAGATGTTTATATTAAATGTGGGGCCAGCAAGTAAGAACTTCCAATATTAGTGGTTGGTGAAAGTGGGAACACCTTAGCAGCACTGCTGCGTCTGGTACTTAGCAACACTAACACACAACACACACTAACACACACCACCACATCAGGAGGCAGAGCTAATATAAATGAACAGTAAGCACACCATAGTTGTTTGTACATGTTAGTACATGGTGCATGTGTTGTTTTGGGATGAGGTGGATGTGCTGGTGGTGTATAAAGAAACTCACAGGAAAATTCAAAACACTTTGTGCTTCAGTCACTTTTACCCCAGTTTAACACTTTAAAGAGCAAAGCTGTTTCCATCAGCTGTAAAGCTACTTCTGGTATGAACCACATGATACGAACCACATGATATTATTTCCTCAACACTATCAGACCAATCAAAACAGCTCACAGCTTTAACACATCCATTCAGGCCACACATGAGACCTCTTTTACTACTGAACACACGAGAGACCAGAACATTAGATCTCACTGTCTCTCTGTCTAAACAGGAACAATGATGGGAGTACTGTTCACTCTCTGGCTGTTTGGAACTGGTAAGTGATATTTTGAGGGTTAATATGTTTATATATCACAGACAGACTGTTACAGTCCTGCTACATATGGTCGTTACAGTCCTGCTACATGCGGTCGTTACAGTCCTGCTACATACGGTCGTTACAGTCCTGCTACATATGATCGTTACAGTCCTGCTGCATACAGCAAACCGTAAACAGTTAAACTTTATATTTGTTAAAGTGAACACATTGTGTACAGGGAAAACATTTAAATATGCATGTTTCTACATGTTTAGTGCTCAATTAATAAAACTTAACTTAAACACAACCTTAGAAAAGGCCACCTTTTATGATTTATATATTTATTCTAATTTGGTAATTTCGTATGCATTGAAATGTTAAAATACTTTTACTTATGGGTTCAACAAAACATGCATTTTGACCAGGTTTATATGACTGTATAGACCTGTATTTATTTGTTTATTTATTTATTTATTTATTTATTCTTTTCTACTATTTTCTCTCTCCAGTAAAAACGTCTGACATCACTGAGCTTCAAGTACAGGCAATGAGGCGGGGAGACGATACAACAATAAGATGTGGCCAAAAAGCAGAACTAAAAGAATTAGCTTGGTATAAAGAGAGTTTAGGAAAGCTGCCTCAGTATGTAGTGAGGAAAGTGATAACAGGAGCGAACTCTTCTCCAGGATCTAAATCAGGAATATATTACAGATTTAATCCAGGAGTTAACATTGACCGCTTCAGTGTGGATGAAGAGAAGTTTGATCTCAGCATTAAGGGAGTTAAAGAAGAAGATATAGGAATATATTACTGTGGAAATGAAGAGTTGCGTAGTCTGAAGTTCATATCTGGAACCCTTCTGCTGTTTGCAGGTAACTGTGTGCACGTCTGTTCTAACTGCTGTTGTTGTTTTGTTCTGTTCATTGATATCAGCATTCTTTCTCTTTACCTTCTACATTTATTCCTCTATTTTAAAGAAGAGAAGACTAATCATCATCCTCCACCTGAACCTGATAAACACCAGTGTTCAGTACAAACAGTTACTTTGAGCTGTTCAGGAGAACACAGTGTGTACTGGATCAGACACGGATCAGGAGAACCTCATCCAGGAATCATTTACACTCCTCGGTACACCAGTGATGAGTGTGAGAGCAGCTCTGAGACTGATTCTTCTACACAGAGCTGTGTCTACAAACTCCCCAAGAGGAACCTCAGCCTCTCTGATGCTGGAACTTACTACTGCGCTGTGGCTGCATGTGGACCTGAAACTAAATCTACTGGAAAAGGTAAATGGAGCTTCTGTTGGTCAGTTTCACTAAGAACTTACGTTTAGGTAGTTTAAAGACTCTTAAATCTCTAATCTAACAAACATGATCTGCAGTGAACACGCTCTGTTTCTTTTGGAACATGTTTCAGGTAATAACTGGACTGTTGTTGCTCTGATAACGTCCAATGCGGTATCTGTTATTGTGATGCTGGTTCTGGGTGGACTGTTGTGGAAGAAACAGCAGAAAGGTCAGATTTAAAGCTCTTAAAGTGCTTTATAGTAATATGTTTGTAACTTGATGGTAAAGATAGTGTATACTGTGTATAAGTCTTACACGCCTTAGCAAAGTGTTTAAAATCATTTCTCTGAGTGAAGAGTGTAAAAACACTACATATCATAAACACACATATACAGAATAAACAAGACTCTCCTTCATGTTTCCAGCCATCACAAAGATTAATCAATATTCCATCACCAGCGCTGACGTTCTCATTTAATAAGAACTGATCAGTCAGATCAGGTTATGGTTGAGTGCTAAAATTAACACTGGTCTACTTAACGAGAGGTTCGGATGTGATTAAACTAAAACACTTTTATTTATAAATCACTATTTATTACTGTATTAATGTTGTATTTATCCTAATATTAGTGTGTTTATAGAGTGAATAAATACTTACTGTGCTATTAACCAGCTTTTTCAGCATAATTTCCTACAATGGTTTAACAAAATTCTAATAACATAAATAACAGTTTAATTTATGAAATCATTTTTCTCTGAAGGGTCTACCAGTGGTCAGCAAGGAAATCCAATAAATGAGGTAAATATGAATATGATATTAATAATCTTTAATTCTTCATATAAAACACTGCTGTATTAGAATGTACAGTGTGTTATACCGCTGTCAGTTTTAGCTACTTCTATTCTGAACTGCTGGTGTGTAATGACTCTTGTTCTGTGTCAGGTTGAGGATACAGAAGCCTTGAACTATGCAACTGTGAATATTGTGCAGAGACCTCCCTCCAGATCACCCAGAGTCAAAGAGAGTCAAGATATTTACTCACAAGTTAAAGTACGATAGCCAGATAACTAAGTACACCTGCTTTATTTAGTTTTATGTTATTATAATTATAATTTTATTATATTATAATTTATTGTCATAAAATCAGCTTTCATTTAAGAAGACAATGTTTATCTCGCAAATCTATCATATTTATGTTGTGTATTTCTGTCCAGTGAGTCAGTCAAGCTAACTCATCGTATAAGCAGATACAATATATCTTGTTTTGTTCTTGTTACTTTTGATTGTGGACTTTTCTGACTAACTTATTGTACAATTTATTAAAAGTATGTAAATTTGTAAATAAATAAATAAATGCTGTTCTTAAATGGGAGTGTGTTTACATGGTGTGTATGGATATAACACATAAACACAATCATACTCGTCTTAACAGTCCAGTGGGAATGCAGTAGTAAGGGCCAGTGCTGTTTAAAAACTGAGACTAGCTGATTGAACAACCGGGTTCAGGTGTGATTCTATTTTGCAGCCACACCACTGTACACACATCTGCTCTTTGTAGATAAGGCTTGTGACCCCTACTCTGTCCTTTATCAGGGGCCAGTTTCAGACTGGATATATTTGAGTTATGGATGACTCTCAACTTTAGCAGTGACACTGACGTGTTTACTAATTTCAGAAAAGCTGCTGTACCTGATACAATCATACCAAACCACACATAGTAGTGTATGTCAGCCCATGTCAGTTTCCCTTCTGTGCTGAGAACAGTCCAACTACATAGTAAGATAAGATATCCTTTATTAATCCCACAGTGACTAAATTTACAATGTTACAGCAGCACAGAAGAAGTATCAGTAAAAAAATATACAAATAATAAATAAGATCTATATATATTAAAAGTACAGAAAATATAAATAAAATACTAAACAAATTAAATCCACAAGATTAGGATCAGAGGAAACATTGCACATAGTGATGGTAAACATATTATGTTGTGCATGGTGAATTTAGGTATTGCACATAGTAGAGCACTAGAGCAGTAATAAATAACATAAGCAGTTTTATTGCACATAGTAGAATAGACTACTATAGAAATAGACTACTGAGGACAGCGGATGTTATACAGTCTGACAGCGGCCGGAAGGAAGGATCTGCGGTATCTCTCCTTCACACACCACGGGTGCAGCAGCTGGGCACTGAAGGAGCTGCCCAGTGCTTTCAGAGAGTAGTGCATGGGGTGGGACAGGTTCTTCAACATGTGTTTGAACTTAGTCCTCATTCTCCTGTCCCCCACCACCTCAACTGGGTCAAGATGACACCCCAGGACAGAGCTGGACTTCTTGATGATTTTGTTAGTACCCTGGTCAACAGTGATATTGTGGTCAAAAACTGACCAGTGATGAACGGGGTGGACAAATACTGATTGTGTACATGATAATAAATGGGCTACAGTGTGATATTGTACATTAATAAAGTCAATTGTCTGTAAAATGTTTGGAAGCCAGTTTTGGTAAATACTTTTTATTATTTTTAATGATAAACTTACTTGATTACATGATTTATGACACTGATTTACTAGATTAAGTCTGGCCCCTGGTACCAGAATTAAACCCACTTGAGCTTAATAGAAATACAGCCTGCAGTACAGTACTAAAATCCTCCATGAATGTTTTTTTAAATAATCTTTAATTCCACAAGATATTTGATGTGACAGATACTCAGGCACAGGGACCCTTACAGAGTAATAACACTGTGGGACAGGTGGGCTCCTCCAAAAAAAAAAAACTAAACTCTCTTCAATTTCCTTAAGAATCAACCAATCTGAAAGCATCACAACATCAGACACAATGTCTTTTCTACTACACACAGCTGACCAGCTCATTAGAAACCATGATATCACTTCCACAACAGAACAATGATCAGAGTATTTGTTACTTTTTGTATCTGGTGAGTCCTTCATTTCATTTACATATTTTCAAAACATGTTTTAATGTTTGTGTTTCAGTGAAAACGTCTGACACTGAGGAGCTTCAGGTACAAACAGTGAAATATGGAGAAAATGTTACAGTAAAATGTGACCATGACTTTTTTAAAGGCAGGAGGCAGAATTATGTAGCGTGGTATAAGCAGAGTTTTGGAAAGCAGCCTCAGTTTATAGTAAGATCATCTGAGAGTAAGGCAGACATCAGACCTGCCCGAGCGTTTGCAGAGCGCTTCAGAGTGACTGCAGATGAAGGAAAGTTTGATCTCAGCATTATTAACACTGTGGACGAGGACACAGGGACATATTTCTGCGTGAAACTGAAGGACTATGCTGCAGAGTTTGGATCTGGGACTCTTCTGCTTTTTGCAGGTAGCATTTCTTTTCTTTTTTTATTTAAGCAGTATGAAGCGATATTTAGCAGATCTGTTCATTTCCTTCAGTGGCTAATTTTAAATGTTCAGCAGCACACAGTGTGTACTGGTACAGTCATGGGTCAGGAGATTCTCATCCAGGAGTCATTTACACTCATGGAAACAGGAGTGATCAGTGTAAGAGCAGATCTGAGACTGATTCTTCTACACGGAGCTGTGTCTACAAACTCCCCAAGAGGAACCTCAGCCTCTCTGATGCTGGAACTTACTACTGTGCTGTGGCTGCATGTGGACAGATACTGTTCGGAGATGGAACTAAACTCAGTGTAAAAGGTAGGACTGTCCTACGCAGCTTTCTTTCAGTCATGGACTTATATATACTGCCACCTCTACTTGCTGATACATGAAATGCTCATAAAATGCTCCCATTTTTTACATTTTCAAAATGTATTTAATTATAGAACCATGTAAGACTCATGTACATATAATCATGTAAGACTCAGCACTAACAGTTATTCAGAAGTTTAAGCAAATTAACGGATAGATAATAACCTACATCTAAGCAATACAGACCAGGGGTCCTGGTGGGGATAATGTCCAGCACAATGTGTTTGATGTTGCTGCTCTGATCTATTCAATACTGCCAGGTTTTGTGTGCTGTAAAAATGTGTTGTAAATGATAAACATACATATATATATATATATATATATATATATAAAAAATGTGAAAAACAAGTCAAACATTTGGTGACAGCTAATATGGATATTCAGCTTGTACAATTATAGCGTTTAGCAAGCTAACGTTATCTGTTATCTGTTGTTAAGTGTTTTGCAGCTGCACAATATTATGGAGGAGATATTAGTTATCTTCTAAGTGAACTACATCATTATTTATACTTGAATAAACTATATATATATATATATATATATATATATATATATATATATATATATATATATATATATATATATATATACAGTGCTCAAAAAAATAAAGGAAACACTTTGAAAACACATCAGATCTCAATGGGAATAAAATCATCCAGAATATCCTTCCTCATATAGACTGGGTAATGTGTTAGGAACGAAAGGATGCCACATCGTTTGATGGAAATGAAAATGATCACCCTACAGAGGGTTGAATTCAAAGACACCCTGAAAAGTGAAAAAATGGCGCAGCAGGCTCGTCCATTTAACCCAAATTCCATTGCAGCAACTCAAAATAGTACTCAGTAGTTTGTATGGCCTCCACATGCTCCTAATGAGATGATGGATGTTGTCCTGGGGGATCTCCTCCCAGATCTGGACCAGGGCATCACTGAGCTCCTGGACAATCTGAAGTGCAACCTGGTGGCATCGGATGGACCGAAAAATAATGTCCCAGAGGTGTTCTATTGGATATAGGTCAGGCGAGCCAGTGGGCCAGTCAATGGTGCCAATTCTGGTGTTCTGTGGCAAATGCCAATCGAGCTCTACTGTGCTGGCCAGTGAGCACAGGGCCCACTACAGGACTTTGGGCCCTCATGAGGCCTGTTTCTGATTGTTTGGTCAGACACATTCACAGCAGTAGGGCTCTGGCAGTGCTCATCTTGTTCCTTCTTGCACAAAGGCGCAGATACTGGTCCTGCTGAGGGCTTAAGGACCTTCTACAGCCTTGTCCAGCTCTCCTAGAGTAACTGCCTGTCTCCTGGAATCTCCACCGTACTCTTAAGACTGTACTGGGAGACACAGCAAACCTTGTGGCAATGGCACGTATTGATGTGCCATCCTTCAGTAGGTGGACTACCTGTGCCACCTCAGTAGGGTCCAGGTACCGCACCATGGTACTAGTAGTGACGCTGACCCAAGTCAACTGCAAAACTAGTGAAGAATCCGTGGGAAAAGATGAGGGGGGACAAAATGTCAATGACCTCGTCCTTTTAAACCATTCCTGTTTTGGGGGGTGTCTCACTGTTGCTCCTCTACTGCACCTGTTGTTAATTTCATGAACGCCAAAGCAGCTGAAAATGATTAACGGCCCTCCCTACTACTTAACTGACCACATCAATATCCCTGAAGTTGAACGGAGTTGATGCTATACTCTGATTAAAATGTGTTCCCTTTATTTGTTTTTGAGCAGTGTATACATTGTATATGTATATATAGTGTATACATTGTATATGTATATATAGTGTATACATTGTATATATATATATATATATATATATATATATATATATATATATATATATATATATATATACACACACAAAGTAATTAGAAGGGTTCATTCTGCAGCCCTTTCTACAAATAACAAAAGGCTTTCAATAGAGGCTTTTCTTGCATCACATGCCTCTACCCTTTAGTACATCCACTGACCCTTCGTGACCATGTGAATTGTATTTACATGCCCACTAATATTTCAGACTCTGTTGTTTTCTATTAATCGGTGAAACCTCTGAAGACATTGTGTGTAAGTTTAAAATGGATATTTGCACTGGAATTTATTAAAGAACAAAACTGAACCAAAGTGTCTGAATAATCATTTCCCTCACTGTGTTCTACATTAGAACAGTCAAAGAAAAGCACACTCACAGGCTCAAGCTCATTTATAGTCTGGCTTTATAGAATCATTCAGAAGTAGATTCACATTTAGGTTCACTGTTTATAAAGCTAAAATGAACAAGATGAAATGTTGTGATGTGACTAGGGAAGTAATGTTATCTAAGATGATCACAGACACATAACATCTGTTCATCTTAACCCATAAGAGCCCGAACACTTAAGCGAAAATAATGAAGGGTCAGTTATAAGATCATAAAAGATCAGTCGTATTGTGACAAAGAGATCACATGGCGTCTTCTGTAAATATTATAGAGTCATAATACTGGTAGCATATCTCACAACAACAACAATTTCATAACTGGTATTCCATCATGGTGTTCTAGAAGTGGCACCAGAATGCGTATATGTAATATAGAATATGGGTATATGTTATATGGAATATGGTATATGTGATATAGAATATGGGTATATGTAGTATAGAATATGGGTATATATAATATGGAATATCGGTAAATGTAATATAGAATATGGGTATATGTAGTACAGAATATGGGTATATGTAATATAGAATATGGGTATATGTAGTATAAAATATGGGTATATGATATATGTAATATGGGTAAATGTAATATAGAATATGGGTATATGTAGTATAGAATATGGGTATATGTAATATAGAATATGGGTATATGTAGTATAGAATATGGGTATATGTTATATGTAATATGGGTAAATGTAATATAGAATATGGGTATATGGTACATATAATATGGGTATATGTAATACAGAATATGGGTATATGTGATATAGAATATGGGTATATGTAATATAGAATATGGGTATATGTGATATAGAATATGGGTATGTGTAATATAGAATATGGGTATATGTAATATAGAATATGGGTATATGTGATATAGAATATGGGTATATGTGATATAGAATATGGGTATATGTAGTATAGAATATGGGTATATGTAATATAGAATATGGGTATATGTAATATAGAATATGGGTATATGCGATATAGAATATGGGTGTGTAATATAGAATATGGGTATATGTAGTATAGAATATGGGTATGTGTAATATAGAATATGGGTATATGTGATATAGAATATAGGTGTGTAATATAGAATATGGGTATATGTAGTATAGAATATGGGTATGTGTAATATAGAATATGGGTATATGTGATATGGAATATGGGTGTGTAATATAGAATATGGGTATATGTGATATAGAATATGGGTGTGTAATATAGAACATGGGTATATGTAGTATAGAATATGGCTATGTGTAATATAGAATATGGGGGGAATATATAAATGATATGTAATATGGGTGTGTAATATAGAATATGGGTATATGTGATATAGAATATGGGTGTGTAATATAGAACATGGGTATATGTAGTATAGAATATGGGTGTGTAATATAGAATATGGGTATATGTGATATAGAATATGGGTGTGTAATATAGAACATGGGTATATGTAGTATAGAATATGGCTATGTGTAATATAGAATATGGGTATATGTGATATGGAATATGGGTGTGTAATATAGAATATGGGTATATGTGATATAGAATATGGGTGTGTAATATAGAACATGGGTATATGTAGTATAGAATATGGCTATGTGTAATATAGAATATGGGTATATGTGATATGGAATATGGGTGTGTAATATAGAATATGGGTATATGTGATATAGAATATGGGTATATGTAATATAGAACAAGTTTTCCGAACATTAGATAAATGGGTTGAAACGACTTTAAAATGAGCTGGTTTTGTCTCTAACTGCACTAACCAAGCACATCACCATTTTCTAAATGAGGTCATATGTTCAACAACTGTCATGTGACTGCATCCAGGAAGTTCGATATAGGTCACTTAGGGACTCCATGTGTTCAGGTGAAGGATAAAGCTGTATAAAGAACTTCACAGACTTTTGAATGGCTTGTGACACATACGTCACTGTGGGCTCTCATGGGTCAAAACTCAAGATTGGCTGAGTGGAAGCACAACTGAAACATTTTAGGATGTCCTAAATTATAGTGAGCCCACTAATTAGATTTATACCTTCTATTTCAGGCTGAAGGTCTCACTTAACATTTTTTTCCGTCTCTGTATCTGAAGACCCTCTTTCTGCATGGCATGTTCAACTGCAGTTTCAACAGCTGTTTTCATCAAAGCCTATTCTCACTGGAAACGTTAAACGGCTGTCCAAAAATAAGCTGCACTGCTGCAGCCAATAATGGCACCTCACCACATCAAACATGTTCACACTACTGGCCCCACAGACTCAATCTTTAGGTTTGGTAAAGAGTTTCTCTAAGCTGTATAAGCCCCCAATACTGCCTAATACATATCACTACCATAGTGGCAATCATCATCACTGTCCAGAGAAAAACATGAATCTCCATTTTAACTTTTATGCATCACTTGAGCGTGGCTCCTGCTGTTTACACTGCATGAACATTTCATGATTAATGGATCAGCAAAAACAGCCCAAAATTCTGTATCAGGCTAACTGCTGCAGTATTCTGATGAACAGGAGAGTGTAAAGCACGGGATGTAATATTACATATGAATAATATTCACTTTTACAGTGAGTGACTGATGAGGAGACTCTGTTTCCTTCTTTCTTTAAGCTAAGTGGACCATATTCTGTTATAACTATGTACACTACGTAAAAGAATACAGGTATAAAGCTAACAGGCTAACAGGTTTCCGTAATATCAAGAAACAGGCTTTTTAAATCTTTACTGCAGAAATGAACATTTAAAGTGTACCATCCAGTTGAAGGTTTATGTTACCTGAATGTCCAACTCCAAAAGTATTGGGTCAATGCACAAACTGTGCTAAAAACAGAGAGCATTGGTCAGTAAACCGTGTTGACCTGTATTTAATTCAAATCTGTATAAATCTTTACTGGTAAATATATGCTTCAATTTGATGCCTGCAACACTGTTCGGAACAGTAGCTGGCTTAACACTGTGTTACACCATTTTTACATTAAACAGCACCTAATGATCATCTGGAGATCCATTTTTTAAAGTATTATTATTATGTTGTCATGTTGAAATATGCATTACTGTTCCTGAAAAAGAACCATCTATTAAACTGCGTACGCTGCTCCTAAACATATTTAATGTTAATGATTCCTTCACAGAAGTTCAGGTTACCTACCTACTGCCCCTTACCGTTAGACCTAGGATTTAGAATTTTACACTAGCATCCAGCGGTATGGGCTTTTCCTTATTATTTCTGAAAGACTGACTCAACCACAACATTTGTGCATCACTCCATTTCAGAAGAGTTCAGCCATAAAGACTTCAGCAGTGTTAACTGGACGGTGCTGGTATATGACTTCAACTGTTCACAGAACAAACAGCATAGATTCTCACGCCCATGTGGTGATAATCATCATGGAAGCATTAGTTCTTAATGTTGTCTGAGGGGTTAAAGGTCACATATATTTGTTTGTGTTTTTTGGTTATTCTCTTTATGCACAGAGGTTTCACTGGATTCCCTGAATCTTTTTAAGTTTCAGTTCAAGAAGTCTGGAATCCAACTGCAGGGCCAGGTGTTGAGGGCCAGTGGGCTCAGGTTTCATTCAGATGTTGTGAAATGATGGTAAAGAATGCTTTCCAGTAGAAGGGCCCTTTTTCTCTACATGAGTAAAAGTCAGATGAAGAGTCATGGCTCAGGGAAGACGGCGCTGATGTTGATGAAAGAGATGTTGAATGAGTCCATGACAGCATCTGCTAGCTGGTTTACACCCTGTCAGAGCACTGCTAAGTAGAGCTGATAGATAGTAAGTATAGTGCCTGTGGTGTGTTGGGAGGTGGCTGCCTGGTGTATAAAGGAGCACACGAACTCAATAAGAAAACACTTTGTGCTTCAGTCACTTTTACCCCAGTTTAACACTTTAAAGAGCAAAGCTGTTTCCATCAGCTGTAAAGCTACTTCTGGTATGAACCACATGATACGAACCACATGATATTATTTCCTCCAAACTATCAGACCAATCAAAACAGCTCACAGCTTTAACACGTCCATTCAGGCCACACATGAGGCCTCTTTTACTACTGAACACACAAGAGACCAGAACATTAGATCTCACTGTCTCTCTGTCTAAACAGGAACAATGATGGGAGTACTGTTCACTCTCTGGCTGTTTGGAACTGGTAAGTGATATTTTGAGGATTAATATGATTATATATCACAGACAGTCTGTTACAGTCCTGCTTCATACGATCTGTTACAGTCCTGCTACATACGATCTGTTACAGTCCTGCTACATACAGTCGTTACAGTCCTGCTACATACAGTCGTTACAGTCCTGCTACATACGGTCGTTACAGTCCTGCTACATACAGTCGTTACAGTCCTGCTACACTTCTAGTCTAATTAAATAGTTTGTTGTTATTTTAAGTGCAATAAAAAATCTACAGAGACCAAACATTTTTGTTTAATATTAAAACAAAATGAATATGAAATGTCCTATTATGTTTACACATGGCACATGTTATGGTTTTATTCCTAGATAAATAGTAATAATTCAAGTCTGCATTAAAACATGCAGAAGGATGTGCCCCGTATAGGATGCGTTAGATTTTTTTTGTCTTTTTTTTTTTTTTTTTTAATTTTCTGTTTTATTTTTTATTCTCTCCAGTGGAAACATCTGACATCGCTGAGCTTCAAGTACAGACAGTGAGGCGGGGAGACGATACAACAATAAGATGTGGCCAAAAAGCAGAACTAAAAGAATTAGCTTGGTATAAAGAGAGGTTAGGAAAGCTGCCTCAGTATGTAGTGAGGAAAGTGATAACAGGAGCGAACTCTTCTCCAGAATCTAAATCAGGAATATATTACAGATTTAATCCAGAAGCACATAGAACCGTTTACAGTTGACGACTCGCTCCAAGTGGTGGATGCAGAGGAAGTTTGATCTCAGCATTAAGGGGAGTTAAAGAAGAAGATATAGGAATATATTTCTGTGGAAATGGAGAGTCACGTAGTTAATGGAGTTCATATCTCTGGAACCCTTCTGCTGTTTGCAGGTAACTGTGTGCACGTCTGTTCTAACTGCTGGTTGTTGTTTTGTTTCATGTTCATTGATATCAGCATTCTTTCTCTTTACCTTCTACATTTATTCCTCTATTTTAAAGAAGAGAAGACTGATCATCATCCTCCCCTTTTCTGAAACTGATAAACACCAGTGTGTTCAGAGTACAACCAGTCCACTTTGAGCTGTTCAAGGAGATACACAGTGTGTACTGGATCAGACACGGATCATGCAGAGAGGAACCTCATCCAGGAATCATTTACACGTTCCTCGGTACACCTCAGTGATGAAGTGTGAGAGCAGCTCTGAGACTGATTCTTCTACACAGAGCTGTGTCTACAAACTCCCCAAGAGGAACCACCTCAGCCCTCTCTCTGATTGCTGGGAACTTACTACTGCGCTGTGTCGGCTGCATGTGGACCTGAAAACTAAATCTACTGGAAAAGGTAAATGGAGCTTTCTGTTGACGTTAGTCAGTTTCACTAAGAACTTACATTTAGGTAGTTTGAAATGACTTCTCTGTAAATCTCTACATCTAAACAAAACATGATCGTGGCAGTGATACTACACTCTGTTTTCTTTTGGTAAAACATTGTTTCAGGTAGTCGTATACTGGACATGTTGTGTTTTGCTCTAGATAATGTCCAATGCCCCAGTATCTCTTCATTGTGATGCTCGCGTTTCGGGGTGGGGGACTGTTTTGTGGGAAGAAACAGCAAGAACAGGTTCATATTTAAAGCTCTTTAAAGTGCTTCATAAGTAATATTGTTTGTAACTTGGGATGGTAAAAGATCATGATATTACTTGTGGCTAAAGTCCTTACACACGCCTTTATGGCAACAGTGTGTTAACAAATCATTGTCCTGTAGTGAATAGATGTAGTAAAAACAGCTACTACCATAATCATTTAAACCACACTATCATATTACCAGATATCTAAACAAAGGGGGGACCTCTCATGTCAATGGTTCGCGCCATCACAGAGATTAATCCATATTTCCCATCCCCAGAGCTGACGGTTCTCTATTGTAATCAGAAGCTGGATCAGTTCAGAGCAGGGTTACTGGTGGAGAGCTTCAATTCAACAACTGGTCTACTTAACGGAGAGGTTTGGATCTGGATTGAACTAAAAACATATTTATACACTTAAATCTGTTTCTATTTATTACCTCGCATGTTAATGCTGTATTTACTCCTAATCATTTAGTGTGTTTATTAGACAGTTAAAATAAATATCTTACTGTGCTATTTAACCAGCTTTTGCTCAAACAGGACTTTCCCTACAGATGGTATTTACACAAAAATTATAAGAATATACAAATAAACGAGTTAATCCTCTCGATTTTTTTTTTTTCTGAAGGGTCTACAGGTGTGTCAGGCTACGAGCAACCTAAAAACATAAGTGAGGTAAATATTAAATATGGACATTAATAATCTTTAATTCTTCAATATAAAACACCTGCTGTTATTAGAATGTGCCCAGTGGTGTTATTTACTCGGCTGTCATTTTTTGTAAGATGCTACTTGCCTATTCTGGATACTGCAACTGGTGGTGTGTAATGACTCTTATGTTCTGTGTCCAGAGTTGAGGTATAGATGTCAAAGACAGAAAGCTTCACTTTCAAACTGTCGAATTATTGTGGGCAGAGGACCTCCCTCCAGATCACCCAGGAGTCTAAAGAGAGTCAAAGATATATACTTCACAAGTTAAAGTACGACGATATCCACGATAACTAAGTAACACCATGCTTTATATTAGTTATTATGTTGTAGTTAATTTTCATATGTCATTAAAAATTCATTCTTTCATTATAGAAGACTGTGAAGTGCTACTTTAAAATCTCTACCAAAAAGATAGTTTCATGTGGGGTATTTCTTTTGGTCCAGGTCAGTCACGGCTTCCAGTCAATCATAAACCAAAAACATGAGCAGATCACAGTGGTAGAACTTTTTTCTGAAACTTCCTTATTGTAGTTAACATTATTAAAAGGACATGTAATTTTTCTAAAAGTAATGTAACATGCCTGTCTCTTAAATTGGGAAGTGTGTTTACTGGTGTGTATGGATGGAATGAACGTTTCAATCATCGCAGTCCTCTGGAATGATTTTGTTTACATCTTTGTGAAAAAATCTGAATAGACTATCAGCACTATAAACACAATCTCAGTAGCTGCGTCTTAACAGTAGGAATACAGTGTAAGGGCCAGGTGCATGTCCTTAAAAACTGAGGACGGAGCTGGATGAAAGAAACCGGGTTTCAGGTTGTGATTCTGTTTTGCCACCACACCACACCACTGTACACATGTAAGCTCATTGGTGAGATATTGTTTTGTGACCCCCTACTCTTTTCCTTTCCTCCAGGGCCGTCATAGCTGGACACTGAGGTACTGTTTTGTTCCACTTAGCCACTCATCACCCATCTTGCATATGGAACCCCCCACACCACATACACTTACACATTATATCAACCCTGTTAAGCTCAAAATGGAAGTGGTTTCATTATCTGAATCATCTCTACTCTGCCCTTTGGACTCCTGTCTTTGTTACTCGGAACATTCCCTCTTTTTTTGGCTCCCATTACCCCTTCCTGGGGTCACTGTGTTTGCTCACTCCTTCAGGCTTTAGGCCTTTCGTCTGTCTTTGATTTGGAATGAGCCACTCTAGTTACTGTAAATTCCCCCATAGTACTTTGATGGAAGTCCTTCAAATAGGCTAATGCCACCAAATTGACCACCACACAAGGTTTTAGACAGATTGTTTGATTCCATCTTATTAAGGATCCATGGTACTTCCTAAATAACACACAACTAGTACTTTCCACTTAAGCCAAGGCAGAGGTAAGTGCATGGAAGTGATCTATAGGAGGATCTTACATGCAGGAACATAAATGATATGTTGGGTCTGTTTGGTCCATCGCTTATATTGAAGACATTTTTGGGGGTAAATTGTGAATTTTTAAATTTGGATTTCCGGCACATTTTTTGTGTTTTTCTATTTTTGTTGTTAGTTAGTCTTGAGGGTGTGTTTGTTATGGATGGCCATAAGATGAAGGCCATGGCTAAACTCGGCCCTTTTATAATGCCCAATTACCAATCGGTAAGGCCCACTCACTCTTACCTTTCTGCTTAAGAGCCAATGTCCAAATACTGGTTTGGAACCCTTCAGGGCGAGAGTGCATTTGAGATGGGACTCTATGGCCTGATGGATGTCTGGAATAGATGAACATATTTTTCTGGCTATCCATTTTAAAGAACTTGCAGTTAATTGATGGGAAATGATTTACTAATTCTTACAAGTACTCCAGAGTCCTGTAAAACAGATAGACAAAAGCCTGAACTCTATTTATGTAAAAATACATCATTTAATTCATGGTTGTTCATCTCTAGGAGAATTGTTGGTTGTTGCTTCCATTCCTTGAAAAATGTATTGTTTCATCCCTCTGTAGGACCCTAGACAAGCTCCTCATTAATTCAGCAGATTGGTTGTAAGGACAAAACATTACCTTTTTAAAATGTTAATTGCTTTCCTATCCCTCTCTTAGGTATGACAGTATTTGCCCAAGCTCGCATTTGCCCAATACATAAATTTTGCCTCTATCCTGCATTTTTTTTAACAACATTTTTCAGCATTTATTTAAAATTATATCATGTTCAGGTAAGAAAACATTCAAAAAAAATAGTGAAAAAAACAGTCAAAACATTTCAACTTTTTTTTGGTTGGTAGCTAATTTGGATATGTGCCAACATGGTCACACAGGTACCATGTGCACCACAGGGGTAGCTGAGTTATTTCCGCTAAAAAACAATTCAGCCAGCTCAGCCGACCTGCCCCTACCAACCTGTTGGTTGAGTTAGGGGAAATTAGCTATAATGTCCTCTCAAGACAAAGAAAGTTAAAAGTTTTCAGCGAAACTGACAGCGCTAATCAGCCCCTGAACATTGCTGTGTACCCTTTATGTCAGGCCTCGTAAGTACAAACAAAGGTACTTAGTTTTTCATACGTTTCCCTCCAGATGCGGAAAAAACACCGGCAGAACAAGGAAATATGGATTGCTGCTATTCCGGACAGGGAGAAATTACACAGTCCACTCGCATACCCGCGTGTTGTAGCCGGCAGTTCAAGAAAGAGGAGGTTCGTGAAACCAGAGTCCCAGGTTCAGGGACAACAACTGTTAATTAAAGACAGGGAAGCTGGGTGCCCGATGTTGTTTGAGGGAACAATTTTCCACTGTTCCATTTTCAAGACCGTTTGGGGAGAGGAGGAAAGCGACCGGAATGGAAGATGAACACACCTTTCAAGGGAAGGCCTGATACACTCCACCCGGGGGACCCCAAACGGGACTCACAGCTTCCGGCTCCGGATCCCGCTCGCTGTTCGACTTGGTTCTTGAGAAAATACGCTTCCATTAGAGAGGGCAGATCCTCCAGATGAAAGCAACAAATGAGAAAAGCCTTTCTGAGGAGGCATTCTGTTGTTGGGCATTCATCGCTTTGCGTCCTAGGACAAAACGGGACAGTTTTCGGTTTTATACAACGGTAAGATGGTTCAGCCAGGATAAGTATGAAGTTGTGATGAACACTAAAAATTAGTAAAGCATACAGGGGGAACAGACTCACCTACCTGGATTAAAAATTCGTTTCCTGATTATAAATATTTACGCTGCATACATCAAAAAAATGTAGAAAAATGGTGAAAAGGTTTTTTTGTTAAAGGGTCATAGTTATATTAATCAACAAAAGTTTTATTGTTTGAAGTTAATTTGCTAAAAAGAACTTTTTTCCCCATTTGATATTCGATATTTTTTGACGTTTGCTACTGTATGTATCACTACGATAGCTTGCGTTAGTAAACACAACAACAGTTTAAGCAAGAGGCTAAACCATTTCTACAAGACCGGATCTCCACCTGCATAATTGTGACGTACTAGTTTGAAACTGTAGAGTTAGAAGACATTCTCTTCATTGTTGCTGACGTCTCTGACCACGATCGTCTGAATTATACGAGTGAACGTCGTTCTTTGAACCGTAAATCCGTGGGCAAACCCTGAAGATCGAAGCGACGTGAAAAAAACGCCATAGCCTGCCGCTGTTTCTATAACTAAGCAAACGGACAGGGACAGTGGCGTGAAAAGCTGGACTGACTCGATGCGGAATGAGAGTGTAACATATAGGCTTAATTGTAGCGTTTAGCAAGCTAACCATTAGTCGCATTAGTTTCGCCAATTAACAGGCAGCTTTTGCTTGCGTTTGAGATTTTTTCTATATTTTACCCCTTTTTTTTCTTATTAGTTAGTACTTTATAAGTTTACCCGGTAACTTCTTAAACTGTCCCGAACCCCAACCCCCATGCCGAACAGTAAAGGCCGTGAAGTTTGCCGCTTTATTTCTTTTTGGGTTTTCTCGAGTATTACAACACGCAAACCGGGGGTCCAGCGCCCAGCGGCAGGGCTCCATTGTCCTTACACACGGGACACCAGCTTCTGAACGCTTAAGTGAGGACATGGAGACGGCAAGGGGGAGGTCGCGAAGGGGGCTCCGCGGCATTGGGTCCTCCCCCCGCCGCATGGGCTCATCTTCGCTCGTACTAAGAAGGAGGACCCTTACGAACCTTTCTTCCTTCTATCCGTCATGGGGAACCTGGTTAACATCGTAACTCTTCCAAGTACGGATGGATGACAAACGGCGCTGGCGCCGGCTAATGGAGAGGGAGTTTTTCCTTTGAATGGTAGAGTCATGCTGTTTTTACAGGACACATGGCTAACTAGCTAACACCGGGACACGCTGTCTCTCTGCACGCTTTATCTTCATAAGGGTGGGATAGGACACGCGGAAGAGCGGTTAAAGTAGACAAAGGAGGAGGACACTGGCAATGATTTGTGAATGATAGATGGTGTAATTCTGGACACAATTATTAAGGAGCAAATTGCTGCAAGGGACATTGAAAACTGTTTAGCCGTTAGCATGAGACTCTACTATCTACCCATAGGACCTCTCGCCATGCTATCGCGACATGCTGCCTATGTCCCTCTGTTTCTAACGTGATCGCTGCCTGTGAGTCCTGCATCTTAGCTGTGCGTTAGGATTCAGATAACATCCACAGGATCTCCTTCTGATCTCTGGAGACTGTAACAATTTGTTCTCCGTCTTCAAACACTGTGTCTAACATTCACCTAGTTTATTATATTATTTATTATTGTAATTTCTGACACTTCTGTTGTTTCCTCTGTGCTACTGTTAGCATTGCAAATTCCCCATGGGGATGTAATAAAGGATTATTCTTATCGTATTATCGTTGGACATTTCCTGACAAGTGTTT
>JAMWET010001480.1:0-12500 GCA_024036415.1 Prochilodus magdalenae | reverse complement strand
CACACACACACACCACACACACACACCAAACACCACCGAATCTTATTATTATGGTTGCGCATTGCAAAGCACTCCACACTCCTTTATCTCTCCTCTTTTTCGCATCCCTTTTTCCTCCATAGAGAATGAATAGGATGGAAAATTGTTTGCCTATGTACTCTACTCCCGCTCGACCTAGAGCTTCCAAATCGGATACAAGGGTTCGGGGCAAAGCCCCAAGCCAGCATTCGGTGATGGATTGACCCGCACTCGTTCATCTCGCCTCTTTATCGCATCCCTCGTTCCTCCCATAGAGTCCCAGTCATTTTTGGACCCACCTAAAGCCGGCTGTTTCGTTCGCCCGAGTGACGCGTAACTTCACATACACACTAAGGGCAGGTCTCCAAGCACTGACCCACAGTCATACTGACCCGCACTCGTCTATCTGTCGTTTTTTCATCCCTCGTTTCTCCCATAGAGTCCCAGTCATTTTCGACCCAAACCAAGCAGTAATGTTTCCGTTCACCCGAGACCCACCAAGCTTCACATACTCACTAAGGGTAGGCCCCCAGATGCTAATCCACAGTCATACCGACCCGCACTCGATATACATCCCTCGTTCCCCCCATAGAGACCCAGTCATTTTCGACCCAAACCAAACAGTAACGTTTCCGTTCGCCCGAGAGCCACCAAACTTCACGTACTCACTAAGGGCTGGTCCCCAGACGCTAATCCACAGTCATACTGACCCGCACAGTCGTTTTTTTCATCCCTCATTCCTCCCACAGAGCCGTCTGTTTCGTCCCCCCGAGAGGCGTGAATCTTCACATACACACTATGGGCAGGTCCCCAAGCACTGACCCACAGTCATTCTGACCCGCACTCCTCTATATGTCGTTTTTTCATCCCTCGTTCCTCCCATTGACCCCCATTTATTTTGGACAACATCTAGCAAACACTCCGCAAACAACCCTGACACCATATCAGCAGCCTAGCAACCCCTTAGCAGCCACTTGAGACACGATAGTAACCACCTGGGATACTATAGCAACCACCTAGGAACACCATAGCAACCACCTGGGATACCACAGTAACTGCTTAGCAACCACCTTGGGCACCATAGCAACCACCTAGCAACACCATAGCAACCACCTGGGATACCATAGCAACCCCATCCTGCGTTTCTTTCAGGAAATGCACTTTTCTATTATTATGGTTGCACATTGCAAAGCCGTTTTTCGCCGATTAACTCGTCCCGCAGTTTTCGAGATATCGACACCGTTCCAACTCCAGATTGTGTGGTATGATTGCGCCATTCGTGCTTGTATACAGAATTTTGATCGGATGCACGGATTTGGAATAGGATGGAATTTTCCCGGAATTTTTTTCCCATAGACAATGACTGGGATGGCTAATCTCATGCATTTTTACCCTACTTCCGCTCAACCTAGAGACACCAAATCGGATACACTGGCGGGGGGCGAAGCAAGAATTCAGTGTTGATTTGACCCGCACTCGTTCGTTTCTCCTTTTATCTCATCCCTTTTTCCTCCCATAGAGAATGAATAGGATGGAAAATTGTTTGTTTACACACTCTACTCCCGCTCAAACTAGAGCCTCCAAATCGGATACAATGGCTCGGGGCGAAGCCCTGAGCAGGCATTCAGTGATGGATTGACCCGCACTCGTTCATTTCTCCTTTTTTTCCCCGCATCCCTCGATCCTCCCATAGAGTCCCAGTCATTTTTAGACACACCTAAAGCCGGCTGTTTTGTTCGCCCGAGAGGCGCGAAACTTCACATACACACTAAGGGCCGGTCCCTAAGTGCCAATCCAAGTCGTACTGACCCGCACTCGTCTATCTGTCGTTTATTCATCTCTCGTTACTGCCATAGGGTCCCAGTCATTTTCGACCCAAACCAAGCAGTAAGGCTTTTGTTCGCCAGAGAGTCACCAAACTTCACATACTCACTAAGGGCACCCCCCCACACGCTAATCCACAATCATACCGACCCGCACTCGTTTACTCATCCCTCATTCCTCCCATAGTGTTCCAGTCATTTTCAACCCAAACCAAGCAGTAATGCTTTTGTTCGCTCGAGAGCCACCAAACTTCACATACTCACTACGGGCAGGTCCCCAAGCACTGACCCACAGTCATACTGACCCGCACTCATCTATCTGTCGTTTATTCATCCCTCGTTCCTCCCATAGAGTCCCAGTCATTTTTAGACACACCTAAAGCTGGCTGTTTCATTCACCCAAGAGGCGCCAAACTTCACATACATAGATAATGCTTTATCATACATTAAATAAACTCCCATCATAGCTCTGTAGCACAGCGGTAGCCCAGTTCTACTTCTGAATAAGCAGTGGAGTAGTAAGAAATAGGTTGAGAGTTTGTTCCTGTACATGTTGGCTGACAAAGAACTGCACATGCATATTTACGCCCAGTAGAAGTGGACACATACAACAAGAAATTCTTGGAAAAGTCTGGAAGCCACCTGTAACCTCTGTTTAACTGTCTCGAATGCCAAAAGGCCATCCTGTGTCCAAGAAAGGCTACAATGGAGTTGGGCATTCCCAATAACTTTTAATCATAGCTCTCAATGGTCCTGTTAAACTAGCATAATCCTCTACCCATGCTGAGGAACAGCCAGAAAATCCAAGCCAAGAAACGTCATCATCTCTTCTGGGCTTTGGAGCCTTGCGAATAGCTTCTAACTGACTATCAGAAATACTTCTGTGTCCCTGCGTTATTGTCTGACCCAAATAAACTACCTGCAGCTTTTTCAGAGAGGCCTTATGCCCCTTTTCTGCCAGTATCTGTAACAGCTTAATTGAGTCCTTGTGCAGTTTAATGGATACTCTGGAAGCTTCGCATGGTGGCATATTTGCCACAATAAACTTCTCCCACATCTTGGCTGGTTCCAGAAATTCACTCAGATTTCCAATCCAAAATACTTCAGAAGCTTCACTCTCTGTTGTCATCAAGAATTGGTGAGCAATATCATCTGGCACTTCCACCAGGCAGCCGTCCAGTGTGTACTTTATTGTACAGTTCAATCTGCACAAAGCATCTCTTCTCAAGAGTGCAATAGGTGTATGTTCTGATACCAGTATGGGTATTGTAGTTATCAGATTTTTATAGCAGAGCTCAACTGGTTTAGTTAGAGGAATCAGCTGTTTCACTCCCTCAAACCCGATCGTCCTAGTCCATTGACCAGACATGGGGAGATGTATAGCATCTTCAGGCCGAATACAGGTGAAAGCAGCTCCGCTATCCGCCATCACTTCCAATGATTGATTATTTATTTTCACCTTGAGTGTTGTCTCTCTCTCCGGCCCTGATGCTCCCACCTGACACCCCCCTCTCAGGTTCTCTTGGCCCCTGAAAGGATTCACCGGTCCACCAGATGGCCTTGTTTAGCCCCTGAATCCTCCTCTTAAGTTTCCTCTGAAGTTTCCTCCTGGCATGTTGCACTCACGAGATTCTTCAAAGTGACCAAACGGTCCACAAGTACAGCATACTTCTAAGGACGGTTGGAAATTTGAAATGAAATCTTTTTCATTTCCGTGACCTCTTTCTTTCCAGGTCTGCACCTGACCCAAGATTGGTTGTGGATTGGTTGTGGATAAGACATAACTGGTACCACCAGCGATGGCTGGGATGACTGAGGCTGCACTGTAAAATTTGAGAAGTTGATCTTGAAAATTTTAAGTAAATAACTATTATTTTCAAATTATGCTTACTTTTACTTAACTATACTTAATACAATGTTGAATTTACTAAATGTAAATTGTCATTTCTAAGTGTTGGCAACTTATACACCCCAATTTAATTTGACTTGACAAAAGAGTCCTGTTTACTTAATAGGATTTAGGAAACCGATTGCCTTAGAAAAATGAAGTAAGCATAACAAAGAATTGCAAGTTAGCAAGACTTTTTTATTTTAACAAAATACCATTATGCACACCTCAGTCTAAAGAGTTTGTGGTAACACAAACAATTTTACAAACAAAACATCCACATTTAAGACAACTGAGGTATTTTAAAAGTCTTAAAACAAAAGTTTTAATCTAAGCCTTAGTCTTAATCTTTGTTCCTGACTTTGCTAAAGAACGGCTCATTTGGCACAGTTATGTAACAGAAACAAATGTTCAGTGATGTTTAATGCATTTAACTAAGCTCAACGTTTCCACTAGCTTAGCTATAAGTGCTAAACAAAAACTAAACAGCGGCTGATAACATTGATGACTTCTGATGATCCTGAAATTTAACTGCATTTCAATGAACTGCATACTCAAGTCCAACTACTTCAGAACCTAACAACTATAGTAACCAGACAGCAAAGCTGTGACCATCTGAACTTTGAAGAGAATTTAGCAAAAATCTTTTTTCTTCTTCATTAAAACATAAAGGCAGTACATTTATACTATGACACAATGCACAGTGCTCTTTCTATTTGAAAAGAGAATAGAAATCCATCTACTTTTTATTGGGCTTATAAAATTAACACTTAATAATTTTAACACTTTAAGACTAGTGTGTCTCACAAATAAAAAACTCAAAAAGTAGGCACCAAGGTCTGTTTCTCCATTTCCAGAAGAGATGAAATTAATTAAAACACTAAACTAAAAGTTTTTACTTAAACTTAACAAGCTAATTTAGGTTTAAGGATGGCCTTCAACCTGTATCCCTTAAATGAAACATAAGACAATCAAAATCTGACTGACTGTAAATATCAGTCAGAATCACACTGTGGCTTTAAGTTGTAAATATGTAAAAACACTGAACAGTCCAATCAAGGATTTAGGAATCTGCTATCTAAATATGCCAGCCGTACATACCTGCTGCCTACCGCAAAAGTGCATTTTTCAAGCTCTGAAGTTTTTACCTACTCCCAGGTTCAGCATCACCCTCTGAATGAAGTCAAAGGTGTTCTTTAGTCTTTTGGGATAGTCCAAATGAAGGTTGTAAATCAGTCCAAAAGTCAGGCAAATAGCTTGAGCGTGGCTTTCAATGTTATCCATAACGATGCTGCCTTCCAGTATGATGCCAATGCTAGATGGTTCAAGGTGCAGGGCATTTGGATCAGGTTGCTGGCTGTCTTCAGGCACAACAGTCAATATCCCAACAGGAATCTGGGTGATATCTCTGACTGCATCTGAGTCCTGCAGACAAAAATAAAGGTTTTAAATATAAGGTTAAATTTATCCTTGCAAAGACCTTCATTGGTAAAACCTAAACCTTTTATGTAATACTTACAGCAAAGACTTTTAAAAAATCACTGCCATCATCCCCGAGAAATACTGGAAGACAACGTAGGACAGCAGTTCGCATTGCTACAACATCATGGGTCTACAAATGATGGAAGAACAAACCAAGAATAAGCATTTTCTTCGCAAAGAAAAAAGGGGGGAAATGGGCTTTTCCTTAAACAATAATTGTGGTTTTATATGGTTTGTTATCAAAAAATCCCATTAAAACATGAAATCAAATAATGAACTGATCTACTCCAAAAGTATTGTTGGTGTTTTCACTGTCTTGTGTAACTTGTTTGTCTTTGCCATTGGGCGCCATTGTTTGGCAAAGACTATTAAAAAAGCGAGAAACATTACACAGTGCAACAATTAGTTGATTTGCTTTTAATATTTTTTGGAAAACAATGGTGCTCTATGACAATTCATGGTCAGTTTTCATGCAAGTAATTTGTTGACAATAACAAAGCTATAGAAAAACAAACAAATCTAAACCTTAAAGGAAAAACAGCTTCTTCTAAAAGTCTTAATCTTAAAGATAGGATCACCATCATAAAAAAAAGTAATAACTTTCACAATTCCTAAAATTGCTTACCTTCATTTCAACCTGGGCAAGAATCTCTGCAAGTGTCCTGCCAACAATTCCCTTCTTGGATTTAAAGATCTCAAGTAATCGTGGGCTGTGGCGGTCCAAGGACTCAAAAAAATCTTTACTTGCCACTCTTGTGAACTCTGCTATAATTTGTTTTACACCACAATGTTTTGGTAGAGACAAACAGGGAACATTTTATTTGTATGCTTTATTTTATATTCATCATGGCACCTGCTTTTATGGGCATTAAATGTGGTATAGACACGGGTTTCAAAATGGCAATCCTGGTAAGGGCAGTGGGCTTTTTGGCACATCCGAATATGTGTATGTAAATAGGAAAAAAAATCTTTTTCTGTGCATGTCTCTTCAGAGTCACAAAGTTAATACATTTTTTGTGGCATCACTAGGATTGTCATTGATCTGAGAATGCACTGTTGATAGATGAACCTTCAGTGCATTAAAGGACTTAAACGTGCAAAGACACTCCATATGAAGACATGGTACTGGCACCCTTCTTATGTGACCACCATGTTTCAATCTATAATGTCTAAGTAGGTGCCCTCTCTTTTCAAACGCAAACTTGCAAAACTTACATGTCCACTGCATTTGTGTTAGCTCTTCGTCTTGAAGCTGCAAAAAGAACATCATTTCAAATACGAATTTAAAGTCATGTAGATTTAAAACAATGTAAGAACAGCTACTCACATGTGAAGTAACGTGTGTTCCATAAAACAATCATTATTGTGCTTACATAAACATTGGCTAAGGTTTTCTTTAACTCATCAACAGAAATTAAGTTTAAACAAAAAAACCGTACAGTGAGTCTGTCAACTCACACTTCAACACACACACTTCAAATACAGTATGACCTGGTCACAATACCTTAATCTAAGCATTAAATGAGCATTCATTCTAGTTCACAAAACATTAACCACATTTATTGCAATGCAAATCCCATCAAGGATAATTATAATGAAAAGGTAAAATATTTATGATATTTGTAGGGTAGATAAACTGCAGTGTGTGCACGGAGTAAAATTTTAAAAGTAAATACAAAAGTTTTTAGCGATAAGACAAATTCATTTATTTCACATATTCATCTTTTAAGAGGATGAATTTGGCTTCATATTCGCCAGCTTCTTACTCGACTTTTCCATTCCACCTTAAGAGATGCAGCAGCTACCAGCGCCATAATGCAACTGCAGCGCCATTTAAGATGGATCGGGAATTTGAAAAAGAAGCTTGCAAATCTCAGTTTCATCCATTCCACAACGCTCTGTAAAAATGGTTTTGGTTTACCTTTTTGTACCGAATCTAATCCTTTTTTATTGCAAAGAAAATGAAGAGCTGCGGTGCCGGACAGATCCAAAACGTTTGTGCTCACAGCAGCTAGTGAGCAGCGTTGTTGAAAGCTGCTAATGTTAATTAAACAAACTGAAACTACTCAAATTCAGACTATTTCCTGTGTTGCTTCTCCATCAGTCGGTCATTCAAACCAGCTACAAAGAAAAAGAACGGACTCTGACAGAACTGAAGCGTCAACTACAAGTATTTCCATATACCACTAAAGCTGTTAACCACGAGTTGACGAGACAATCGTGTTCGAGTCGAAGTACTGTCTCTCCATTACTACGCGCGTGCACAAATAGCTCGTCAGCTAACTACGCGCGCCAAGTGTTAGCATACATTTTTTTTCAAAAATATGCCAATCTAATCACTAGTTAATTTCATAAAAACACAGCTTAATGAAATTGAATAGAAGAAATATCATGGACGTGTAGGCTAGGGTTTTCTGTGTCGAAGTGGCGTATCAGCTAGCTAGTTAGCGTTAATGTTAGTCAAATGTAGCATTAGCCTATCATGAATTTACTTTCGGTTTATCACAATAAACAGAAAATATGGACATCGAAAATGCAGTTGTGAGTAATGAAACCATACCTAACAAATTTGAATGAGTATTTAGTTTGAATAACGTACCTAAAGACTTAGAACTTGTTCTGCTTCCCACGTGTCCAATGTCTGGAAGGTTCTCCTGCATCGCTCCTCTTGACATGCGCACTGCAGAGCTCGAAAGTGTCGAGTGCAGTTTAACTTACTCAAATGTGTTTAGTTTTAGAAGTCTTTCATATAAAATGAGCACATTACTTAAATTACATGAGTTGAATCACTAGGATAGTATGAAATAAGTAAAGTTCACTAATGTTATTTAAGTAAGGAGTAGTGTTACCTTTTACAGTGTGGACTTGACTCGGCTGCAGTTGTGATAGTGGTTGATTTGGTGGAGACTGACTCTGTATGACTAGTGCCTGCTTCTTCTCGCTATCCATCACCTGAATTTGATTAAGTTTCCTGAGAGTCTCTTGGTCTTGTTCTTTCTGATCATGTTCCTTCTTCTGATCCTCAGTTCACGCTTAGGTTTCACACTGGCTGCTTCCTTCTTACTTTTGGAACTTGGATTCGTCTTTATGGTTGTTTCCACTTGTCCCCTCTCAGTTGTGCTCATCTCTAATGTGATATGTACCCTCCTTATTTTAATTACATCTGGGTTAAAAGTCCCCTCTACTGGCCATGGTTGGTCAATTTCATGCCAACACGTATGCCACTTCTCCGATAGCTTTACAATACCTTTAGCCAAGAAATTATTCTTCTGTACTACATCAACAGAAGTAATCACTTTCTGACTTTTTAATGTCCTTTTTAGACATTTTTTTAGAAATTAAAACTAATTACCAAATTAAACTTAAAACTCTTAAAACTATTTACATTACCCCACCCCCCTTTTATTTAATAATTCACTATTTCACAAGAGCCAGTAAAAACTAGAGGAATTTGCCAGCTCCAAAGGAATTGAAACCCAATGTAATAGTAAATCAAAACACTAAGTCTTAATAAATCTAGCCCAAACAATAGAACTCATATATGCAGCCCTCAACAAAATTTCAACCAAAGAAGAATATGCCACCAATGAATGAACTGCTCAGTCTGTTGCCAAGTTTCTCCTTTAAAGCAGACAACGTGTACACATGAATGCAGAAATTTAGTGGAAAGAGTTTGTAAATAAAGCACTCGCCTTAGCCTGTACATGGTGACGTCAGTGGACCTCATTCGGTCAGGCACTGGCCAGCTGCCCAATCGTCAAGGCCCCCCTTTATCTCTTCTTCCTCTTTCCCAATCTCACACACCACAACTGCAGAGAGGGAGAGACAGGCAGGAATCTAACACCTAGTGCGCAACAGCCCAATACGCAATTCAATATGATTACACACATTATCTAATTATTGTCTCCATAAAAGTTCTCTAAACACCTAATTATGATTTCATCATCAATAAAGAAATACTCAGTATGTTATACTCTAAGGACATCATAAATCAATCTATACTTTATCATCACCCACAAGCCATATTTCCTCCTTTTATCTTTTCACTTATCCAGTTCACTCTTGCAGATACTCACTAAACTCTCCACTTCTCTACAAAGTCACAAAACGTCCATTTTTGGGGGCTTATAGATGTTAGCTACTAGTCCCTCCGAAAGAGGCTCATAGATGTTATTTCAAAAAGCTAGTCCTCATTTTCTGAGGCTCATGGATGTTAGCCACTAGTCCCCCCGAAAGAGGCTCATAGATGTTATTTCAAAAAGCTAGTCCTCATTTTCTGAGGCTCATGGATGTTAGCCACTAGTCCCCCCGAAAGAGGCTCATAGATGTTATTTCAAAAAGCTAGTCCTCATTTTCTGAGGCTCATGGATGTTAGCCACTAGTCCCCCCCGAAAGAGGCTCATAGATGTAATTTCAAAAAGCTAGTCCTCATTTTCTGAGGCTCATGGATGTTAGCCACTAGTCCCCCCGAAAGAGGCTCATAGATGTTATTTCAAAAAGCTAGTCCTCATTTTCTGAGGCTCATGGATGTTAGCCACTAGTCCCCCCGAAAGAGGCTCATAGATGTTATTTCAAAAAGCTAGTCCTCATTTTCTGAGGTTCATGGGTGTTAGCCACTAGTCCCCCCGAAAGAGGCTCATAGATGTTATTTCAAACAGCTAGTTCTCATTTTCTGAGGCTCATGGATGTTATCTTAACAATTAACCAAAATGTCCCCCGAAAGTCTCATACATTTTAACAATTACAAAACAAAATCTGTCCTTATATTGTCAACAGCAACACACGCGTATACAGGTTAGGCACTGGCCAGCTGCCTAATCATCAAGCCCCGCCCCCTCGAATGTCTTTTTTACAACTGCAGAGAGGGAGAGACAGGCAAGAATCTAACACCCAGTGCGCAACAGCACTATACATAATTCAATATGATTACACTCATTATCTAATTATTGTCTCCATAAAAGTTCTCTAAACACCTAATTATGATTTCTTCATCAATAAAGAAATACTCAGTATGTTATACTCTAAGGACATCACAAATCATCCTACACTATCATCACCCACAAGCCATATTTCCTCCTTTTATCTTTTTCCTTATCTTCTCACTTATCTAGTTTACCCTTGCAAATACTCACTAAACTCTCCACTTCTCTACAAAGTCACAAAACGTCCATTTTTGGGGGCTCATGGATGTTAGCCACTAGTCCCCCCGAAAGAGGCTCATAGATGTTATTTCAAAAAGCTAGTCCTCATTTTCTGAGGCTCATGGATGTTAGCCACTAGTCCCCCCGAAAGAGGCTCATAGATGTTATTTCAAACAGCTAGTCCTCATTTTCTGAGGCTCATGGATGTTAGCCACTAGTCCCCCCGAAAGAGGCTCATAGATGTTATTTCAAAAAGCTAGTCCTCATTTTCTGAGGCTCATGGATGTTAGGCACTAGTCCCCCCGAAAGAGGCTCATAGATGTTATTTCAAACAGCTAGTCCTCATTTTCTGAGGCTCATGGGTGTTAGCCACTAGTCCCCCCAAAAGAGGCTCATAGATGTTATTTCAAAAAGCTAGTCCTCATTTTCTGAGGCTCATGGGTGTTAGCCACTAGTCCCCCCAAAAGAGGCTCATAGATGTTTCAAAAAGCTAATCCTCATTTTCTGAGGCTCATGGGTGTTATCTTAACAATTAACCAAAATGTCCCCCAAAAAGGCTCATACATTTTAACAATTACAAAACAAAATCTTTCCTTATATTCTCAGCAGCAACCCCCTATGCCTATTCTAAAAAAAAAAAAAAAAGACATTCGGGAACACAGAGGGTCACTCAAACAGGCTCCCACACACACACAAAGCAGTGCTATATATATAAATTAAATAAACCGGCCGTTGCAGGCCTCCTACCTGAATTCAGATGGTTGAGTACTCACAGTCTTCTCTACAAACGAGTCATGAGAAGGTGCGGGAGGAGGAGAAATGGACGGAGCCTCTCTGACGGCCCGTGACCTGAGGTGCGAGAGAGAGAAGGTTCTGGGGAGAGAGAATTTATAATGGATACTGTGGATTTAAAGGAGTTTCTCACCTGTATGTTACAACATGCCGGCAGCCTGCCACAAGTTGAAGGACCCGAGCCCCGAGTTCTGCTGGAATATGTAGTCTGGGGGGTGGGCTCACAATTGGATTGTTCCATTTCCCATGCTAAACAGGGGGGGGTGGGGTGCAGGGGCAGGTTATATGGCTTCTTTGGAAAGGTTAAGGGTGAATGTTTCCAGTTTTAAACTTACCGGTAACTTACCTGTAGTTGGGCTAATCCAGCATCTTAATGGCTATTTAAATAGCAGCCTGCAGCTATTTTGGAGAAAATTGGCTTGGTGGGTGCATCTGTTTTTAATAAGTGCTATGTTTGAAAATCTATTGGATATCTTTGTATCCACTTGTTTAGTTAATTTGCTTTTTGTTTTTTTTTTCTTTTCTTTTAGTTTCTGGGTTTTTCCCCCATTTGATTATTTTTGGGTTTTTTTTTTTAATCCACTGCACTTGAAAACTTGGACACAATAAACCACCTGGCATTTTCACTTCCAGTTTTCTTTAGTTTTTATTCCAGTCGGCACTCAGCTATCCTGCAACACTTGGTTTACTCACTGATATGCTAGGTCTGTGTGGACCTAAGTCAACTTTTGCCAACGTGAAGTCAACAAAATCTGTCTGAATCTACCATTCTATTTCCTCATGTCTTTCTTGTCTCTCTTTTCCTCTGACTGCCCATCCGTTCCAAGTCCCGCCCCCCTACCAATCAGAAGTACAGAGGGCAAACTAAAAACTAAACCAACCAATAGAAATATAAATAAGGCCCAAACTCAAGCTTGACTGAAAACGCACAATGACCACAGAAGCACAGAAAATGCTTCAAAATAAAAGTGCCTTTCAATTATTTTAATACTACTAATCAACATGAAGTGCTGTCTGTTTTTAACATTTTATTCACATTTTACCGGTAAAATAGAAACTTTTCAACTTTTCAACACAAACCTGCCAGCGGGCTTATTATGTTTAATGTTCGGGCCACAAATCAGAAAAGTGGATATGTCAATTATGCAGTAGAAGTGTATGGTGAAAAAAGAGAACTGCATCAGATTTGTTTTTTCTGGGAAGTTTGATGAAAATTGAATTGAAAAGATTGAAAGATTTTAATTAAATATAAATAAAATCAGTCATGAATCAATCTGTTCTGACAAATGCATTAACAGCAAGTGGCATTAAGTGCTACACTTCCAAAATGTCTTCAATTTCAAGAATGTAATGATC
>JAMWET010001479.1:0-70408 GCA_024036415.1 Prochilodus magdalenae | reverse complement strand
AGTACAAACCAGCAATTTGTAAGCAGAAGATAGCTTAGTGTCAAGAATATGACCTCAGTGTATGTAGTGTACAGAGAGGACTCTCGAGTGCACGGGCGAGCTGTTTCACTCCGGAGTCTCCAAGTTTGTTTTCGGACAGACCTAGTTCTTTCAGGGCTGATGGATTTGATTTTAGGGCTGATGCCAGAGCAGCACAGCCTTTGTCTTTGACTTCACAGTGTGCCAACCTGCCAAGACAACAATGATAATGCCTTTATACTTAAATGCACATTAAGGACCATATCTAAAATGTTTATAATATTATTTAAAAAAAAATATTAAAAAACTAATCAAATCATAGTTAAAATAGTTCAAATTAAAAAAAAGATTAATCCATGCGAGAACATAAGATATTCAGTATCCAGTATTCAGCAATCTGCCATGTTAAACATGCACTGTAACAATTTAGTGGACAAAGCTTAGCTTAAATGAATAGATGTGAATGACTATTAATGATTATTAATCTGATTATTGTCTTTTGGCAGAATGAGCCAGAATGGCAGTTAAATGAGCCAGTAAATGCAGTGGATATTCAAGCCCATATAGGTGTGATGGTCATTTGTGCACATAATTTTGCCATAAATGTGTAACTACTAAGGATTAGGTACATTTACCTTAGAGCCTTTATAGTACACAACGGATGCCCTAAAATAGCACAGAGCTGTTTTACTCCACTGTCTCCTAGATCATTCTTAGCAAGGTCCAGTCCCATCAAATGAAATGGGTTTGATATCAGAGCTGATGCCAGAGCACGGCAGCCTTCCCTTCCAAAACCACAGTGTACCAACCTGCAGAGAGAATAACAATCACACCGTACTTTACTGGAATGCATTAAACACTTGCCCCAACCAATGCATTTATTTAGAAAATAGCTAATATACTGTCAGGCTCTTTGCTTGGTTATGTTCATGTGGTGCTGTTTGCTGTATAGAAAATTACAGATGAACTGTTATTTACACACAATTTTGCTGATAGAGCAAAACTACGTTAAATATATAAATACCTATATGAAAAGTGATGTAGCCTAGAGGTATACAGCAGCTGCCTTTAGAACACTGCTGCAACAAGCTGCCCGATCTTTCCTGTCTTTAGCTTCTGCTACCATGTATGTGTCCTGCACATTTATTAGTGAAATGAAAAGTTCACATTTTGGAATTATATGACCCCTAAGTCTGTTATTGTTTGCCATTTGATTTGAAAACTTTATGAAAATGTAAAACTTGTACAATAAAACTTGCTTTTCTACCAAAAATGACCAAAACAAAATTCAATCTCTTTCCCCTTTTTTCAATACTATTCTTAAAATAAAAAAATCGAATGACCAATAGCTACATAGATACTTCTTGATGGCATCAACCATCACATGGGCTTATTATTATTTTTTGCACTAGAACTGTCTCCTCCCACAGTTTTTGAACCACAAAACTTGGCAAGATTACAGCTGCCTCGCAAAATTGGAATAACCACTTAGGAAGCCATAGCAACCACGTGGGGACACCTTAGCAACCATCTGGGATATCATAGCAACTTGTTAGTAACACCTTAGCAACCAACTGGACACAGTCTAAAACCACTATTTGGCTGGTTACTAACTGGCTTTTTCAATCCAATTCACAGTTTGCTCCCAAACATTCTCTTTCAGGTTTAATAGAATTGATGGGGCAAACCAGGTAGTGCATAATATCTACAAATAACTCTGGGCTGCCAAAAGACTGAACACAATGACACATAAAATCAAATCCTTATTTTTGGGATGCCTGTATTTTTTCTGGTACAGAAAATACGTTTTAAACAGTGAAGTTTCTGAGGTGACCAACACATCACTTTTTACATATCACTGAATATCTTGTATAGAGGTATGTGATATTCGTCCCCCCTAAAGACAATCTTACTTGAGTTTCTCCAGTTTACAGTGAGGATTACTCAGTCCAGTGGCAATCTGCTTCACTCCTGAATCCAGCAGGTCATTCCAACTTAGGCTCAGCTCTCTCAGAGATGAAGTACTAGAGCTGATTACTGAAGCCAGAGCTACACAACTTCGGTTAGTCAGGTTACAACAACAAAGGCTATGAATAGAAAAACGCAATACACAACACTATTAAACACCCTTTCAACAGTAAAATAACACAAATTGTCAACAGCAAACTAACTACAACTCCTATTTGCTACTACACTGGTTTTAAAAAATACCTTTATGGGCAGAGACAGAAAGAAGCATTATCTGGCCATTTTTATGAATTTATCAGATGATTCTTTAGGTCAGTTAAAGATTAAATTTTTTGATACAAATGCATTAAAACTGGCACAGACAACAATAAGACAGACAGCAATGCATGGCACTGAGCACCTACAAATTAGATTTATTGACTGTTTCCAAAGGAATCCCACAATGTTCAATTTTGGGCCAAGTTTTTTTATTTTATGTACTGTATTCTTTTATGTTTGACTCAAATTCAAATTTTTTCCTTTTCTGTGTTATTTATTATTATTTTTATTTATTTCCAGACAATGTTTTATGGTGAAGCCTTAATAATATTTTACATTGTAATTTTAGTTTTTCTTTTCTTAATTATATTTTAAATGTTCTCCTAATTTATTTCACCATGTATCTTGTTTAATTTGATCAGTTTGCTTATGTAGTCTTTGTTATTTTAACTTGAGCAAATTAAATTCCATTTAACTTATTAATTGTAAATTCTAAGCTGCATTGAAAATAAGGGTCAGTGTATTTCCATGTTTAAAAAAACATTGATTGCTTGATTTATTGATTTCACTTACCACATACACATAAGAGCTCTTAAGGCCATAAATTTTTTATTTAAGTCACAAAGACTGCAGCACTATTTAATGCAGCTGAGCCCATGATGTGGCCACCTCTGATGGTGTTTGAGATAACAAAAGCACAACAAATGGTCTGTTGCTCGTAGTAGTGTTTGTATGAGTGCAGTGGCTTTATAAATCTGAATTTATGAATCTGTGACAAAGTCAATCTCTACGATAGAGCATGACATGGTATTGCATTGCTTGTCTGGACCTGGAGATACAGACCCCTCGCAAATTAATATACAATTTAGGCACACCCTGGGTGGTGTTGCTGAGATACCTGCCTTCAAGAGGACAAGAGCACTGCAATTCAAAAATTAAAAATCCAATTTTATAGGGCTTAAACCCCCACTTCTCCAACAATACATGGCACATGAAACCATAGATAACCTTGTTCAATATCTTATAATTAAGAAAAATATATAAGAAACCTGATGTCTTATAAATACACCCATGTGTGTATTTAGGTATATTTAACTGGTCTACTTACTTGGCACTTCTGCTTATCTTAACCACTGGAAGCAGTTTGAGAAGAACCTGCTCTTCTGATCGGTTGTGTGCTCCAGTGTATGTACTCAGATCAAACTCTTCCAGTTCTGTCTGTGACGTTAGAAGCACAAACACTACAGCTGACCATTGTGAAGAAGAGAGAGTGGATCGTTTTATCTCTCCAGAATTCAGGTAGTTTTGAACTTCCTGTATTAGAGAACGATCATTTAGTTCATTCAGGCAGTGAAACAGACTGATGAATTTCTCTGCTGGAAGATTTCTTTGAATCTTTTTCTTGATGTACACAGTTATTTCCTCAGTGTTGTAGACACCACTTCCTGCCTGAGTCAGAATGCCTTGCAAGAGACCAGATTCAAGTGAGAGACCTAGAAGGAACCCGGGAAAGAAAAGCTCAATGGCCATTACTTATTCCTTTAGTCCTTATCCACAGCACATCTGTGTACAAATCCTTGAAGATTGTGAGTTCCCTCCATATTTAACATGTCTGGAAAGCCGACTCTGGTCCAGTATAGTTTCCTGTTATCCCTCACTGAAGGTCAAGTGCACATACATAGCTGCCATCATGCTCCTGCAACACTCCCGATGAACAAAGTAGTACACTTTCCTTCTGGGACAAGCCCAACCTTCCCTCCTGAAGAGCTTCGTGGTACACTCCTAAACAACATGAGGCTTCACTGACATCAATGCCACATTCATTCAGGTCTTCCTCATAGAAAATCAGATTGTGTTTCATCAGCTGGTCAAAGGCCAGTTTTCCCAGTTTGAGAAGCAGGTCTTCATTCATTTTCTGCTTGGCCTGGAAGACTAAGAAGTGTGTGTACATTTGAGTTTTGGGAATCTCTTCTTCTTCAATTGTTGTCTCGAGCACAGTGGCTGATATCCAGCAGAACACTGGTATGTGGGGCAGCATCACCATGGAGGCCTTCCGTCTGACTTTAACGTGGTTCAATGATTTTAGCAGGCCATGGGCCTGGTCCCGTGCTCTTCTTCCTGAAGTACTCTTCCTTCTGTGAGTCCCCCTGAAACCCTCGGTACTTCTGTCACTCGGTCTATGTACGACTGATGGGTATCTGATGATCTGATGGCCTGGTCGTGAGGGTATCACACAAAAACCAAGAAAAAACCCATATCTCAACATAAGAATAGGGGAAGTCAGGTTTCCTGTAATGAGGTGTTGTCAGCATCCGCACATCCACTGAGGCGGATTTAGAGTCACGTTCAAAGATTTTCCTGTTTCCTCTGGAAAATTCATTAGGGAGGCGACACTCATCCAAGCCATCGACAAATGCAGATCATCTTTAGTTTACTGCTGGAAACTGTCCCCTTCTTTCGTTGTCTGTAAAAAACCATCGTCCAAGAAGATCCATCACGCTGAAGCTCCTCATTCCTTCAGTAATTCCAGCTTCCCATGAAATGACGTGGAAAGATGAGGTGTACGTCTTGAATTAGCCTTCACCTTCTGTCCCATCCATAAATAAACTTTGTGTACAGAGACTGTATTTTTTCCAATGCCCCCAGCGATTCCCTTTTTGTCAGACAGTTTCTGATGGGGTCACATGTCGTTTTCCGGGTGAGGGTATCTAAATATGTCAGTTTACATTGGATTTCCATGTCCATCTGTTGTCTGGGAAACCTAAGACTTGGACTCAACCTGTCTACACCTCATGTTCAGTGGGTGACCTCATCACATCCACTGTTCGTGACATGTAGAAGGCGAGTGATAATCTTACTGATAGGTGTTTTGGCTAAATACTCGCGGGGTGATGGGGGTTGGTGTGGGCGGGTTGTCGCTTGGGCATGTCACCCACAGAAATTTCAGTGGTTTCAGGTTTAGTGGATGGTGGTGTGGGTGAAAGGCTACTAGAGCTTCCACAGCAGGACTGGATTCATTTCTAGAAAACATGTTAAACAAACATTAAAATATGAGCCAACAAGTTGTTGCTAAGTTGCTTAATACAAAGCATGTTTGCTCTTTAGACATACCCCCTGGGTTTAATTTCTGTTGTTCCTGAGATTCCCCTTTCCTCTTCTTGCTGTGTGGCGAATGTGTATAGATTATCCTGTAGGTCCCTGAAAGACATTTCTTCATTATGCACATTCTCTTAACAATCTGGCTGCTCTCTAAATTACTCATGTTTCAAAAATCATTACTGCTCGTTTAATACTTTACTGAGAGTTCAGGCTTTATTTATTCAGGTTTAACAAATAGGTTAAAAAAAGAAGGTAAAAACAAAGTTACAGAGCTGAGACTTTTTATCATGAGCTTCTTAGGTACAGTGACATACTCAAGTACCACCTTATTTAGTCAAGTAGAAGAAAAAAGGAGAAACACACATTAAACAGAAAATGATACAGAAGCCACAACAACTGTATGTCTAAATATAATATCAGGTGTTTGAAACTTTAGTGTGTCCACTCTTTTCTCTTTCCAGTAAAAGTTTCTTGTTAGCTACACTTTTAAGATCAGCTTTTGTTGAAGGCCAATTGAGGCCAATTGAGATGGAGCATGGACTCTTTCAGGATTGATTCTCTCCAGCATTGCAAGGTAGAGATTTCCATTGCTGTGGAGAGACCCTGGCCTAAACAGACTATGACTGAGTTAAAAGAAGACTAAAAGAAGTCAGGTAAGATTAGATACGGTGTAAATATAAAGCTCAGTGTTAGATCTGTGCTGGTTTGACCATGTGCATCTGAACAGGCTCTTACAGGCTGATGCCACAGTATGCAAAAGTAAAAAGTGGACAAGTTAAATTGTTTTGCTTATCTTCTATGTTAAAGATGTTTACCACACTGAAAAATTAATGACTTAATGCCAATTTTGGCTGGAAATAAAATAAATAAAAGTGCTCTAAAATACAATTTCATTACTTGGTCATCCATCTTGGACAGAGTACTGTGTAGACTGACTACACACAGCAGAGAGAACAGATGGTGTTTATGTGTGTTTCATACACTACAGAGGTTTACATATTACTGGTGTCGGGTTCAGATTAAACACACACTGTGAAAGAGATATTAATTTGGAAATGATACTGGAAAAGTGTGTTACCTGCATGGAGACAGAGAGTCTTCTTTAAAATTTATGGGTATGTCTTTAGAATTATCACTCCGTAGTGATACCACTGACTCTGCTCTCTCTGGAGGCCCTAAAGAGCTTTAAACAAAACAGCACAGTTTCATATGTCCTGAGTATTTCAGTGGTGAAAAATAAATTAGTATGTGAATTAAAGTTTTATTAACTATAAAATTCACCTAGAAATCGGAACAATGATGTTTTATTTCATAACAGTTTAAAGTAAAGCATCATTATAATATCACATAATGAATCTCACATGTTCTTTTTCTTCATACTGTCACTCGGTTTAATGCCATAGATTATATAAAAGCAAAGCTACAGAGATGAGAGGTTTTCAAGTCAAGTAGAATAAATAAGGAAAAACATATTAACACATTTTAAAAAGAAAATGATCCAGAAATCTCAACAATTAAATATCTAAATATAATATCAGGTGTTTGAGTGTTTAGTGTGTCCACTCTTTACCTCCATTACAGCCCCCATAGTTTTCAGGAGACTCACTATCAGTTTCACAAAGAGACACAGCTCCAAAGTTCAGTCTTAGAAGCTGGTTGACATTTATGTTTCTCCAAGCAAACCAAAGTACAATCTAGATGATTTAGTCCATAAACCCTTCTACGAGTCAGGTGTCTAGTTTTCAGTGCACATGTTTCCTTTCCCAGTAAGGGCTTCTTGACAGCAACACTTTCAGGATCAGCTCTTGTTGGAGGAGGCAGCTGAGGGCAATCACTGGAGGAGCATGGAGACTTTTATGACTGGTTCTCTCTTCAGCATGGCAAAGGAGAGAGATTTCCATAGCTGGAGAAAGAGTCTAGTCTAAACTGACTAAGACTGAGCTGGAAGAAGTCAGGTAAGATTAGATAAGATGTAAATATAAAGCTCAGTGTTGGACCTGCGCTGGTTTATCTGAATGTGTCTCTGAGTCTGCCATAGTAAGCAAAAGTAAAGAGTGGACAGATGAAAGACTGCCGGACACTTTTGATGCTTTCTTGACTTCAGTATTGTGTAAACTGACCACACACAGCAGATGGTGTTTATATGTAGTTATGTGTTTCATACACTACAGAGGTTTAGATTTTACTTCAGGCTTCAGGTGTTACCTGCACTGAGACAGAGAGTCTTCTTTAAAATGTTCATTTTCCTTTTTAGACTGATCGCTCCGTAAAGATGCCTCTGATTCTGCTCTCTCTGGAGGCCCTAAAGAGCTTTTAAATAAAACAGTATATTTACATATATCATGAGTTTTACTACCTATAAAAGAATTAAGAAATCTTGAATAATAACTTCGTATTTCATAACAGTGTACGGTAAAGCTTCTTATAAATATCATTCCGTAATTAATCACACGTTCATTAGATTTTTCTTTCTCTATAAAATGTTATTATGCTTTTCTACTGAATTGCTAGTGCACCTTGTAGATGTATAACAACAACAACAACAACAACAACAAAACCACAACAATAATAATAACAACTTGTGATACTTAAAATGGACTTTTAACATCCCAGAGAAACAAACAAATAACTACACAAAACAAAAACAAAGAAAACAGTAGAGTACAGGAAAACAAAGACAACAGAGGTGACGCCTGAATGGATGAGTAGAAGGGAAGGTACCAGGCAAGGTTCGATGGTTTAAGGTTAGATTGGATTAGACTGTTAGACATGCAGAGGGAGACAATTCTAGAGTCAAGGAGCACATCTATGGAATGCTCCATCAGAGTAGCTGTGAAGGTTTGATAAGAGACTAGTGAGTAGCCTGGCTGAGAAGGACCTGAGTGGGTTTGAGGAGAAGAAGAAGATTAGACTGTTTGGACAGAAGTTGTTAAGAGCTTTGTAAGTCAGGAGCAGGATTGTATACAGGCCTTTATGGGGAGCCAGCATAGTTATTGGAGAATGGATGTGAGGTTTAATGTGAGGCTGAGAGGAGCAGCAGTTCTGAACCGTCGGGAGATTATTAAGAGAAAAGGAGCTAATGCCGGGGAGGAAAGAGTTGTAGTAATCTAGGCGGCTGGAGATCAAGGTTTCAATAGGCGAGTCTGCAGTAGACTAAGAAGGGCGGTCCGATTTTGGAAAAAAAAAAGGGGGTTTTAACAGCAGAGCGAAAATGGTCAGGAGTCAAGACGAGGATGGCACCCAGATATCAAACAAGAGGGGAAGGGTAGACAATTACTTCATAAATGAGAAGAGTGAGAGAACCAGTTTGACTGAGGGTTGCTCTGAGTTCACTAAGACCTCAGTCTTATCATTGTTTGGCATGAGGAAGTTGTGTTTCATCCAGGCTTTGATTTAAGATAGGCAGGTTTCTGAGCGAGCAGGGGTTAGTAGACTTAGTTAATATACTGTTCAGTTTACACTGTTTCTAAACACTCCACAACAAGCAGGTGAATCGGTCCTTGAACACTCTGATGCTACTGAAGGGCGACAAAGCACCTGTGCTTACATACCCAGTCTTTTCTAAGTAACACACCTCACAAGCTGTGTTGAGTACCTTCTTCATATCTCAGGCTGTGATGTAGACCAAACAGAACACACTCACACAAAATACAGAATACAGGACATGCTTGATAAAGATGGATAATGAGTAGACATACAAAGAGATTATTTATATGGCATATGTTTATAATTCAATATCCTGCCATCATTTTACTCATCATCCTGGTAGTTCATGGCCATATCTAATCAGGTAAAGCTAATAAGGAAAATAATATCCAGGCTTTACTTTGGCTTCGTCTTTTAATGAAATGTATAATATGATCCAAAACTGAAATCTAAATGCAGTGTTTAATCTGTTTTTTCAATTTAATTTATACTCGGTTGATGAAAGTTGTATTGACTGTCATTAACATCGACTGTTCAGGAAAATCAAACAAAATATCATTTGCATAATAATTTGCAATGTGGTGTACTTACAGGTTCAGCTCCATGTTGAGAGCGATGTGTTCAGCGCCGCATTCAAGAATTTACTTTCACTTTAGTTGATGCTCAGGAAATATGTAGCCAGACAGCTTTGTGTTTCTGTGTCTTCTCTCAGGTGTTCTGATAACAGGTACAACCTGTTCTCATGACCTAAACATTGTCAGTCTCTAAATGTTATAGTTGTAGTTTTTATAATATGGTTGTTTATATATTTTTATATGAATATTTGTAAATATTAATATAAAAATATATTTATAACCTTGAGCAGGACAGTCTTAAATGATTCCAGCTCTGCCGGGTCCATGTTAGGATCACATCTTTCTGTCATGGGACAGGAGGAGAGCGGACCCAAACACAGAAAGAAAAACCTGTAAGGAAGGCTTTTGATGAATTTAATGTTTAGAATTGTAGAGTATTGTATATTGTATATGCTTATATTAAAGTTGGTATATACACAATATCAAAATATACGGATGGATATGGATGATCTTGAATAAATCACATATGGTTCAAGTTGGAACTGAACATCTGACTTAAATGCAAATTAGAAAACAAGAGACCAATCAGAACACAAAGAGAGTTCCTCTCTAGTTAGGAGAGGGGAGTGATTTTAGTATTTTAACTCGACTGTTTTTTAAAGATAAAACCAGTTTAACCCTCTTTTTCTTCTTTCTACCAATTGGTGCCACCATCGCCATCTACTGGTGGCCAGTGGCACAGGCTGAACCCTTTTACAAATCTACTCAGTTATAACAGACACAGATCAAGGAAATAAACTCTCCCTTGCCTTTCAGCCCTGTCAGCCACCTTCGGTCTTCTCCTTCTCTTCATGTGTTTAGTTATGCATGATTTTCATTAAACTCAGATTTACCAAAATTTATGGGAATGATATTTTAATATGATTATAATTTACTTTACCTGGTAAAAATCCTCTCATCTATCGCCTTGACAGAGCTGCCCTCTCATAATTTATCTCTACAGATTAAGGATTTGAGGGATATAAAATTGCGTTATGATTAATAGTTTATTTCCTTTTTACTGACCTTAGCTTACAAAACAACATATCGCATGTACTAAAATATATAATATAGAAGTGATAAATAAAAATATATACAAATATAACCAATCATATAAAGAGCTGTTAGAAATGCTATGTCTATCTCTGTTGCTTGTGTTGTACCTTCTAATTCATAAACTGTGTGGCTTGTTAGTAAACTAGCTAATGTTAGTGGTAGCCTAACACTCTTTTCTTTACCTTATGCAAATCCACAGTTTAATAATCAACCAATAAAAACTCAATAAACCTAACAATGATCACAAATCCATCACTTCTAAACATCCTTACTTCAATCTGTATATTAAACATAGATTTTATATGATCTTATATGATTTGCTTAAAACATATAAAGTCTGATATGACTGGTTGAGCTGGGGTTTCTACCTTCTGTGTTATGTTCATTTCTGGTAGTACAGCAAAGCCAGCACTGCATTCCTTTAAGGGGTCTAGTGAAGCCCATGTGATACCCATTACGGTCCTTGGCTTGTCAGTTTAAAAGCAGCAGCCACCTGCACAGCAATTCCCATCAAACTCATACTCCTTAACTTCCTCTAGAGAACCAAAGAGGTGGGTTACACTTACAAAACAGAATTATAATCCACGCTTGCTAATTTTTCTGCATTTTACGTGGGAGCTTTGCATGATGACACTGAAGTACGAGTGTTCAAAGCAGTAAGAAATTAGTAAGTAGAAAGTAAATGTGCAGCAGGAGAATTTATATTATACCATGTGTGGTTACAGCACAATTAGCTTGGTGCCAACATAAAAATAGAGACGGAGGCACTAGGTCAAGAACAAAGAACTTGGCTCGACACACGCAGAGCTAAAAGTCAGATGAGCTTTATTTAACAATTGGTTGGTTGAACACAGCAACAAAACACAACCAAACATAAAGGGAGAGAGCGAGATTAGAGTCGAGAGACAGGCAAAAGGTCTGAACTAGGAGAATCAGGCTACAAGGCAACCAAAACAGAAGGGGTAGACAGAGCGAAGAGTCAGGAGAACAGAAGGAGGTCAAAAGCCAGACAGTAGAGCTAACAAGGGATAAGGCAAAAGAGGTAGTCAAAAACAAAGGGAGTTAAAGCCAGAGCAGAGAGATCAGAAAGAAATGCCAAAAAAAAATATTAAACAGACTGGGCGATGAGCGGCAGGTGAAACAAATCAGTACTCAGGGCCGCGAGTGATTGGTTGACTGGGGACATGTGAGTATGACATCATCGGGTGATGCACTCTGGGAAGTGGTGTTTGGGAGATTGGTGGTGTCAGGGAAACCCAGAAGCGTGACACACTAGCAAAAATGATCTTTATGCTAGAGGTCAAAAGGACTACAATTTGAACTCAACAGAAACTGTTTACTAATAAGATGTTCGTGGTAAATCAAGAAAAAGATTCATAAACTTCCTGAAGTATCCCATGCTTCATCTTAATTACTAAACATGTGTCGCCATATGCAGCTGGATTGACATAGCTGCCATATCAGTCTGGGCAACTTGGCACAGCTTTCAGAAGACTAGACTGGAAAAGGTGCTGCCTCGGGCTGGACAATCTGCCGCATGATCCCAACCAGATTTTGGGGAACTGCCTTTCACAGGTAGGACTGAACAGCTCTTTGGTTCCATTTGATCTTAATAACATTATGTCGAGAGTCAGTCCATAGGTATTTAAAATTACTGATAGCAATTTAAACGATTCCCTATAAGTAAGAGTCGACGAGGCAATGCAAATGATGAGACATATAAGAATGAGTGGCAGCTGTTTACACCACTCCATCAAACTCTTAGTATTGCGCTTGACTTGGATGTCGCTGCTCGCCCATGGAAACCAATGCCATGAAGCTTCCAGAGCAAAGAGGAGGTCTGGAACTCTTAGCACTTATTGAGTCAGCAGAGCACTGGTAACACTACACACTATCCTCCTCTGGACTCAGTGAACCCGCTCTGTGACTTTATGTGTTTTGATACTTTGTGGCCGAGTTACTGTGGTTCCTAAATGCTTCCACTTATCAATAATACCACTCAGATTGTGGAAAATCTAGGAGGAAAAGAAAATCACAGACCAATAAACAGTGGCATCTCATCACTGTGTCACACTGGAACACAGCGAGCTCTTTATAATGACCCATTCAATCTAAGTAAGAGGCATGTTCCAATACTTTTATCATTAATAAATACCATTTTTTATGAACAGAATTTTTTGCAGTATAATTTTCTCTTATTTGATCATATACCATTATATACAATGAGCCACATATCTGTGCATATTTATGAATGTAAATAACTATACATCCACATCATGTTGTTATATCATCATATCATCTGTAAATGCTCCACCTTAAAACTTTAGTATATTAAAGAATATTTAGAGCAAATATAAAAAAATAAACAATATTAACTATAATTAATAATGATAAGCAGTTAGGATATATAATAGCATTTTCATGTTCCTTTATTTGTGTCCTTTCAGCACATTCACTGTTGTACTTCCGCTACTCTTTGTAGAACCTGCAACACACCATAAAAAGATCAGTTAGAAGAATGTTATTTTCTTTATTTATGCTGAACTTTAAAACAAATCAGAAATAAAGAACAGCTCAGGATCTATTACCATCCAAAATTTTGTCATCACTCATTAATTATTTACATTAATTAATAATAAATAAACTGTATTCATGTATTCATAAAGATTATACACACACACACACACACACACACACACACACACATATACATATACATATATATATATATATACATATATATATATATATATATATATATATATATATATATATATATATATATATATATATATTTAAATTTTACATATTTAAATCAGCAAACTTTGGTTTCTGTGTCACAATTATGAGGCATTCTTATTTTACTGCAACGTCCTTCTCTGTGCATACAGCTGTTTTTGCGATGCAGCTTTATTTATTGAATATATTTTAATTTCTGAATTCTCCCAAACTGTTTGGAAGGTCCAGTGTTTTAGCTTTAGGGTTGGTCTATAATCAAAAATGTAAGATTAAAAAATATTTGTTTATTAGTGTATATCTACCAGTAACTACATATCACGAGGGTGAATCCTCACTGTCAAAGAGGAAAATACGAAAGAAGTGAAACAAAACTGAGACACAGTATAAGCAGAATAAACCCTGACAGCAATTGTAGGTTCTCTGGAAAGGACGGGCGGGTGGAAAGGGTTAATTTGGTTACAACTGCAACCTTAAATGTTATACACCTTTAATGAATTTTAACATCAAAGAAGAATCATGTTAGACCTGCAACAAAACTCAAAACACAGTTACGCACCACACATGAAGAAATGAGTTTGTAATAAACAGAAATTGCAGTATTGGGAAACAGTACTATATAAATTGACCCTTAAACACAGCTATACAGTAATATACACTAATATAATAAGGAGCTGAAAGATTTGCAATGTACTTTTACAATCCTGTATATTTTCTGCCTTATAAAATTTCTTTAGTCCTGTCTTATAGTAATCTAGCAGTCGTGTAGGGCCCTGTAATGTACTGTATCAGCAAGCAATTTGCTAATTTGTTGCACAAATACAAAACTAATACAATATAGAATAGAATGCCACATTAAAAAGATAATATTTACAGGAATATATTTTAAGACAAGGTTATATGCATCACTTCTGTTTTTTATTTGGAGTTTATAAATTTGATCATTTATCTTTATTCGTTGTACTCTCTACAGTATTACACAGTATTACTCACGTTACTTTCTGTAGGCGATAATGTGGATCGTCCTTTAGGGCACTGAGTTTCTTCAGTCCTGTGTCAATTTGATTTCCAGACATATTTAGTTCAATGAGATGGGAGGGGTTTGATTTCAGAGCTGAAACCAGAGCAGAACAGCCTTCATCTGTAAAGCCACAATACCTCAGCCTGCAGAGAGAACATTTACAGATTTTAGCTTCACTTGATAGAGAATTCCTCATCACAGCTTTAAACACAAGGATTGCACCTTAATGTCTAAGCTTAGAGAATACTGTAGCAACTCAAGTCAAAAATACATTTTAAACTTGTGATCAGGGAATATATACGGTAATTTGCTAGGTTCAGTTATTAGCTTCCACTGTCTAGTAGCATGTTGAGCCTCATTTAAACCTTTTTTTTTTTTTATAGTGTATACGCTTGACGCATCCTGTCGATAGACCACCGTAATCAACATCTTCATCAGATCAAATATTAAGGCAGCTGCTTGACTTTATTTTTCCATATCATCTGCTGTTTCTCTGTTAAATTACTTTAGCAATTAATGTGTCTAAATACATGCAACGCTACTTTCAGGCACACACACACTCATTGTACAAATTTCCCTGACAACAAATGCAGCAAGAGACTTTTTAAATGTGCACAGCACTAAAATTTACTGGAAATACCATGTGTGAACAGCTATATCTATTGCTGTCCTCTTGATCAGGTCACTCAAGACCCTGTTCAATTGGGAATCAGTGTGCGAATTAAATGGCTGTACAGCCCATTTCACCCCAAAGATGCTTGACAGGAGTTGTGGGCAATAGTAAGCCACAGTTTTCCCCTGCCGCCACCTTCAGATTTATTCCAGAAAATGAAAAAAATATTTGGAAGTTTCCTGTGGAATAACAGGAAGGCGAGGCTTCGCCTATCGCTGTTGTACCTTCCATATGACAGAGGGGGGTTGAAATGCCCAAATTTACTATGGTACTACTGGGCTACTGCAACTAAGGTCCATCATGTTTTATTTCTTCAAATCAAATGATAAACCTCATTGGATCAGATATGGAGATCCTCATGGGCTTAAGTAATTGCATCTTTCCAGTGTCATATATACTCTGACACTAGGAAAAAATTGTATAGGCATTTATAGCAATCCGCAACATGAGTCAAGTGTCATATGATTAAAATATGGTATGATGTAAGACAATTTAAAAGAATCAACTTCGCTATCTCAGTTTTAGTCCTATTTGGGGTAACACTAGCTCTTGTACGCCAGGAAGAGCGAGATGCTACTTTTAAAATGTGGGCATCTAAAGTGCAACGATGGGAAAAATCCTCAGAGATTTTCTATCCACTAAAATTCTAATATATATATGATGTCATTTCGAAGAACTGAAACATACTTTTAATTCTAGATAAAAAACATTTCTTTAAATTTGCTGCGTGCAGCTCAAGAAGTTTTTGTAAAAGGCAAACCAAAAAAAACTACGGCTTCTTAAACCCCCATATAAACTATAAACTGTGAACAAAATGAGATACGAGTGTAACGCACGTTAAGGGAATATGGGGTATCATCTTCAGGAATTTTATAATATTTTACTTTCTAGCTCCTCAGAGAGTTAACTAGATAAGCTTCAAGTGCTTAGAGGCGAGAGAAGCCTGGCAACAGAATTTTCGATAGAGCTTGGAAGTCAGCTTGTGATCGGAATTTCACAAGGAGAATACCGTACAGACCGATAAAAATATCGACGCCTGTAGGTTAAAAAGGCACAGTAATATGAAATGTGGTTAAGTGCGAACTTATATTAACCTCCGAAAAATGAAACATTAACCTACATGTATAATAAAAATAAACCAGATACCTTCATTCAACACATGCACACGAGTGTAACAGGACGCTGCTATCATTATGTCTAGTGGGCCAACTGTTCAAAGATAAATTGAAAGTGTTTTGCGGAACATGAAATATATGAGAGGAGCTAATGTTGGCTTGGTTAATTCATACATACAAAACGCTCTTCCATTCAGATCGCTAAGTTTTGTAGTTCGGGGGTAAGGGGGGGGTATAATATCCTGTCAAAATCAATGAATTACTCGTGTAAGTATGAGAGTGATTCTGTTTGGACACTCTTATGGGTTCTATGCAACATCCTGAGCAGAAAAACAATTACATCATCACTGGGGGGGGGGGGGAGGGGGAGGACTAGGACCGAAAACTGTTTTAGTAGGGAACCAATATTCACACCTGTGAGTGAAGTCAAATGTGTGCAGGGGGGGGGGGAGGGGGACCCTTCCAATATAAAGCGCGATTACATTATATTAATAATAGGGATCTATACCAAACAGGGAGTATTTGACGCAAATTTGGGGAACCCTTTATGGACTAATATACAGAGCTTATCTGAAATTTGGAATAGTAGAAAATGTAGACAGGTTGTCGAATATGTGGGTTGTTGGCAAACCTTAATTTGTTTTTTTTTTTGATTTTTTCTTCGAAAGGGGGGAGGCATGTTGTTAGATCTGTGTGCTCTCATTCTAATGGTTGTATCATGTATTATACTGTTTTGTTTGTTAGTATTAGCTGTTACATTCTGTAAATCTTGACTTAAAAAATACTACTAAAAAAAAAAACAAAAACGTCAACAAAAACAAAAAAGACACAGTTTATGCTCCTGGAACCCTTTGCTGACACCTTGTGACATGCTGTCTTATAATGCTGTAAGTGTCTATCACAGTGTAGGTAAACAACAGCCATGAAGGAGTGAACTTGCCCTGTACATGCATCAGTGTGGTTTCTATAACTATAGCTCCTTCACCGGACAACGCTGCTTTTATGGTTATTCATTGCTTATATATTTGTTTTATTATATTTGAACATGGGGATTGTATATCATTCTCTCATATTGGTCTTCGAAAATATTCATGATCACGAATATTCATTCTCTAGCACGCAGCCTGCTTTTTCCACGTTACATGATAGGATTGTAACCAGGCAGTACACAGTCATATATGCATAAGAAAATGCAGAGGCTACATTCAGATGTTCTTAACAAGCTATACTTCATCATTTGCACAGTAAAATAGGAGACACAAGGATAATTTTTGTCATATCTGCAAAATTTTGTTGAAATTTGCTGAACAGTTGGAAATTCTAAAGGGGTTTGGAAACTGAGACTGAGAAAAGTCCTGACACGATCCGTGTTGGCTGGCAAATAAGCACACACTATTAATGTATAATCAGTCAGTGTAATTTCTGCATATCTTTTTCATTTATGCAACTGCTCTCACTTGAAAATTTCACAGGACAGTGACAGCCACACTAGAAACCTTAAATGTGCAGTGCAGTGCATGTGATGGTAATCAAGTATCCCAGCTACCTTGTAAGTACTAATACTACTATTACCTGTAAGCTCATTATCTGGCACCCATTATGAAAGTTGGAATCATAATATAACTAATGCTAATAATAGTTAGTGATCTTACCTCAGTGTCTCTATTTGGCAGCTTGTGAGGGTTCTGGCAGTTTCTGTTGAGAAAGTTTAATGCTTCACAGATATCACTATAATCTTTAATTTCAAATTGCCTAGGTATGGCAGCAAAAGGCTTATCAGATCTCAGTGTCACTCAAAAGGCTATGCGCATCTTTAACTCTGTAGCTGAAATCTGTGGTGAAGTCCTACAAATGCACATGCCTTTCTTCTGTGATACCGCAGCCCCAAAACCTGGAGAAAGAACTTCAACAATGACTTCAAAGTATCAGACTTGTATGAGGGAGTGCCTGCTATCATTATATTTACGATATCAGTATCTGTTTTTTAATCACCAAACATTATCCTCAGATGGAATTAATGGAAATCTAATTCCCGTGAGGGACCCTTAGGCAAACCATAAATGACTGAGCAGCACATCATATCTGAGTGAATATCAAGCATATAACCTCAGTTTCTCCAGTGTACAGAGAGGACTCTCAAGTGCAGGGGCGAGCTGTTCACATCGGCGGAGTTTTCCTAACTTCTATCTCTGTATTGTCTGGACAGATCTCTGTCTTTCAGGGCTGATGGATTTGACTTTTTAGGGCTGAAGCCTCGAGCAGCACAGCCTGTCATCTTGACTATCGACCCATCTGCACCCTCAACCTCGCCCACAGTACACACAATGACACTGCCTTTATCCATAAATGCCTGTTAATGTTCAGATCTATGTTTACATTTTGTTTAGGCTCTCATGTTGTCAAATCAACACATAACGGGGGAAAAAAAAATGATTTGAAAAAAAACAAAAAATGTGCCCACAAATCTCACATGAGATTCACCAACTGATCAAGTAATTTAGAATTTTTGTAGCAATTACAGACCACAAAACATACATAACAAATAGCCTATAATTCATAGCTAAGATGGAAGAGTTTTCTCATTATTGTTACATATATCCAAGAACATCATATCTATCACATAAGGTATGTTTGGTAAACCACACAATATTAAACATGAACAAAAACTATTTAGTTTAAAACAAGGAGTGTTTCAGCTTAGTGCTTTTTGAATGAGGCACAATATCAGAAGAGAGGTTATTTACGTATTTACATATATGACAATAAAGCACAGTAGGGTAATCAACCTGTTATATTGTAGAAGATGTTTTAATCTAATTTTAGAGGCCATCTAAAATGAATAAAATACTTTTGATACATAAAATTACACAAATGTGGAAATGTTTAAAAGAAAAAGTTTAAACAAAAGAAGACTGTAGGATATATGACATTTAAATATTGACCCACAGCACATTCCAAAAACACAAAAAATAAAAATTCCCAATAAATCCTGATTTAATGAGCCAAACTGCTCCCAGTGTTTGTCCATGGAGACTGCATGGTTATGTGCACCTGTTACTTCTATACCTGTGAAATACTTTTGATCATGTGTATGTAATCTGCTTTTTCTGATACTGAAAAATAGCATTTTGATTGGAAATTAAAACATATGAAGCATTATCTCTGACCTTCTCTAACAGTTCTAAAACAGACATTTGTGTCTTGAAATATCTACTCTAAGTTTAAAGCTGCCATGTATAAACACTCATCATCGAAAACTGTTGTACAAATTGCTGCACTCAGAAGGAACCATCCGACAGGAATGAAACTTGGTGGGTAGGTTTGACATTGTTAATGATTTGATATGCTAATGATTCAAGTTTCACGCTCGTAGGTCCTCGAGGCACACGTGACGAAAGCAGCATGGCTCCTATTTGACTTGTAGCGAGGGGCGGGGTACCCACAACTATTACACAACAGACATTCAGTGAATCTACATTAGCTGCATCCACTGACATAGTCTGTTGTGAATGTTGTGAATTGAAGATGGCTGCATGATGCAGGACTACATGCAAGCAGACCAACGAACCTCCACCCTTACCACACAATCTGTAGGAATTGTGTGAGGATACTGGGGGGGGGGAATTTGCATGGATTGATTATCAGCACAGTACAGCTACCATTAAGGACCTCTCTACAGCTGTCATAGTACGCGAGACACTACTTCATATGTATGCTTGTAGATCATCATTAATTGTGAACCCATATCTGGCTAGATTTTGTCATACTTTATTGTTCCCTGGTGAGTTGTGGGGATGGAATGTTCAACTTAATGTGTATATAATTTCTCGATGGCTCAGGAGGTGCATCATACATTTTGGCCATAAAGTGTAATGATTAGGTATAGGATTAGGTGAAGGATTAGGTTTACCCCAGAACCTTTAGACTACACTGTGGATTCTCTAGTACAGCAGCGAGCTGTTTTACTCCACTGTCTCCTAGATCATTCTTAGCGAGGTCCAGTTCCATCAAATGAAACGGGTTTGATATCAGAGCTGATGCCAGAGCATGACAGCCTTCACTTCCAAAACCACAGTGTGCCAACCTGCAGAGAAAATAACAATCACACTTTAAATTTTTCCCATGAAAAAACAATATCACTACTACAGAAACACAGACCAATAAACTGTTCTTTTTACTGGTTTAAGTCCTGTTTTGAAGGACTGTTTACTTTGTGTGCCTTTTCATGTGAATACTTTGTATGGTTATTATGATGTAAGCATGGAAACATTTCAAAATTCAGTGTAGAAAAAAACCTTGAAACAATTCTTTTTTCGTTTGTTATTCTCAGTCGAGAATTCATTGCTATCAAATTAACTTGGGTTTTTACAAGCAGTCACTCACTAACTAAAATCATTAACACCAACCCAAAAATACAGAATGCAAAACTGGAAAGAGGGGGGGGTATATATTTAAATTATCCAAATGTAAACTTTTACATGCGACTATCAACCGCAAAAATTACAATGTTTTACAAGTAAGTGTGATATGTGGTCACCAAAAATGTTCTAGCATACAGTTAAATATGTTTGTTCTGGCACATAACTGTGTAGAACACTAAAAAAAAAACAAAAAAACAGTAAAATGATCTGAGGAAGAATCGTCCATCCCTGACACCCACTGTTTAACACGGGGTGTTGGTGACTGCCAGATCAACATGCTTTCAGATCAGTAGCATATCAGCAGTGTGGTGAGCATTAAATACCCACAACCAGCCCATTTAGTTTATTACATCATTTATACACGAGGACATTCGAACTCAGTGTCATCTGTAGCGATCAATAACAGCATATATCAGCCATCTGGCTTAATGAGGTTTTCACCACACTGACTGCATGCCATTACTAGTCTGACCATTCAGATTACTGTCCAGCTATCAAGGTCTAATCTCCTCAAACAGATTTTAAATGCTCATAAATGTGGAAAACTAAATTAACAAAAATATTACAAATATTACAAAATTAACAACAGAACTTAATATTAAATTATTTGGTTGAAAATGTTGCTCACTCAGTGCTAGCTTGGTTACAACTATGTAACTGTGTTCATCTATTTATAGGACTGATATATTTATTTACTAAACTAATTCACTAAAGTTGACCAAATAGGACAATAAAGTTTAATTATCTCCAATATTCTGCTTCACTATTGGTTGTCCAGGAAATGAAAGTTGTATCAGAACGTAATGAACAGAGCTAAGTTTTAAATACGTTTTTATGCTTCTGTAAATAACACACAGACTACAACACAGTTCACCTCTGAGCACATGACCTGAATATTACAGTATTACTTTTTCTTACAGGAGATCTTATCTAATATTGTTTCATTACTCTTTATTTTTTGCAGATACAAAAAAGTTACGTCATAAATACAAATACCTTTACAATACATATATAACCTACCAGTATATAACAACTATCTATACACTCCTGCCTGATCTTTACTTTTATCATTTTTATTGACCTTCTGTATTCTGACCTTCTAAAACCACGTGTGCTCTGCACCTTTAGTAGCTGTTAAATTGAAAGGAAAGTTTACATTTGAACCAAAAAAGACTTGTTGTTTGTAATTTCATATTATAATTAATTTGTGAAAATGTAAAAAGAGCTATTTACTTTTTCCATTTTTAAAAAATGGAATAAACAAAACCAATTCACTACCTTTTCTTTTTTTCAATATATATTTTTTTCAAAATAAATAAATAAAATATGGAATGATCAATAGGTACACAGACACTTCTTAATAATATGAATAATATAATTGCAGGCTTTTTCAAACCAATGTAGCTTTATTGACATTCTCTTTCAAGTTTAATATTATTGATGGGACACGCCAGGTATTGTATAGTATCTACAAATAATACTGCAGTACTACAAACAGTTTGAAAGTGGCTAGATGAACACAATGACACTGTAACACAATGACACAATGATGCGTGTTCATTCCGGTATTACTGTTTTTTAGAAAATAAAAACTAACTGAAATACTATTTAAACAGTAGAGTATAATTTTTTTAAGCTGCCCAATAAATCACTTTTTGTATGCCACTGTATCTCTTGTACAGAGGCACGTCATTAATTTCCCAGAAGGAGAATCTTACTTTAGCTTCTCCAGTTTACAGTGAGGATTCCCCAGTCCAGAGGAAAGCTGCTTCACTCCTGAATCCTGCAGGTCATTCCAACTTAGGTTCAGCTCTCTCAGAAGTGAACTACCAGAGCTGATCGCTGAAGCCAGAGCTGCACAACTTCTATTAGTCAGGTTACAACAGTTAAGTCTAGAGGGAGAAAAATGTGATATAAATCACAATTTAAACAGTGCAATGAAACTAATTGTTAACAGTAAAATAATCCACCCCTTTAAAAAAAGGGACACAATGGCAAACACATTTCAATTTCACACATTTTTTTACATTGTAAATGAAATGAGTCAATGTCAACAAATAGATTTTAAAAGACCATGAGATAAGAAACTGCTTTGCAACAAGCAGACTTGAAAATTTGAATTTACAAATCCATGATGAAAGCAAACTCCACATAAGAGCCTGATGCCCCCTTTCCATCTAATCCTGGATTATATGGCTAGTCTAGGACCAGAGATACAGACCCTGGAATCTTGCAAATTTGCTTGTGATTTAGGTGTGCCCTGGGTGATGTTGCTGAGAGTGAGAGAAATTTAGACCACCTAAACTCAGCAAAAATAAGAGTAACTAACTTTGAATTTTTAGGACCCTTTATATACCCTCTCCAAAAATGTGAGTTTTATCGTACCTTTTTAGGAAACCAGAGAATAGTTTAAAAACTAATAAATCATGATTATTCAAAGCACTGTTACTTGTCTGAGAAATATAATAACTCAAACTCCATAAGTCAGTAGGCCACATTGTGCCCTTTTCAACAAGCGTCACTAGAATTTAGGAAATCAGAGATAACAGATTTCTTACCTTACCAATATAAAAAACTTAGTGTCATCACCAAGCAAAATTAAGCAACTCAACCAGCCTGTGCATCCTCTTGTTCATACTAGACTAAAAATTAGACAGGTCTTTCCTTTTATATTAGTTTCCTAAGTTTGTGGCCTTTAAAACAAACTGGAGTCCCACAGACTGCAGCTCAATACATAGTGGAAGATGAACCAAGAGACTTCCGCATATTCAGTTAGGCATGTATGCACCGGTTATAAGAAAACTCACATCTGATTTTAAATATTCCATTGCGCTTTGATATCAACTGTCCACACTTCATGAAACTCATCATCATTCTCCTCCAAAGGAACATTAATCTGGTCTACTTACTGGACATTTCGGCTTGCCTTAAACACCGGAACCAGTTTCTGAAAAACATGCTCTTCTAAACTTTTGTTTGCTCCAGCGTATGAATTCAGATCAAACTCTTCCAGTTCTGTTCGTGACGTTAGAAGCACAAACACTACAGCTGACCATTGTGAAGAAGAGAGAGTGGATCGTTTTATCTCTCCAGAATTCAGGTAGTTTTGAACTTCCTGTATTAGAGAACGATCATTTAGTTCATTCAGACAGTGAAACAGATTGATGAATTTCTCTGCTGGAAGATTTCTTTGGATCTTCTTCTTGATGTACACAGTTATTTCCTCAGTGTTGTTGGACTCCGACACTCCTGCTTCTGTCGTCTTAGTCGAATGCCAGACCAGAACTCGCAAGATGACCAGACTCAAGCGAGAGACCACTTTAGGAAACTTTTGGAAACGGAGCGCTAGACGGAGCAGATCCAGATGGCCATTCTTATCCTTTAAGGCCTTATGCACAGCACATCTGTGTAAATCTGAGAGTGTAAGTTCCTTCTGTGATAAGAGTCTAGGAAGCCGACTCTGGTCCAGTATGTTCCTGTTGTCCTTCATGAAGGTCAAGTGCACATACAGAGCTGCCAGATGCTCCTGAACACTCAGATGAACAAAGTAGTACACTTTCTTCTGGGACAGTCCAACCTCCTCCTTGAAGAGCTTGGTGTACACTCCTAACAAAACATGGACGGCGCTTCACTGACATCAATGCCACATTCTATCAACATTCATTCATGGGGGGGGTCTTCCTGGGGGGGTTAGCCGAAAATCCTCAGAGAAAATGTTTTTCATCAGCGCTGGTGCAAAGATAGCCAGTTTTTCAAGTTTTGAGAGTTTGAGAGCGGGTCTTCATTCCATTTTCTGCTTGTTCTTGGTCGACGAAGACTGTCAGAAGTCAAGTTGTGGGACATTTGATACAATTGTTCTCCAGAGTATTGGTGAAGCAAAAATGTATGCACGGAGGGGGGGGGGGGGGGGGGGGTCTTAACTGGTCTTCAATTGTGGTTCTCGTCCAGCACACGGGTGGCTGTCGGGATGGATCCAGCTGAGGTATCCAGACACACTTGGTGATACAGTTTGGCACATCACAACATGGAGTCGCCTTCGCAATGATCGATCTAAACTGTGGTCACATGACTTTACTCGAGCACAGCCTGGCCACGCGCGCCTGTGTCACTGATCCTTCTTCCCTGATAGTACTCCTCCTTCTGTGAGTCCCTGAACCCTCGTACTTCTGTCACTCGTGGAGATCGATGTACGTGTACACTGATGGGATTTAGAAGAGCATGATGCAAGCTGATGCTGGTCGGGAGGTTTTATCCAGGGTATGAAGGAATTGAGGAAAGCAGGTCCCTTGAATAAGTCTATCGCTCAGCAGCACCATCCACTGCAGGCTGATTTAGTCACGTCAGAGAGATTCTTCGTTGATTTTATCTGGAAAATTCCAGTAGGAGAGGCGACACTCATTCAAGCCATCGTGAAAAATGAAGATAAATCTTATAGTGTTTATTGGCTGAACATGTCCACAGTTCTTTTAGTGTCCCTGTAAAAAACCCATGTCAAGGAGGAGGAATCCATCAAGCTTAGTTTACCTCATCCTCATCAGTAAATTCAGCTCTCCGTGAAAGTGGATCGTGGAGCGTTCATGTAGGTGGATGTGCTGAATTAGCTACTTCAACCTCAGTCCGTCCAGTCCAGAATAACTTTTGTACAGCACTGAACTGTTTTTTTTCCAATGCCAGCGATTCCCTTTGTCAGGACAGTTCTGATGGGTCTGTCTTGTCCAGGTGAGGGTTTAAATATGTTGTTACATTGGATTTCCATGTCATCTGTTGCTAGAAACCTGGATGTGGCCTCAATCTGTCTGAACTCATGTTCAGTGGTGAGCTCATCACTTCCACTGTCCGTGATGTAGAGGTCCGTGAATATCTTACTGAGAGGTGTTTGGCTGAACTCATTTGTTGGTCCTTCATTCAAACACAGAAATTTCAGTTTCAGGTTTGATTTAAATTTGTCTAGAGCTTCCACAGCAGGACTGGATTCATTTCTAGAAAAAATAGAGTTAATACAAGTTAATAAAATATGAGTCAACCGGTTGTTGCTAAGCATAATACAAAGCATGTTTGCTGTTTAGACGTACCCTCTGTTTCCAATTTCCACCCTTTCTACAGGTAATCCACAATACACATCCAGATTAATGTGTTCACAAACCATTCCATGAGTCAGATGTCTAGTTTTTAGTGCACATCTTGTTCTTTCAGTGCATATGATCCTTTCCCCAGTAAGGGCTTCTTGATAGCTACACTTTTAGGATCAGCTTTTGTTGGAAAAAATAGCCTGGGCCAGTCATGGGAGGAGCATGAGCACTTTCAAGACTGGTTCTGTCTAACATGGCAAGGGAGGAAGTACCATGGTTGGAGAGAAAGTCTGACTGAAACAGACTGAAAGGACTGCTAAACGAGGTCAGATATGATTAGTTTACTTATGTTTTATTTCACTAACGTGTTAAAAAACAATCAGCATTGCACTTGCGCTGTATTTTTAATCTGTATGCATTTCTGGGCATGCTCAGGCTCTCAGCCAGAGTAATTCAGCCCATCCCCAGGCTGACACCCCAAAAGTAAAGGTGAATAAATGAAATACTGACAGACACTTTTTATGCTTTTGTGTACATTTCCTGTTTAACATGTTTTACCATACTAAACAATTAAAAACTTGGACTTAGTCATTTTGACTGAAAATTTGTCATTTCTGAATTGTGCATGGTGCTATGAAACACATTTAATTAATTGGTTATTATTTGGTCATACTTGTATTGTGTAGAAATGTGTATTGTGTACATTTATATAGAAATGACTATGAAACACTAGATATCAAAGTGTATTACCTGCATCGAGGGAGAGTTTCTTCATCTTTGAATTGTAAAAGTCCATCTTTAGAATGATCACGTTGTAGAGATGCTACTGATTCTACTCTCTCTGGAGGCCCTAAAGAGCTTTAAATAAAACAGTATAGTGTCATATATCATGAGTATTTCAGTGGTAAAACATGAAACAAACATGTTAATTTAATGACTATCAAGTTTAATTAGCTAGTAAGTTTCTGTACTGAAATGGTTTGAGTTCCACTACTAGATATATGGGAATGCATATCAGTTTATATTGTTTACTGTGAATCCTTTTTTTATTATTTGAAGTGTTCATGGTTTGTGTCTGATCCTGAAACTTGCTAAAGTGTTGAGATTCTGAAACTCTGTAAAACTCCTTTTCCTTACATTTTTTGTTACTGTTTTATCAAAGTTATTAACGTTTTTGAACCTTATCCAATATCTGTTGTTCATTTAGTTGAACGAACTTCTCGGGGATATTTACATGTTAATACGTTGAATTTCTTTTGTAAGATCTTTAGTTTATAGGTTGCTCTCACCCCTTAATTGAGAGTGGCGTAGCCTGGGTTAGAGTCTGCTCATTGGTTCGGCTTCCCATTTCATACAATTGGAGTGGAATAGGCCACGCATTTATGTAGAATTGACTATGGAACTTGAACACTAGATATCAAAGTGTGTTACCTGCATCGAGGGAGAGTTTCTTCATCTTTGAATTGTACAAGTTCATCTTTAGATTGATCACTCTGTAGAGATGCTACTGATTCTGCTCTCTCTGGAGGCCCTAAAGAGCTTTAAATAAAACAGTATAAGGTCATATGTCATGAGTATTTCAGTGGTAAAACATAAAACAATAATGTGAATTAATGACTATCAAGTTTTATTAGCTCAAAAGTCACCCAGAAATCTTGAACAATAGTTTTGTAACAGTTGAATTACTCCACCTAAGTGACTCACGCTTTATAAATTATTACTGCTTTGTTCATTTTTTTGTATTACTTTACTGAGAGGCATCTTTCACAACAGTATATTCATGTATGCTGCATAAAAATCTTTCTTCATTAATGTTTATGTAAAAGTTCATGTTTTTTAGCAGTTCTGCCATTGCGTGAGGTCGTTAAGAAATTCTTTACACAAATTCTAAATATTTTTGTAAACTGTAGTAATTGTCTTTTAGGCTTAATGAATTAATGTAGAGGATTATCAGTTAATGTCTGTGGATGACCAGGTGTGCTGTACCTTTTAACCTGTGGCACCCATTTGAAGTCCTCCTATGGTTGTGTAGATGGTCTTAGGTCAGACCAAGTAAGTGTCACATTGTAATTATTTATATATTTTATTTTTTAGAATACATGTATTGGATTATTTTGATTAAATTATTATTATTAAATGGGATTTTTTTCTTTACTGCATTGTTTTCTTCATGATCTTTATTTATTTATTTACTTTGTTTTTTATTTATTTATTTTACTTGGGCCTGCTACCACTACCAGTCTTTATATGTAGTGCTTTTTCCAAATTCAGAATCCCTTGTACTACAAGCTGTAAGTTTTCTTGATTGAAATGGTTTGAGTCACACTAGTAGAAATATGGTAATGCAATTTTGTTGATATTGTTTGATGCGATTCTTTTTATTTAATTTTCTTTATTTGGAGTGTTTATGGTTTGTGTCTGATCCATCCACTTTGTGTCGACTTTCTAAAGCTTGTTTAGTAACGAGTGCGGTTGAGATTCTGAAACTGCTGAATTGAATTAATTGGTTATTATTTGGTCATATGTGTATTGTGTAGACTGACTGCACACCAATGCATTAAATAATATAAAAAAGGAATATTTATGTAGAAATGACTATGAAACGCTACATAAAGTGTATTACTTGAATCGAAGGGGAGTGTCTTCATCTTTGAATTGTACAAGTTCATCTTTAGAATGATCACTCTGTAGAGATGCTACTGATTCTGCTCTCTCTGGAGGCCCTAAAGAGCTTTAAATAAAACAGTACAGTGTCATATGTCATGAGTCTTTCAGTGGTGAAACAATAATGTGCATTATTAATGACTGTAAAGTTTTATTAGTTAGAAAATTCACCCAAAAAATCTTCAACAATAGCTTTGTATTCCATAACAGTTTAAAGTAAAGCATTATTTAAAATTATTATGGTCTTCTTTTTCTTTATGTTTTCTTATTATGCTTCTAATAATGCTACGTAGACTGTTCCTGCATTCCTCTTCTGTATCTCACTCAGTTTGTTCCTGAACTCAGCCAAGCACTTAATCAGTACAAACTTGTGCCATAAACCGATTTTGACAGTGAACTCTCCTGTGAAGCTCCACTCGTGAGAACCTGACCAAATCGAACCTGACCAAAGCGACTGCAGTAGCGGCTTATCATATTTCACAAACAGTTCCGTGTAAATTGTACCCTATTCTAAGAACTACTTGTGTACATGTATTTAGTATGTAGTAGACATTCCTACTGTACAAAGCTAAATTGATTCTTAAAAATATGGAACAAAGCATCTTGTGTCAGTTCAGTACAGAACATGACTTTTGGTTTCCAAAAAGAGGGGGGATTCCAGATTTTAGGTGATGGTTGGAAATCACACTTGTTGGTCCACCTTGTAGATGTGCAATTATATTAATACCGGATACTTAGAATGCAATGTTTTAGAACTGCATGCAACTGAATCAATGCACAGGATGAATCAATAGACAGAACAAAGAAACAAAGCAGTAAAACACAGGAAAACACAAAGGAAGCAGAAGGAAAATCTGTATGGAAGAGTAGATTATGTTTGAGGAAGGTTGCAGGAGAGAAAGCATAGATAGACTGACAGATTGTACAAGTTGGTTTGCAGAGAAGTAGATCAGACAGATAAAAAGTGAGCTTTTGGAGAATGGTGTGGTGTGATGATGAATGTGTGGAGCTCACAGTTCCAGATGCTACTTAAAGTCTACTCAGCACTGAATGTAATGCAAATGTTCTGGACTTAACAAAATATTACTGTCCTCGCCACAGAAAGAAAAGTTTAAGTGAACAGAGTAAGTAACCCTAACCCATTCTTTGTACATTATAGGCCGGAAGATTTAAGAGCAAACACATGGTACATGAGAACAACAAAATAAAAATAAGATAACTCATAAAGAAGTAAAAACATCAGATTAAAATAGATGCACTACAGTGGCTCATCCTGCTGATCTTGTTCCTCATAGTCTTCATAATCAGTGCACAACAGATGCATAACATACCTGTGTGTCTTGTCTTTCTTTGTACTTTCTTTTTCAGAGTCATGACTGTAATAAACTTGGTTCTAAGGTTAATCTGAGTGTCATCTTCGTAACAGTTAAAATTCTGTAAATAAATGATCAGCGAAAATGGGCCAAGGACTGAACCTTGTGGAACCCTTGAGTGAGGTGGTAAAAGTATAGCCAGAACAAATGAGAAAGTTAGGCAGGTTGAAAACCAGTGCAGGGCAAAACCGTCCACACCCAGCGCATGTAATCTGAACATGTGAATTGAATAGCACACAGTGTTAAAAACACATACACATAAGTTCAATAATGTGAGGTTGCCTACAACACTAGCAGATCGTTATCACTGATGACTCTGGTCAGAGCTGTTTCAGTGCTGGAATGGTAGGAATTCTGACTGGAAAATTTTGAAAAGGTTATCAGTTTTAAGATAAGCTTGAAGTTGAGTCAACAGCTTGTTCAAGAACATTTGGCAGAAAAGTAATATTAGAGATGAAATGGTAGTTATTAAAACGTAAATGGTCTAGGTCAGGTTTAGTACAGGAATAACAGCAGCGATCTTAAAGACAATAGTTGCTGCATAGTTTGTGTCATCTTCTATTCTTTCATCAGTGGTCACAGGATGCTGATGGCTGAATAGTTTTATTTGGCGGATGAACCTCAGTGCAGCAGTGACACTGAGGTGTCCAGCAGCACTGCTGTCTCTGATCCAGTCACACCAGCACCACACACACTAACACACCACCGTCACTATGAGGTAAGCTGAGGTTATTAAATGGACATTGAGTGTGGATACAAGGATCTGATCTAATTGTTTTGGCTGATCACTGTATGTCCATAATTCAAACACAGTTAATGTATTTTTAATGCAGAAGTAGGGCTATCAGATTCACTTACACATACACTTTGCCCTCAGGTTTAGAAAGACTCTTGTTTGTCTCCTGAGATTCCTCAGCGTGCTCACTCATCCTGCTGATCTGGTTCTTAACAATCTGTCAACGCACAGTGGACCCACACCTTTCTTCACGCAGTGCTTTCTTTACAGTGTACTTTCTTTTAGAGCCCTGACTGTAAATGCTTCACTGGGGAACATATAAAAGAAATAAGATAATGACAGGTAAAATAGTTAGTATAAAAACACCTTAGCTCACTAACAACAACAAGATTCAAGTTAAAAATTCAGGTTTCTACTGCCGTATCAAGACAAGCTTGGAAACTAAAATTTTTCTGAACTACTTCAGGTGTAAACAAAGCATGTATAGATTACTTTAATAATAAATCTATAATAACAACAACAACAACAACACACTATCATATCCTGTTAACACTACAGAATATTTAATGTGTACTTACAGGTGTAGCTCCATGTTGAGAGCGATGTGTTTAGTGTCGCATTCAAGAACCTGGTTTCACTTCAGTTGATGCCCCGGAAATATGTAGCCAGACAGCTCTGTGTTTCTGCGTCTTTTGTCAGATGTTCTGATAACAGGTCCAACCTCTTCTCATGACCAGAACACTCTAGATCTCTAAGAGCAAGCCAATCACTTTATGTTAATGCGTTATTAGGGTCCTAGCATGTAGTGCAACGCGTTGTAGAGAAAAGACCGTAAGGCCTACAAACACCAAACTTGGTAGGAAGGTACAAAATCTGTGAAATGACTCAGCCACAAAAAATGGCACCAACTGGCCACAAGGTCGTGCTATAGTAAACCAAAACACGTTTTGGCCTATATCTCCTAAACCAAATTTTTGCCAGACAAAATGATATTTTTCCCCAGGTTTCTTGGGTCAAAACCAATCACTTTGCCATTTAGACTCTTAAGCTTCGCCTACTTTGATCATTTTCTATTTAGCATAATATGCAAAACCTACTTTTGTAAACTAGTCTTAGGATTTAAGCACAAAAATTCTGGAAAAAATCTCAAAAAATCCTCTAGACCCTGCACATTAATAAATATCAAAAACATATAGATTTTTGTAAACAAAATGGCCACCATATGCAAATGAACCCTTTCAAGAAAATACATAATTATTAAAAATTCTGTAACTCAAAAATGCTAAATTCAAAAAATTTGAAACTTTGGAATTTTGTTCACGACTAGATTCTGAGGTGGCCTATCAAATTTGGTGCATTTACATCAATAGCAGGCGCTATTACGGCTACATAACTGTTTCTCAGCAACCGTAAGTCCGATTGAGATGAAATTTTGGACTGTTCATCTTTTGAGACAGTCTATAAGTGAATCTTGAAGGACGATTTGATACATCAAAATTTATGGACGCCCTTTAGCCAGTCAGCTTTCAGCAGGCATTTGACAGGCTTAACACTACCCAAGGTTGCGCAGTTTTTGAAAATCAGTTGTCTCTCGTAGAAATTTCAACCTAATCTCAAACAAATGCATTCCCTTCATGCACTGGAGTATTCCAAACAACTTTGTAAATACAACTGTGTTAAAAAAAAAGTATAGTTTTTTTTAATCATTAATGGTTTAAAAATGCTACTACTATAAACTAGGGTCCCTGGATTTTGATCATTCAAAACTGGTCTAAAACACTCTGGGGAGTCTCTAGGTAAATAATTATCAAAAAAGTTGACTTTTTTACTTAGCAAGGCTTATCAACAAATCACTTCGGCCTTGAAATTTACACCTTACATTGCTATAACTCACCAGTCTTTACTTGAAAAAGATCAACTATTTTATAGTTGGTTTTTTAAGCAAGCACAGCAGGGGGTGAAGTGCTGTCATGCAAACGACAAAATCCTATTGCAGGCTTCCAGTACTGTTCGGTACAACTGTATCACTTTGCAAAGTTCGTTTAAAAATACAGACGCAGTAGTCTATGCATAACTGCATTCAAGTTGTTGATTTTTGCTGTAGTCCCCCTTACTGAAGTTCCTTAATCATATGTCAGACAATGGAACATACAACTGATGGTGTGTTATTAGTTTGGTTGTTTCTGTAGTTCATTGGTAAGTAGCATAGTTTGTCATAAGTGTAGTTTATCGGTAATCAATGAAGAAATCATATATAAATAATTCCAAAGGGCCCTTAACTGTAATTTGTAAAATTCAGATTTGTACTCTAGTAGTTGCTTACACTGAACAAAAACAAATAACCATTATATTGATAGTCATAGTCATCAGCTAACATGTCATTTTTGAGTGAGCACAAGGTTTAAAGTCTATTATTAAAATTCTTCACCTGCTTGACCATGTTCTATTTGTAAAGTTCTGTGACTTTACAAATAAAAGGGTGATCACACAACAACTAATTAGAAGGGTGGATGAACCATTATTTTTCCTATTATTATTTTCTATATTTTACATTATTAAAATAAAAATAAACTGTGCATTACTATTTACAGAGGAATGTTATTGGTAACACCTTATTTTCTACTGATAGTGTGTTGATGGTCAGTAACACATCTATATGTATAATACTGACTGCTTGATGATACTCTGGTAGTGATAAACAGAGTAGCCACAATATGCTCAGTTTATAGTTTACTAAGGGTCTGTTAAATGTCTATAAATATATATCTGTAGACCATAATCAGGAGCCAGAGAAAAATGTTAGCATAATGTAAACAAATGATATGTTAATGTATTTGTTGAAAGTTAACACTCTACAGATACTGTCTTATTGCTAGTAAACAGATGTGCTGCTGACAGCCTACTGAATATCTACAGGGGGACCATCAAAATAGCGTTACCATGCTATTAAAAAAAAAAAAATCTTCAGAGGTTGTTTAATGTCATAGGCTTTAAACACATGAAGTCATTTAGGCAGGGGTGCCCAAACTTTTGAATACAACTGTAAATATATAACTGTTTCTGGTACTTCTTTTAACTAAGGCTCTAAATATGACTCCAGAGTCACCTGAGAACATTTAATATGTCCGTATATTGAGAATCACACTTCATCACACAGCAAACACCATTAGTATTCAGACTTTCAACATTAACTTATTTCTATTTGGCATATACAATAAATACAATAACAATACAAAGAAAAAGCAATGTACATGCAATAAAGATTTAGAAAATAAATTCGAGATTGGGACATTCATTGACAGACTGGCATTGATTCTGCATTCTTAAGAGAAAGTTATGCATGAAAGTTTTATAAATGACAATGAACATATTTATGGAAAAACAGATGTTAAACTAATTATACTGAATAACTAATTAAATAACTAATTATATTGTAGGACATTAATGACAGTGAACCTTTTTTCTACTTGTCTTGAAATAAATTGACAATTACTTGAGCCTAGCTAATGGTGGGGCAGTCAATCTTTTGTCATTTTGACTTGGTGCACCTCCAAAATGGACTTGAAATGGCCCTCTAAATGTTACTGAAGTGTAGAAGGCACTGGTGAGTTTATCCACATCTAGAAGGGCCCGGAAGACCACAGAAGACAACTGAACTGGATGATCGCAGAATCTTTCGATGGTAAAGAAAACCTCCTTCACAACATCTATTTAATGCAAGGACATTTTAGACGAGGCTGGAGTATCACTGCCTAAACAGAGATTTTGTGCTTAGTACTGTATATATTTATTGTCCAATGTTTATTTTTTGTATTTAAGTACTGTAAGGGACTATGCACCTAAGTTTTTACTCAACTTCACACCTGTGAAAATGTGACATGACAATAAAGGTGATTTGATTTGAACAGATAAATACAGATAGTTTACCTCAAGGTGCCAACCACTGGTCAACTTGAACAGAAAATCTAGATTATATATTAGACCAAATTTGGAACATGATTACAAAAGTTGGGCCAATATCCAAATACAGAAATGTAGCCCTAACTCAGCTGGTTATTAGCTTTGTTGTGCTGCAGCCCATAAAACTTGGATATACACCTGGAAGAGACCGCCCTCTTGTTAATTTAATTTACAATCAACAAACTGACAAAGTTATTCCTTTTTCTAGTGTCAGATGAAAACAACAGAAGATGAATCAGGCGTTTCCACCAAGACTAAAGCGGGACTCGTCACTGAAGATGACCCGCTGCCATTCTGAGTCACTCCATGACAGTCTGGTACGACACCACTGCAGTCTTTGGTGACGGTGACGTGGTGTTAAGGACAGTCGTGGTAACGGTCTGTGTGCATGTAGTCCTGCGTGGTGCAGCCGTCTGCCGATGGTGCTGCACTAACAGGATGACTCATGGAGGACACCACTGCTCGCTGGATGTCTGTGATGGTGGCAATTGGGTCAGTCAGGTACAGAGATAAGGCCCGTCCTTGCCTAGGCACATGCGCGGTTGAGAATTCGAATGTCTCTTTGTCAAATCTACACACCAAGTTTCATCCCTGTTGACTGAGTCCTTCTTAGAGCAGCTATTTTTGATGATGAGTGCATTTCTACAGTAAGATAACATTCACAAGCAAACTGCTGAGATAAGACATACACAAAAATGGACAATGGACTGACCTCAATGTCCATGAATGTGTTTGGGGTGGGAAATCAGAAAATGCTAAGACCGGGATTTGGAGGTGCATCGGCAGATTTCTTTAAGAAACTGAAAGGAATACATACTGTTCTAAGTGAAACATTAGGAGAGTGGCCACCAATCTTATCCACAAAGGGCCAGTGTGGCTACAGAGTTTCATTCCAACCAAGCAGGAGCTCACCTGATTCTACTTGATTCATCAAGTGCTCAGCCTTCAGACAACACATCACATGATCTCCTGCTTGGGTTGGAATGAAAACCTGCAGCCACATCATCGTTTTATTGATAAGATTGGTGACCCCTGCAGTAGACGAGCAGAAGAGTGAATGACAGTAAAATATAAGTTCTCATTGTTAAGCTCTATTTAATTCACTCCACATGAGAAACCGGTTTGACTGCATTGTAAAAGAGTTAAAGGAAACCAGGTCTTCTACAAGAATGCTGAACTGCTCCACTATTTTCACACCAGAGTCTATGACGGACATGTTTTCACATTCTTTGGGGCGACTTGATGATCGATGAATTGCAAAGTTGCTTCTCTGGACAGCCTTACAACATTCCTTTACGGAACATACTTCCAACAGGTCCACAACCTAGTCCAGAGGCACTACGGCCTTCTTCTGCTTTAAGGAGACGGTCAACCATGGCTGCTTTCAATTAGTGAGGGCCCCGAGTTTGGAAGCTTTGGGGCAAGACGGCCTAAATAATAGTTTTGGTACTGTCGTAGTGCGGTTGGGGGTGTGGACCCAAGTAAATGTGATGTAAATGTTAGATTGCAAGCAAACGGACTTCCTGGATGTGGATGCACGTGAAACTGTGTGTGGGGTGTGAACTGTTTGCGGAGGCTTGGTTTAGGCGGGGATCAAACCCCCGACCTTTGGAGTGACAACCCAACGTGCTACCACTGCACTATGCGGTAGGACACGTGAGGTAAGTCAAGAGGGGTTTTGTGAGGGAGAGGGAGAAAAGGCGGGAAAACAAACAAAGGAGACACCAGGACGATGTTCTCAAACAAAAGGAGAAGTTGATAAAGATCAGAAATAAACAGGAGAGGATTTAACAGAAAGGGGACTTGTGGATCTTTGTGGTTTTTAATTATTTAAAGCACTTGCTGCTTTTCTCTTTTCCTTTTCTTCTTTTCTCTTTCTTTTTCGCTTTGCTTTCGCTTTGCTTTCTCTTTTCTTTTCTTTTCTTTTCTTTTCTTTCTGGTGGTACCGTACCGGCTACCCCTCTACAAAGGTGCAGCGGAGGTGTTTGTTTGGTGGGGGCTTATATGGCTGACGCCTCAGGTGCCGCTTGTTGGCTTGATCAGCCCGGGGCATTCTGGGGTTTGGAGTTCCGGGCTGTAGTTCCCCCAGAACGGCGCCGCTGCTGCCGCCCTCTGCTCTGGACCCTTACAGGTACGGAGATTGTCTGGGTTATGTTAAGTTTGCACACAATTTATAATTACAGCCATCTTTAAACCCGAGTAAGATGAAGCAATGGTGTGACAACTGGGCCGGGTGAGAGCCACAACCAGTCACCTAACCTAAATGGAGTCATCAGCCAAGACATACCTGGTACCCAACTTTTGGTTCTTTAGTTTAGAACTGGGCTTGAAGAGGAGAACAAACGAGGACGTGCAGATATAATGTAGCTGTAGCTTCGATATTAGAGTCTAGATTCAGGTAAATGAACATGCAGGTAAAACATTTATTCCACATTCATTTATTTCTGATGGTGTAAAATACATTTCAATATATTATATAATATAAAATATATTAAAACAATATAACCCGCATCACCTGTAGTTCGTTATTAATAGTGCAGTGCTTGGAAACAGAAGTGATACTGGAGAACAGTTTCACGTTTGTTTATGATCAGTCAGTACAGTCATTGAGAGTAACCAGAAAGGTCAGATCCGAGCTGGTTGCACATTACCGAGACCCATTGATCGCACAGTGGACTGAAAACTCTGTGAACATATAGTGACTTCATGTACTCATATATTCTTGAAGATGATCAGGTAGTCTGGATAAGCGCCCGCATCACAGAACACCACATGGATGAATGGATTCTGAGGATCGTCCACAGCACAGTCGTACAGCCCGGCCCGGGGATCTTTTGGGTCCAGAGGGTCCGGCTCCTTCATTCCTTGTCGGCCTTTACATGGCAGTCCAGTCACGACTCTGGCTCTGTAGATGTACTTGAACCCGTTCTCATCTGGGTTTGAGTACTGGTCACGGCAGGAGTACCAGGCCTCTTTGGCAAAGTAGGTGCCTTCACCATGAACAACAGCTTGAAAAGACATGGAGGTTAGCGTTAGCATAGCCCAACGAATACAGTGAAATGAATGAGAAGAGGCTGAAGATTTTTATTCTCATTTCCGTTCCACCTTAAATGATATAGTGGGTGTCTTTAGACACCTGGATGGCCAGTAGCATGCCAACTGATGCACCATTTAAGCTGGAAAGGAAATTTGAATAAGAAGCTAATTACCCTGGAAGATATGTAGCATGACTGTGTGAATCTGGCTACAATAGCATCCAGTCTAGTCCTGGCTAGGTGAACAGGGTTAACTAGAAAACGCGGGATGGTTGCGCAGCGTGCTTGGTAAGGAATGAAGGATGAATAAACGACCCATGGAGGAGTGCTGGTGCTTGCTATAGTGCTGTGGTGTTGCTAGCCACTTGCAGTGGCATCCCAGTTGGTATGCTATGAGCCAGTGTATCCGATTTGGAGTCTCTAGGTCGAGCGGGAGTGGAGTACATAGGCAAAGAATTTTCCATCCCATTCATTCTCTATGGAAGGAAAAAGGGATGCGCATAGAAAGGGAAACGAACGAGTACGGGTCAATCCAATGCTGAATTCCATTGTATCCGATTTGGTGTTAGATTTCAACCTCATTCATTCTCTATGGGAAAAAAATTCCAGAAAAATTCCTTCCTACTCGGAATCCGTGCATCCGATCACAAAGCTGCATACAAGCCCACATCAGCGGATCATACCGGACAATATGGAGTTGGAACGGATCCAATATAAATCGGATAACAGTATAAAAGTGCTTTGCAATGCGCAACCATAATTAATGCCTCAGGCCTTCAGGCCTCGTTAACAGGCCGCCAGGTTTTGAATCTTAATCCGAAGTTGTGAATGAAAGATGTAACTGGTGATGTTTCAAAGCAAAGCCTCCTACATTCTCCTACAGTCATTTTCTACTCGTCCAAAGCTGAAAAAACCTGGACCATGTTTCATACCTGCCATGGCATTATACTAATGAGGTTCAGGTTTCATGATAGCTGTTCTCTTTGTACAGTTCAGCTAACTGTAGCTCCGGGCAGAAGCTGCGATGTGTGCCCACATGCGTTATAGTGACAGTGCTGCAGTGTTTATCTCAATCCAGCTTTCTGATTGGCTGATATTGTCTTGTATTAGAGGTGAAGTATTAGAATATGCAAGGTGATGGCTGCACCGCTGTTAAGATCAATCCATAACCTAATATAATTACATTTGGCAAAATAATAATTCACATTTGCATGTTTTGAAATTGCATTTATGAAGCTGGGCTACCCATTTTGTGTGTGTGTAGTGTTTGGGGTGGGGTGGTGAGCATCATGTGACTGCCGGTAAAAAAAACCCCATTTAACCATCCCTGATCCTGTTTGTGTTCCGTTATGAACATTACTTCATTACTACATAGACATATGACTAGCCCCCTGATATATCTGATATGATATATACCGTTTCTTCCACAGAAGCTCCGGTTGAAGCCGGTGCTGTTGATCTTCTGGCAGATCTCTTTAGTGGTGCCATGATACAGAAACTGCTCATTGGTCTGGTTGGGGTATTTCTTATCCACCGCCTGCTTCAGCACCGAGTATCTCTGCCACTGGCTTTTATTCTGAATCCTGCGGATCTGAAAGGACATAAAACATTACACAACTCATTTACCACAAACACTCGAGAGTCATACAGAGCTGCCTTGGCCGCCCCAATACCTCACACATATGATCTGCTCCACCCACAAAAAGGACATGTCTGGTTTCTCCACCAACCATGACTGACCGCCCATGTGGGCTCACAGCACAGGTACTAGCACAGGCGCAACACAAAGCTCTTCATTTACAAACCTGTAAACTACAGTAGTTCCTCTAGGCAGTGGATCTGTCTGTCTCTGTCTCTGTCTCTCTCTCTCTCTGTCTGTCTGTCTGTCTGTCTGTCTCTCTCTCTCTCTGCCTCTTTCTCTGTATCTCTGTTTCTTTCTTTCTCTGTCTGTCTCTGTGTCTCTCTCTCTGTATATCTATCTGTCTGTCTCTCTCTCTCTGTATATCTCTGTATCTCTCTCTCTCTCTGTATATCTCTGTATCTCTCTCTATGTTTGTCTGCCTGTCTCTCTCTCTCTGTATATCTATCTGTCTGTCTCTCTCTCTCTGTATCTCTCTCTCTGTTTGTCTGTCTGTCTCTCTCTGTATATCTGTCTGTCTGTCTCTCTCTCTGTATCTGTCTCTCTCTCTATATATATATCTCTGTATCTCTATCTGTATCTCTCTCTCTGTTTGTCTGCCTGTCTCTCTTTGTATACCTGTCTGTCTGTCTGTCTCTGTCTGTACCTGTCTCTCTCTCTGTCTATCTGTCTGTCTGTCTCTCTCTCTGTATCTGTCTCTCTCTCTCTATATATATCTCTGTATCTCTCTCTGTATCTCTCTCTCTGTATATCTGTCTGTCTGTCTCTCTCTCTGTATCTGTCTCTCTCTCTATATATATATCTCTGTATCTCTCTCTGTATCTCTCTCTCTGTTTGTCTGCCTGTCTCTCTTTGTATACCTGTCTGTCTGTCTGTCTCTGTCTGTACCTGTCTCTCTCTCTGTCTATCTGTCTGTCTGTCTGTCTCTCTCTCTCTCGCTCTCTCTCTGTATATTTCTGTATCACTCTTTCTCTATATCTCTGTCTGTCTGTCTGTCTCTCTCTCTCTACATATATCTCTCTGTCTCTCTCTCTGTATATCTGTCTGTCTGTCTCTCTCCCTGTATCTCTCTCTCTCTCTCTCTCTCTTTCTCTCTCACTCTCTCTGTGTCTGTCTGTCTGTCTCTCTCTCTCTCTCTCTCTCTCTCTCTGACTGACCTTTAACCTTTAAAGACCGGACCATGGTTTTCATCAAGGCTGATTTAATGTGTTGGCTTACTTGCACAATTTGGACAGGAGCTGTCTCCTGGTGCTGACAGGAGCTCAGAAACGCTGCCTCTATCCTCTCGTACTCGTCTGAATCTGGAGGGAGCAGAATTACCTCCAGGTCTCGTCCTTCCATTTTAGTCCATGTTGGTGGAGGCTGAATAATGGCTGAGAGAACAGGGAGATGTTTAGTCCAGCAGACCTGACCAGATACAAAGTACAGCTGTCCTGAGACAGACACTGCACGACCATGTTCAGGGGCATTCATTCCCTTCCCTGACCATTCTGCTCTGCTCGACAGATACTGAAATGTCGTTGCGGATTGTGCTTTTTCTGAGGTGAGACATGATAAATCCTACCGTCTCGAACATCCTAGGAGTCCGAAGGGATCCCAGACAGGTTGAGTCAGTCCCGGCGCAAACGGCTTTTAAAGCTGCTCCAAGTTTTCCTTTTTTGGGGCTAAACTGGTACTAAACTAGCAGCGGTTAAAAAGCAGCTAGCATAGCTAACCTCAACCCAGCTAGCAGCCAGAGCGGAGCTAACCTGTCACAAGCCGCCCTTGATTGTACATCTTTATGCTCGGCTCAAAAACCAGAACCTCTTCAAGCGAATCAAGAGCTTTACCTGTGTCAGGGTCACCAATCAGGGTTCTCTTTATCTTCCAGGAGTGTCCCCTGCTGTTTTCCCGTCTCAGCTCCTTGAAGTCCACCGTGTAAACCTCTCCGTCCTCCTCGTAGGTAAAGCTCTCCTCTTTCTTATGGAAGGCTAACTCCAGCTGGTAGCTAATGTCAGAGTCTAGTGCTACCCATGACTCTTCTTCAGCCACCTCCCAGCACAGAGTCTCTCTCAGTCTCTTCTTCTCACTCTCCTGGGCTTCCCTCTCCTTGGCTGCCTGGATGAAGGTCGAGATGTTCAAAACCGTATCTAAAACATCATCCTTCTTCCCTGATACAGTGATCGTATCTGGGGAGGCCATAACTATGTCCACTTGGTTGTTCTTGCCAAGGGCGACGATGGCCTCCTTATCAGCTTCTTGAATGCTGGCCAGGTAAGTGGACTGGAAGTCTCTGCTGGTGCACTCTTCAGACATGAGGTCATCCAGGAGCTTCTTGACTTTGGCGAGGTCAGCAGGAGAGGTTCCATATACCTCCACAGTCGTTACAGGGAAAGCTACTGCTGCTGTATCAGTAGTAGGGCCCTCTGGCTGTTTGGCTGGGCCTGGATTTGTTTGACTTGGTTGAGTAGGGTTGGATGCTGTACAGAACAAATAACAATCATAGTATTATCTTAAATAAAATATACGCCATATGAGAACAGCAACCGACTACAGTTCCATAAATACTGTTACAGGAAATACATACATATATACATCAAACTATAGAATGCATCTATGGTAGCCGATAGGTGGTTCTACCTCTACTGTACTTTCTAGAGCGGTGTATGAGCAAAACACTCTGCCTCCAGACACTGATAACAGCCAGATGTTCTGCATATATCTTGAAATGCAAAGTTGTCTTAAAAATACTGTGGATAAACACAGTACAGGTGTAGACGGAGGTTCATAGGCACCAACTATAGAGGGACATTGAGTCATGGGTCCCCCTAAAAGCAGTCCAACAGTGGTGGAAATCATGAGAAAAACACAGTTGGGTAGAACAGTCGGAAAAGTGCCACGATAGTGAAACTGCATTAGGAAACAGCTCGAGTAGAGAAGTGATTTAGAGCATTCATGGTCAATATGGAGGCCCAAAAAACTACACCGCTTGCAGATGCATTGTACTGTTTCAATTTCAAATTTTATTTTGAATTATTATTTTATATGTCCAGGAGCCATGTCCAATACGACTGATTCCCCTCGTATGATCTGCTTTGAATACTGTAGCTACTGGCTCACACGGCCAATAGGAGTGCAGGGAGCTCCACAGCCCTTCCAATAGAGGAAACCAATATGTTGTGTTTTGGTTAACCTAGCATGTGTCACATGCAACTTGTGCTAGACTCTGGGGCTCTGGGGTTAGATAGAGAGGTTTGTGTGTCTACCATTTAATGGAAGTGCATGGCTGTCGGTGCTCTACTCCACTTTCCTGGCCGTTTCCGTCAACACTGAACGATGGTTCAGCCCTGCTGAATGTCAAGTGAAAGAGGATAGAGCTTCCATACAAGTCCAAGGCAAAAGCCTCTGGACTGTGGAAGAAGAAACAGTGCAGTAAAAGACGGTTCAGGAGGCAGCGTGACGTGGCTCATCGGAGGAGCCTAGCTAGAAAGGAACTGTTACCAGAGCTGCTAGCAGAGCATCATGGGGGCCTAGTGGTGTTGACCATGTGGTCGGCAGATACTAAGAGTCAGGGCACAATGGCATGTTGGGTGGCAACCAAAGTGGAGCGTGGCTGGTGCTAGATTTAATGCTGCAGGCTGCGAGAAGCTGTATACCGGGGAGGAGGATGCACAGAGAGGACTGGGAGCACATGCGCACCCTATGGGATTCTCATTCACTGAGATGGTGGGTATTCTGAACCCCCAGAGGTCACCCAGATGGCTAATCTTTGCAGGCGAAGCTAAGCAGTACTACTGGCCATGGAGGCACCGGAGCTTTGTAGCCCAGATGAAGAATAAAGTAGGAGATTAAAGCTGCAGCTGAACTTTAATGATGCTGTTCATTTGAATGAAGGTGTAAAACCTGTAGTTCATTCTGTGACTCGTTATCTTGTACATCACCTCACCTCTCCGTAACTCTTCTTTGACGGCCTCCACGCCTCCCTTCCTCTCAAGGAAGTCATAAATGATCTTAAATGTTTTCTTATCTCTAAGTTGTGCTTCAGTGATGCCGCACATGTCGAACAAGCTCTTCAGTTCGGGGTCCAGGTTGTCCACCTGAAATTAAAGACAGCAGTTGATAAAAAAAAAATAACCTTCTCCAAACATCCCAAGCAATACCCTTTCTGATCTTGGACGTTCTGGACATTTGTTAGGCAGGAGTACGTATATGTGTGCACATATGTATATGCCTGTATCCATAGGAGTGTCAAGGTACTCACGTCAAAGCCCACATGACCGATGTGCCTGGGTAACACACAGAGTAAAACAGACACAGAGAAAGGGAGGACAAAATTAATCTCTCAGTGTGAACAGAAGTTAGTAGTTAAATAAAACTAAACAAGCTTTTTACAGACCACCATAATGCAAAAATCAGAGACCACCAATTTAGAGTCAAAACTGCCAGCTGGTATTGAGGTTACAACATCAGGAAAAAGGCAGAACAACCAAACATAGTTTTCTTTTTACAGCTTCAGTTTTGGGTGACTTGCTTCTAGTTCTTCGGTGAAATCCATGGGGATATTTTTGCCACACCTCCAAAGTTTAGTCTTAGAGGTAGGTTAAATTTTTCGCCATCTGCATTACCCCAAATGATAGCTGTAGCCCTGCATGAGACCCCAACCTAAGGTCAGACCTGGCAGGTTCATTTAAAAAAATAAAGTAAAATAAATAAAAAAGACCCTGGTGCAATCGCTGTGTCTGTGCCCTTCGTTACAGAAAGTGACACTGTGCCAGCCGAACCCTGGCATGCACCAAAATGAACTCGGGTTTGTATGAATGCAATTCAGAATGGAGAAAAACGGACCAAAGGCTAAATGAACTATCGGCCCCGCTCTGCAGAACTTTGGTTCAAACATTCCTGATGCTGTTTGGACACCTGCATGTCTTGTCATCTCCATTCACGGTGAAGAGGGAGGAGGAGGGACTGTGCATCACTTTTCTGGTCACATGTTTCCACCTACTGCAGGGGTGCACAACTTCTTTTAACCAAGGGCCAATTTCATATTAATACCTACACCAGAGGGCCACACAAATTTACTTTTGGTTTTGGGGGGGGGTCAGCATTCCTTTCGCGGGCCGGATTGACAGTCTTCGCGGGCCGTATCTGGCCCGCGGGCCGTATGTTGTGCACCCCTGACCTACTGTTTGGAGTATGTATTCGTAAGGTTGCGTCATATTACACATTGCCCTGAGGTTTCTCTGTCGCCTGAGGCTTCTTTGTTTGATGTGTGCGTCTCCTTTTCCCAGTGAGGAGTTTATTAAACTGCTACACCTCCCTTCAGACCTCCATAGCGTTGAAGTGTCTATGCATGTTCTCAGATTTGAAGCAAGAGTGGAGCTTAATGTTCTCCTTTCTGTTTTTGAACTCCAGCTTTGAGTACAGTGTTGTCCTGACTTCCTCCTTCCCTTACCCGAGTGAACATCTTACGTCTGACCTCCTCTGAAATATCTGCCCATATCTGCTGTACCTAATGCCCAAGTGTGGTCTCTGACACTGCATGAACAAAGAGGAAAGATTAAAATTCTAATTTGAAACTTGCTGGAACTGCTGGGGTTTTCCGATGTCAGCCTTGGTGAGTTTTTTCTTCCTGCTTTTCTTCCTCTTCTTCTTTGCTGCTGTTATACTGTCCAAACACAACTGCATGGTGTTGTCTGATCACATGGGATAAACAAAAATGTCAGTTAGCTTGAACTGTAGAGCCACATACATGTTTATAACTGCTATCAGCGTCCACACTGTATATGCAAATAGGGGATACTTTGCATACCATAAAGACCGGTTATTAAAGCTCAGTTCAGTCATACCTGTACAGTCATTTTTACAATAGACTCTGCCCTAAAGCAGCTCTCCAGCAAAGTGGGATCAACCCTCTCACAGAGGGACACACCAGACAGTTTTCCATTCAGTGGTCCAATTAAATTTAGAAAATTCATGAAAAAAGAAGGAAAGAAACCTGAAAGTCCGTGAAGAAGAAACCTTGAGTTGAGCAACAAAATGAAAACACAAATAGAAAAAAAAAATCAATGAGAGCCAAAGGGAGAACGAACTTGGAGAAACCAGGACTGAGAACAACTGAGAGGAACCAAAACACACGAAGAGAAACTTCCCATGAGCATGATATAGAACCAAATAAAGATACTCCCAAAGAGAACAAGGAGGAGCCACTGAGGACCAAGACTGAAAAGGAGAAACCCTCTAAGAACCACTGAGAGGAACCAACACTCAAAAGGAGAAACCCCCTAAGAACCACTGAGAGGAACCAAGACTCAAAAGGAGAAACCCCCTAAGAACCACTGAGAGGAACCAAGACTCAAAAGGAGAAACCCCCTAAGAACCACTGAGAGGAACCAAGGCTCAAAAGAAGAAACCCTCTAAGAACCACTCAGAGGAACCAACACTTAAAAGGAGAAACCCCTCTAAGAACGTGAGGAGGAAACACTGAGAGGAATCAGAACTTCTGTTAGCTGCACATGTACTAGCTAACTGCCTCCCTAAGACCCGGTCCTCCCTGATTTAACGGACGTCCATGCGCACCGTGTGCTGTTCTCACCTTTCTGCCTCAGCTCGCGCTTAAAGGCCTCCACTCCTCCCCTCTGCTGGACCAAGGCATAAATGATCTTAGCTGTTTCCTTGTCCGTAAGTTCCGCCTCCCTGATACCGTACCTGTCGAACAAGGTCTTCAGTTCTGGGTCCATGTTTTTCAGCTGAAAGCATTGCAAGAGGCGGAGTCAGGAAATCAATAACAATCAGAACACAAGCAGCAGAGCAGCCAACGTCTGGCATCCATGGCTCCCGAAAAGTCAACATCTGATAAAGCTCCTGACTGCACGAGACGGCAAAGGATGGGAAATCAAACTTCTGAGGGAGGGTTCCAGTTACTCCCGCCGTCCGCAGAAGGTTGACTCTAACTGTATTTCCATCTAGCGTTTGAATGAGGACCTGCAGGGTCTTGTGACCAAGGAGTCTGGCCAATCGATGAAGCTCAAAGCAACCTAGCATTCATTAAAACTCGCCAGGACCACATGGTCTCACCAGTCGCTGCTCTTCTCACACGGTCAGATCATTTGGTTTACCACATTGCTCACACAGCATTCAACAATGAACTTGTATCTAAATCTGGGTGGGGAACTCCAGTCCTGGGGGCCCGGATTCCTTCACAGTTTGGTGATCTTCCTACTCAAGCACACCTCATTCAACCCCCCTGTGAATTAGCAGGGGAATAAGCCGGGAAATCACCAAACTGTGCTGGACTCTGACGCTCGGTTCCCCAGTCTGGGCCTACATAGTTCAGAGGCACGACTGGACATTGCCTTAATGCCAAGCATAGTCCACAGACAGACGTCCATGTTGGTGGTCCGCTTCCCTTGTTCTCTGAAGGGGCACATCCCCCCACCTGCTCCATTACCATGCCAAGCAACGTAGCTAATGCTACCACAGACTGACCATATGAATACCACTGGGTTGCATGATGTGGACACTCCTTCCAGGAATTAAGGAACAACTTCCTTTGCCCTGCAGTGTGTACAAAACCAAAAGACGTCTACTGCATAGCTCTGGATCCAAGAAAGCTTGGTTCTGAATGTAACAGCAGTAGTTTTAGCTAGCAGCCCGTCAATAGATGGACAGCGTCCTCAACGGTTTCCTCTACAGAGGAAAACATGGTGTCATGGTAGGGTAGAGTGAGGCACTGTTAGAGTACTCACATCAAAACCTGTGTCTGGATCCCAGAAGGCCTGATCAGCATGCCTGGACAGAAGAGAATCACTGTGAAAAAGTCAAAGACCAGGACCAGGACCAGGACCAGGAGCAGTTAGCCCGGATTCTGCAGTTCTGCTTCGAGCTAGTGGTAGCGCACTCATGAGTAAATCTTAGCCGGCAAATACAATATGCAATTCAGACAATATGCAGTTGTATACGTTTAGCTTCTGCCAGGCAAACTGAAGTCTGGGTTGACACATTCTCATACGACAAAAACAAAAACAAAAACATAGTGTCAAATAAAAACAATGTAAATGCATTTAAACCATATCTTTCAAGGTCTCAGGCTATCATCACAGCATCTATGACCTCACCTTGCCAGTTTTATTACTATTCATGTTACTGGTAACACCAGATTGTATGTCTTGTACTCTTAACTCATATGCTGCCATTCATTCACGCAAACGGTCTTTAAAATTTCTTTCATATGCTGTTTACCATAAAAATCTTTCATTCAGCCACAAGTTTCATACAGAGTACAGACCACTCACACTGATAACACTGTGCATTTTGATCTCCAGGCTTAAAGAGGAATTCTTCTTAAGAGGAAGAGGATTTAAAAATCTGCAAAACTAGTTAGTTTAGGTGTAATCAAAGTAATTTGCAGTGGTTTGATGTGAAATGCACCATACGATTCTCATACGACTGTGTAACAGTTCACACATCTATAGTAACTTACACAATGCAAATGTACACATCTGATAGCAGGTAAAACTAAACACGATCTATTTATAAATGCAGGGACTCACTGAAAGTCACGGGAGGCTCGGCGGTCTTCCTCAGACATATGAGCCTCTTCATCATCATCCCCGCTGTCCTGATGGGGAGATAAAAATGCTTATTGGTGATACTTCTAATAATTAATAACAGGTGGACGTTACTGGTCAGCTGTCTGGCCTTCTCACTGAACGAATGTAGTTCGTTATCAGACAGGGGTGGAAAGGAGTCCTACTTCTTCTAGCTATTTCCACAGTGTAAGTCTTTGGGTGCACTGCTACTCTTAATTAGCTGTGCTGGATCTTCATCTTCTGTGACACTTATCCTTCTGGGTTGGGGTTCTGGAGGCTATCCCAGCACGCACTGGGGTAAAAACCGGGAATGCCCTGGACAGGCTGTCACACCACCCCAGGACAGGGCACACACACACCTAGAGGGGGCCAATTTACATTTATGGCATTTAGCTGACGCTCTTATCCAGAGCAACTTACAAGGTTAATGATTACAGGTAGGCCAACGTAGTGTTAGGAGTCTTGCCCAAGGACTCTTACTGGTGTAGCTCAGCATAGTCACCCAGACTGGGATTCGAACCCCAGTCTCCCACATGTAGAGGTGGCACCCTGAGTAGTGGTGTTACCCACTGAGCTACACCAACCACAATTTAGCATCTCCGGTTCACCTGACTGCATGTCTTTGAACTACAATTGATGTGAGGCAACAGTACAACTTACTACACCCCAATGCCGCCCATGTTATTTAAAATTCTAACAAGTTAAAATTGAGACTCCTGTTCAGTTAATTGACTCAAAATCTGAAGGCAGCCTGGACAACAAAAGTTATAGTAGGCCTTATATAAAAAATGCTTAATTAAAATTATATAATAATAACAATAATAATAATAATAATAATTATTATTATTATTATTATTATTATTATTATTATAAATAGATTTTTTAAATTAAGTACTCTAATACATCTAGCACAGTTCATTACAGTATTTCTATTTTAAATGAAGGATATGATTGATATTCTTATTGTGGTCTTTATCTTAATGTTTGTACCTGGGCGTCTGTGTTCCACTCTTTGAGACTTTGCTGAAGCTCTTGCAGGACTTCATTCCGGTCGACGACGACATAGACGAGCTTAAGAGCAGTGAACGAACGCTGAGATAAATGATCTTCAATAGCCTCCAGCATGGCGGTCATCGCTTCTGTGGGCTTAAGACCACCTCCACCTGTAACACAGTGAAACTGTTTAGGTGATGTTCAGAGAAAAACATGCATCTCCAGAACGGTATCTCTACAGGAGAAGGACGGAACGTCTTGGGAGCTTTTTGTTTGGCTTGGATACTGGCTACAAGATTTAATATAGTATTTTAAACCAAAACAGAATTAAATCTTTATTAAAATGGGTAAAACAAGCAACAGAAAACTAAAAACGCCATCTTGGGTGCACTGAAACTGAAAACGTGAACAGTCAAAACATCTCTAACCTTTAGGTAGACATGTTTCTGAGTGGAAGGAACTTTTCTGACTGGTCATTTTTAATGTGTGTAAATGTGAAGAGAGGTCCCAAGCTAGTTTCTATTGGGTCTGGTCATCATGGAACTTTCACACAGTGTTAAAGTTTGCTAGCGTGTTCAGTTCAGGTAGAAAAATAGACACTGAAATGAAGAGACCTGCAGTTTTTTGAATACTGATCAACATCTATTCTGAACTAGCCTCCTCTATGCATACTAGCCTCCCACAGTGGTCACACAGATAGACCAGTGGTTCCTGGAGGACCATCATTCCTGCACATCCTTGCACATTCTGTCACCCAAACACACCCACTTCCACACTTCCACTCAGGAAGAACATAGCTAGATCAGGCATGATGAAAGTAGAACAGCCTTAAAATGTGGGTCCTCCAGGACCAGGGTTGGGAACCGAGGTTCTAGAGTGAGAGTTTGAAGCAGACCTGGCTTCAATTACCAGTGTTTTATTTTGTGTAATACCGTTGGTGGCCTCTAGGGGCACCAGCAGTAAATGGGTCCTCATAAAGAGAAGTAGGGTATTACTTCCAGGGAACAACAGGGAGAGTGTTTGGAACACATGTTGCCCCTGGCTGAGACTCAAGCCCTATCTTAAACTCCTTTTCTGAGAAACCCGTCTGTTTCATGCTTCTTTCTTTTCTTTTCTTTTCTTCTAATATATCTTAAGTGTATCCTGTTTGAAGAGTTGTGGTTTGTTTTTCTTTCTAGTACAGATACCACAGTTAAGAAAGGTGCAGGGTGACCCCCCTTGCAGAAAATAGTCAGTCTTAGTGAAGGGGGTTACAGTCTTTAAAGACCCAGAAGCCCCGTTATGATGATCTGTCTATAAGGTTAGAGGGACATGTGTTAACCAACAAGTGCATTGGCCCAAACACGGTTTTGGTTAACATTTAATGGTTCTGCTAAAACTGTTCATTAGCCTTTACACGCACTGCTGGGGGAGGTTCTCGGGGTTGTATAATGCACTGATGGTGCAGGGTACCGCAGTGCCGCTGCACTATAGGGTACTGAGTAACAAGACGAGCTGGATATGAAGTGCTAGTTTTAGGCTGAATGGTCATACCTGTGCCCACAGCAGGGAAGGAGATGGTGCTGATGTTGTTCTGCTCACATCGCTCCAGGACCGTCTTCACCCGCAACCTCACCTCAGCACCGGAGTGGGGTCCCATCATGTGGATGATGAAATCACACTGCAGGTTTCCACCACCGGTCAGGGCAACCATATCACCCTGCAGTGGACCTTTAAAGACACAGGAATGTTTCTGGTGTTGTCACGGCCCTTTGTGTCCCTATCAGACTTGAGGTGGTGGTGCAAGGCCAGTGGGTGGTGTTTGGTTCATGGTTGCACCTGCTGCTTGTATTCTAGGGATAAGAAGCCTGAGGTGGATCCCAGAGCTCAGACCCTGGGGTTTGCCTGTTTCTGGTTCTGTGGGGTTTTAGGGATCCTCTGCTTACACACTGGAATTGGATGCACTTTATTGGATTCTGCTTAATCAACACTGATTCTGATTATTATTATTATTATTATTATTATTATTATTATTATTATTATTGCCAACTTACTCCTAAAAGCCTAAACGTTTGATATCGCTGTTGATAAGTTTGAAATGTTCTCAATCAATCAATTTCATCTCTCAAATGTTTAAACCAGAAAAAAGGAGGACGAAAGCCAGAGGGCAGATCAGAATGATAAGCCAACAAGGAATAGGAAGAGATCGGTAGTCAAGGAACGAAGCGGGTCAAAACCGATACAGAGTCGATACAGGAGAAAACGCTCTGTTTGTGAGTCTGTGTGTGTGTGTCTGTCTCTGTGTGTGAGTGTGTAAGTCTGTGTGTGAGTGTGAGTCTGTGTGTGTGCGTGAGTGTTTCTGTGTGTATGTGTGAGTGTGTGTGTCTGTGTGTGAGTGTGAGTGTGAGTCTGTGTGAGTGTGTGTGAGTCTGTGTCTGAGTGTGTGTGTGTGTGTGTGAGTGTGAGTCTGTGTGAGTGTGTGTGAGTCTGTGTCTGAGTGTGTGTGTGTGTGTGTACGTGTGTAGGGGCTTATATGCAGACTGGGTGATTAAAGACAGGTGGGCTAATACTCAGGAACGGGAATGATTGGGAGACTGGGGACATGTGGGTGTGACCTCATCGGGTGATGCTCTCTCGGAAGTTGAGTTCAGGAGAACGGCGGAGGCAGGAAAACCCGGAAGCGTGACGAATTAGGACATGTCCAGCGTGAAATACGGAGCTAAGAAGATTTTAAAATGACTAAAAAAACACTGAGAGTTCAGTTATAATAAAATGCACCTTCAGAATTCATCATGCTTAAACAGTACAGATCAAATCTCAAGTACGGTAACTTGGCAAATATGAATGTTGATTAATTTAATAGTTTTTTCATTATCATTTCATTCCCTACACATCGATATGGAAATATTAAATTAAATGTGTTAATATCCAAATAAAAATCAACTCCATAGACTGTTAACACTTTTACATAAAACTGTTTGTGCTGTAAATAAAGTAACATGTATTATTAATAATGAGATTTCAGACCTTCCCTTATTAATAATAGGTACAAAATATTTTGGGATAAATGAACTTTGCCAAGAGGAGAACACTTACTGAGGTTTCTGCACTCCTTTTCTACAGAGGGTCCCGCTGCTCTGAATATGGCCCCCGAGACACCTGAGAACGTTGCCTTGCAGTGAGAATAGTGCACCGCATGACACAGCAAACACCATCATCTCACATAAAAACAGGGAATTCGGTAAAACAGAACCAGCTCACCTGTTTTCAGGTCCATTTCTCTGTTGGTGGTGTTCACTATGGCTCGCACCGTTTCGTTAGCGATGTTGCCTTTTTTAACCTCCACCCTGACGCCTTCGATTCGGACTGTGAGTGGGGTTGAACATGAACATCTCCATCATAAACCAGAGATTAGCTCTGATTAAATGACTAAACGTCTGATCATATAAACATACGGACCTTGATTTACTGGGGCTGTCTTGGGTCCAGCGAGGGGCAGCTTAAAACGGAGACAGAGATTTAAAAGAATAAAAATTTTGAACACCTAAACACCCAACCAGAAACACTGGTCGTGGAAGCACCCTGGCCCGCCCATGATGGTGGACCCCCTGCTTTAACACACTAGCAGCAGCTCTGAAAGGGCTGGTTTATGAGCTGGTAAGTTGAATTAGGTGTTTTGGAAGCCTCCGGGACCAGGGTTGAGAAACATTGATGTACAGTGTCCAAACTAGCATGTGCCACAGTTACTTTATTTTCTTAATTAAATTTTTAATGAAATTAAATTTAAATTAAATTATTATAATTATATTTATTTTTTATAAATAAATGTATTATATAATTAATTATATAATTTTATTATTATTGAACTTTCAATGAATTTACATATGATGTACATATATACCCTTGTCAGGCACTTTATCAGAAACACCTTCTTGCATCTACACTCTAACACTGACGTGGTGGTGGTGTGTTAGTGTGTGTGGTGCTGGTGGGAGTGGATCAGACACAGCAGTGCTGCTGGAGTGTTTAGACACTGTGTCCACTCACTGTCCACTCTATTAGACACTCCTACCTTGCTGGTCCACCTTGTAGATGTACAGTCAGAGACAACAGCTCTTTGGGACGCCACCCACAGGACTCCACCCACAGGACACTGTTGGACGGATAGTTTTTGTGGGTGGACGATTCTCAGTCCAGCAGTGACACTGAGGTGTCAAGCAGCACTGCTGTGTCTGATCCACTCACACCAGCACCACACACACTAACACACCACCACGTCAGTGTCACTGCAGTGCTGAGAATGATCCACCACCCACATCATACCTGCTCTCTGGTGGTCCTGACTATTGAAGAACAGGGTAATACAGTACACAGAGAAACAGATAGACTACAGTCTGGACCTGTACACCTACAGTGTGTCCTGTATGGTCAGTGGAGCTGATACAGTGGACAGGGAGTGTAGATACGAGGAGGTGTAATAAAGAGCTCGTACAATAGACCCATTACTAATCTTAGTATGAATTATGATGGAGGTTGAATGAAACCTTGTTCCTCTCCCTGAAACAGTCCCGGAAGGTGCTCCAGATGATCTGATCAAAAGCAACCACCACTATCTTCTTAAGCCAGGACGAATTCTGCTGAGTCAAATGGTTCTCCAGCCCAGTGAAGATGGCTCTGATGGATTCATAAGCTGAAATCCCACCTCCTCCTGCAGGGTGGGCAAGTCTCTGTTACTCCCATGTTTATCACAATGCCATACAGGTCATAACACTGAGCAGTGGTCACTCTGAAGCAGTGGTCACCAACCCTGGTCCTGGAGACCTCCCTCACCTGCTCCAGATAAGATTAACATCTTCAGAGGTCTCTGATGGTGGAGGGTTGGGTGACCACTGTCTAACATAACACAGATTATATAATACTAGTGAAATATTAATGAACTCTGGAGGTCCGTGTCTGGTTGTGGTCTCACCTGTCCCAATTGCTGGGAAGGCCACTGAGGTAACCTTTCCAGTTTCACAGAGTTTCAGGACCCTCTCGATGGAGGTTGTGATGTCTGCAGCATTAACCGGCCCGAACATCTGAGCGATGTGCTTACATGGAAGATCACCAGCGCTGCTCAATATTATCTCATCTGGCCTAGGACCCGGCAAGACTAGACATACTACAGGACAGAAGCAGCCTGGTTAATAAAAGTTCAGAATCTCAAAATCTTCAGTTTCATTGGCTCCATTGATTCTGTATGGACTCTGAATCGACTCAGGGGCAGAACATATAGTCGCTGTCCAAAGAAAAACATGGATCTCCATTTTTGTTGATTTTTACTTTTATGCCTCATTTGATCACATGACCTGCTGTTTACACTGTGTGGAAATTTAATAAAGAATGGACCAACAGAAATAGGCCACAACTGCATGGAAAGACGTCTGGTTCCATTGACTTCTATTCAAATTAAATGATTTTATTTTTTAAAGTGAAGACACCAAACTATAAACTATCCCTGATGGAATTATCCAGTCCACCTTAAACCCCTCCAGAGTGGAGCTGGAAGGAACAAGAGGATGAACCAGCTTCCTTAGGATGAACCAGCTTCCTTACGATTCTATTGGTCGGTCCATCATGAATATTCACTAACCTGAAAGGAGAACTAGAGCTTTTACACTGTGCAGAAAAAGAGATCAAAGTTTTTACACCACTAAATATATATTAGAGGTGGAGATATGGAGGAGTACCATACTGTGTACATCAGGAGTAGATGTGGTGTAGCAGGATATGGACTGGTCCAGATTCTCATCAGGTGGAGCTGTTAAGTACAAGTCGTGTGTATGTGTGTGTGTGTGTGTGTGTGTGTGTGTGTGTGTATAGCAGCCTGACCGTGTTTCGTTATACTGTACAACCCTGTATTGGTATAATGACAATAAAGTTGAATTGAATTGAATTGAATTGATTAGAAAGTCAGAAGTCATTCCATTACCATGCTTTATATATTCATTCACAACGGATTTCCCTGCTGCTCTGAAGATCGCTCCAGAAACCCCTATACAACAAAGGCAGTGTACATTACAGGCATCCAGCGCATACTGCTTTACAGGTCACCACTAAATAATAAATGACATTAAATAATATTTTAGGCCATAATTACTTTTATATGAGAATGCTAAGGCAAATTTAACTGACATTGTAAAGTTGACAGCTGACTGCTAGCCCATCTATGACTGAGTGGATCAGCTACAGGAAGGCAGTCTGAGAAGCTTTCATACCCAGAACGTAATTATTAATAGAGTTTATAACATTAGTGGTGTAAATATGACTTACCAGTGTGCAGATTTAAATCTCTGTTGTTGGAATTCACAATGACGTCCACCGTCTCTTTGGTGATGTCTCCTTTTTTGAGAGATACTAGCACCCCGTGAACCATCACTGTAACCCACACGTGTAAAACATAGAAGTGAACGACACCTTTAAACTTAGCACTGTGTGTCGGATCAACAAGCTAAGTTACTTACTCAGGTAACCTGTACATCACTGCTACAAATTAAACACAAGCTTTATTTCCAGCACCTACAGTTCACAGACAATGGAGGTGAAATTTCACTCATCATCTAAACTAGCACAGTACTTCACTGAGCAGAGGACAAGATCTTAACCCTAACCCTAACCATGAATAAAGTGATACCAGGTTTTAGGTACACAACTACAGCACTTAATTAATATGCATAAATCATCCAAAGACAGTTCTTATTTTTAATGTGTATATGGGTAAACATGCATATTTCTCCTATATACATTCTCATTACTTAATTCTCATTATTTACCTGGGGAAGTTAAAAGTTAGAAGACGGTGGAGGCTGTACTTTAGACTAGCCCAAGGCTGTGAACTGTGTTTAAATGGTCCTTGATTTCATTTATATAGACACATTCATTTAAAGATGCATGTACAGAATGATTCTGTGATTAAAACTAAATTCTTACTTCTTACTAGGAAGTGGAAAAACTCTGTGGCGCATCATATTTAAAATCCACAGCAAAATCTCACTAAGTAAACAGCTATTCGTAGCTACATGTTATTCCCAACATACTGTACACTGAATAAAGTTTAAAGTTTTGGTTTCTAGTCTAATAGCATTTCAGTCCACACTGTACAAGTTATTACGCGATAACAACTGCTATTATGATGATGATCCTAGATAGTTGATGTGGAATACCAGTGGTATATTACAGCCACTAAGATGATGAGGAAAATGACTTGGTTTAATGATATATGAATTGAATGTATTAGGGAATTCTGTCACTTATAATCACTGAGTTATTAAAAACTCAGTTAGTTTCATGGTGAATCTTCAAAAATAGAATTTCAGCATTAGTTTATCGATAAAATGTATTGATGTATATGTTTGAGAACATTTATATATGAGGATGGGAATATGAGATGATGGCCACAAGCATGTTGTACTAAGACCTGTGTAACTCCATAATAAGCCCAGGTAATGATGTACCCTGCTTCAGGTTCTGCCCCAAACATACAGAGAGGGATTTACCTGACGTGTCTGATTTGAGTTTCGGTTTCGGAGCTCGAATGGAGGATTGAGAAGGAGCTCTTGTTGGGTTTGCAGCATTAGGAAAACCCTATCAGGAGAGAGCAGTTAGTGGCAGGAGAGCATAGTTACTCTTACTACACTCCAGGTGAACAGCACTGTGTAAAAGTCAGAGACCACCCTTCACTTAACTTCATTTAAAGTGACATGAAATCTTCACAAACTAAATATATCACCACATGTTAGAGTTTCTAGTTTGTCCACTGTTTGCCTTGTTTACCATTCATGTCAGGAGACTGACATTCAGTCCAGTCTTAGAAGTTGGTTTAGCTGGTTCTGCTTCCTCTCGCCACCCCAATAAGCCCAAACACATTCAGTGGTGTTGAGGTTGTGGACTCTGGGGTGGTCAGTCCATTGTTCTGAGAACACCAGCACCAGCTTCTTTGTTGGACGTGTGTATTGGGCTCCTTGTCTAAGTGAGGGAGTTCTTGAACAGCTACACCTCCTTTCAGACCTCCATAGTGTTGAGGAGTCTCTCACAGTGGAAGAAGGATGGACCCTATGGATGTTCTCAGATCTGAAGCAGGAGTGGAGCTTGATGTTCTCCTCTCTCTCATAGATGAAAGCTTCTGGTGCTGTTTTCCGATGGGGACATTGTTGGTGGTCTACCAGGTCTTCCAGGTGGTTGTTAGGGGTCCTAATTTCTTTGAAACTTTTATCATTTTTGAACTGTTTATTAATTTTCATGTGATTTTCTTGTTATATACAAGTGAACTACGTTACATCTAATCTTCAGAAACATCTCTTGATACATGCATAACTTACACGTTAATTTAAATACATAAAGAGCAGCGTGTCTGTCTTTTACACAGTACTGTACAAAGCTGAGAAACCTGTTGGACTGAATTGCAAGCAGTTAGAGGAAAAGGAACTTACCAGTTCTCCTACAAGGATGTTGAACTCCTCTAGTATTTTTACATCAGAATCTATGACAAATATGTTCTTCACATTCTTTGGGGAGCTTTGATGATCGATGAATTGCACAATTGCTTCTCTGATTGCCTTACAACATTCCTTCACAGAAAAGCCAAACGTTCCACAACCCAGTACGGGCATTGCTATAGAGGTACTACTCCTTGCTTCTGCTTTATTGAGACTGTTGACTATGGCTACTTTCAAATAGTGAGGGCTCAGAGTTTGCCATCTTAGCGGCAACACAGCATAAATGAGAGTTTTGGTACGGAGGTTGCCTGGGTTACTCAGAACTACATCTCCAGCTAGTACAACTTGTTTCTCCTTCTGGAATTTATTGCACACCTCCTGAATCTGAGGTCCTCCAGTTTCAAGGAACTGTTGGGCAGTAGGGTTCTTAAAAGCCAGGTCTGTAGACATGGGACAAATCAGTGCATCAGCGGTGTACTGAGGCAAGTCTCCCTCAGCGATGGTTAAAGTAATGGAGCTGTTTATTTGATGTCTGAAAGTCTTTGGAGGACCAGCCTTGCTCAGTTGCTCAAAGTACAGTCTACAGCGCCACTCCTTGGCTGTAGCCTTAACATTGGCTTCATTCTTCTGAAGGACCTTTGACTCACCTGGTTTAGAGTAAGTCAGCTTCTCCACAACAATTGAGGACACCTGCTTCTTTACCACCCTTACAGCATCTTGGATCTTGTCCTCTGCTGCAGTAACATTCAGACAAGGTGTACTCGGAGTGTCACAAGCATATCCCAAACTGATCCCAAGGTTTCTGATTTCTGGAATCCCTAGCAAGTTCATGTAAGACTCGATGAACTCCATTTCACGCACAGACTTGAGAGGAATCTTCTCTGATGAGTTCCCTTGAACCACAGCAGCAGTGGTTTTCTTGTTCAGAGCTAAACTTACAGTGGCCATCCTGACAAGGTTCTTGATCTTGTCTACAAGGGCACTGACCACCTCTGCAAGACCAACTATAATGATCTTAGAGTCAGTTTGCCTGAAGAAGATGTCAGCCTCAGGAGTGATGAGCTTAAGACATTTGCTTTCCACACTTCTCCAGAACTTGTCCTCGACTGCTACCTCATCTACACTGAGCTTCATCAGGAATTCTTGGGCTGCCTTCCTTGCCTTCTTCTCCCAAGTTGGTCCAATTCTCAATGCAACCAAAGATTCTTTGTCCAGATCCATCTCCACCACTATCTCTCTCTGAAATGTGGTCTTGTCAAAAAGGACTCTGGCCTGGACTGTCTTAAGTCGATCCAGTAGGTCATTTTTGCACTGTTCGTTGTTTTCAATGAATTTTAAGATCTCCATATCAACCGGAATGGTGATGTTAGTTTGGACTCCAGATAATGTAGGTGTTTCTCCCGTCAGAGGCTTCTGGAGACTTGTGTAAAACAAAAGAACGGTAAGGTCTTCTCCACAAAGACGATGCTTCTGGTCCACCACTCGATATGCAGCTATAAAAATAGATTGGCAAGTTACAGGTTTTAATTACAAGTTGCTCTTTGAATTTCACATAATAATTTATTTTTTGTAGCCACATTTTGTATTCAGACTTCCATCAGCACAATCACCTCCAAAAGGTAACACTGAAACAATGTAACAGTGTTTTTGATAGTCATAAAATAACTATGTATCAACACGGTGTTGGGCCATTATGTCCTATTTTACCCAAGTCTCTGCTAATGCTTATTAAAACTAATTGTTATAAATATCTGTCGCACTGTTGCACAAATACTAACAACGTCTGAAGATTTGGGCCTGGGGCAAAGACAACAGCTGTGTCGCTCTTTCAATTAAAGATCATCTTCATGTTTTTTGTGTCTTGTTTTCCACCAAAGCCACACTGGTGTCAGAAGTGGATTGACTGGAGGGGAATGAAGCTTCCATAAATTCAAAGATGGTGGTGGAGAAGAATGAGGCCTGCCTGAAGACTGAGAGGAAAGAGCAGCATGGTAAAGACAAGCAGGACTGTGGAGGAAACAGCAGAGCATGGAAGAAAAGGTGGGGGAATACGGGACTGTGAACATGCAGAGGTTCATGGGAAGTGCCAGACATACACTCTTGTGGGATGGATGATATAAGTGTACTTGTGTGATGTTGTGTTGGGCTGGTTAGTGGGATTTATTTGGGATTAATACTGTTAGGGAGAGCTGGAGTGTGGCTGGAGGTGACCTCCGGCTTCCAGGCCATGTCAGCCAATGCTGGGCATGTGATTCTCTCCTGCTGCTATATTCAATAAAAGAGCATTCGCTTCCCCTTCTTCTTTACTAATGCCACAGTTTGATCAGCTGTACACATCATTGTGTATATGGTGTATACTGTGTAGAGTGTATAGTGTACAGTGTGTGTATGTATAGTGTATATGTGGAGTGGTTGTGTATATGGTGTATACTGTGTAGAGTGTATAGGGTACAGTGTGTGTATGTATAGTGTATATGTGGAGTGGTTGTGTATATGGTGTATACTGTGTAGAGTGTACACTGTACGGTGTGTGTATGTATTGTGTATATGTGGAATGGTTGTGTATATGGTGTATACTGTGTAGAGTGTATATTGTACGGTGTGTGTATGTATAGTGTATATGTGGAGTGGTTGTGTATATGGTGTATACTGTGTAGAGTGTACACTGTACGGTGTGTGTATGTATAGTGTATATGTGGAGTGGTTGTGTATATGGTGTATACTGTGTAGAGTGTACACTGTACGGTGTGTGTATGTATTGTGTATATGTGGAGTGGTTGTGTATATGGTGTATACTGTGTATATTGTACAGTGTGTGTATGTATAGTGTATATGTGGAGTGGTTGTGTATATGGTGTATACTGTGTAGAGTGTATATTGTACGGTGTGTGTATGTATTGTGTATATGTGGAGTGGTTGTGTATATGGTGTATACTGTGTAGAGTGTATATTGTACGGTGTGTGTATGTATCGTGTATATGTGGAGTGGTTGTGTATATGGTGTATACTGTGTAGAGTGTATATTGTACGGTGTGTGTATGTATCGTGTATATGTGGAGTCGGTGTGTATATGGTGTATACTGTGTAGAGTGTATATTATACGATGTGTGTATGTATGGTGTATATGCGGAGTGGTTGTATATACTGTGGGCTGTCAGTCAGTTATGTGTATACTGGTACAGCACTAGAGAGACACACAAACTCCCCAAACCAAATTCCTTGTGTGATTTTTGACCTCGTTAACTTCGACTCGCCTCTTGGAAATGCCTCACATTAACAATACACAAGTTGGAGCTTGCAGAACAAGAAGAGGAGGGTGGACAGCAAGTTTTTTGGACAGGCTGAGAGCTGTCCCTGACGACAGCTGTAAAACGTGTATCTTGTTGAATAGCAACAGTGTAAAGTGAAACCAAGCTAGAAAGAACAAAAGCATGCGGTTATTTTGGTCCAAAATGCTCGAACGCCTACGCTTCCAAGAACGCCACCTACATACAGTACTCTGCCTCAAGTTGACCCAACACCACAGAGCTATTTATAACCTCCTGTAACCCTCTCCACATCATATCAACTAGTACCCAGCAGTGTATGGTCAATGGTAAGCCATCATATAGATGTATGGGTGATTAGAGACCTACCGTGACCGTCCTTAAAGGTGATGACCACACTCGTTTGTTTATCGACCCACAGCAGAGATTTTATATCTCCTCCTCCACTTTTCAATCTGTTGCTAAAATGTTCAGTAAGGAGGTCTTCTTTGATCCGGATCATGTCCCCCTGGACCAGGACTGAATCCGTGAGCTCCAAGTGGGTGGCTCTAATCTCCATGCCCTGGGGATTCTTGGTGGTGCATTTAATCAGGAAGTTGTTGACATCTACAAACATGATACGGGTCATCAACATTTTTAAACCAATTGGTAGCATTTCCACCATCATCTGATCAACTGAAGAACACTCCTGGGCTTGTCTCTTCTACCTTACCAATATCTTCTCTGAAGGTGACCGCGATTCGGTCTCTGTCCAGAGGCTCCCAGGTATGTTTTGCTCTTTGACTGCAGCTCCCAATGACCAGCGTGACTAATTTGTAATTGCAGGTGTCTTTAAACCCAGTTAAGATGAAGCGGCGAGGGTCCGGCTTCCCTGATACGTCTTCTTCTCTATACTCCTCCACCGAAAGGCCGAAGTCATGTTCTTTCACGGCGAAGATTTTGGACAGATCTAGGAAGTAATGCAAATTCGGATACATCCATTTAATACCCATACAGCATGCAAAGTAACCCTGCTGGGCACTGGCTTGACATCATACGGCTGGAGACCTCAATCAAAACACCCCCTAAAACCCTGCAGGCTTTGTTGAATGGGTTAGCTGAGTAGCCTTGCCAGCGCTAACCTAACATTTCAGTAGCTGGCGTTAATGTACAGTAGTGTTAAAGGACACCATCCGACTATTTAACGTGGGTTGTAGCCATTTTTGAATTTCAGCTCCAAAATGAACTTGACCTTTGGAGGAGACCTACATCCAGGACGCTAGTAGGTTGGGAACAGTCACAACGCAATAATGCATGGCCATAAAGGGTTAACGTCACTAGCACTATTTTCGTCTTCCATCCATACGCGTGTCCGAGGTGTTTGCAGACAGACCTGGACAGGTCCCCCAATTTAGTCATGTCCAGTTCCACCCTAGTGCCCCACATCACACAATACTACCTTCGGTGGAAACTATCACCTGTTTCTCCCAGACGTATGAGGCACCGTTGCTTCCTTTGGAACTGAAACTAATGGAATGTCATCAGACAGGTCAACACTGGAGAAGAATGCTACCAGCCATTCTGTTGTGTGATGGCGGGAAAGGGAGGACTATCTTACCTAACCAGAGAGAACATGACCTGTTGAACTCTCAGCTATGGATGGCAGCGCTATCACTGGGAATCAAACTTGGGACCAAGTTCTTCAAGGGCTCATTAGTAAAACAACTGGTCTATATAGAAGCATGAACACTACTGTCTCAAATCACTCCTCCTCAGGTGTATTGGAGAATGTGTGGTATATGGTTCTGAACTTTTTGGAAAATGGCTTCCATGCTTGAATAGTTCTTTTAGGTGTTCATAGAGCCGTTGTTACTAAGCAACCACTTTTTACGAGGGTAGTAATACTACACAGAGTACTGGTACCACTATGTTTTCTGAAATTTAGCATCAGCTTGCGTCTGAAGTGTCTCTAGCTTTATCACCACTGCTCTTGTATTAGAGGGCCAGAATTGAAAGAAACTAAAGAAATTGTTTTTTTTATTAACCAGACATAATAACACCACTTACAGTGTATATTTTGTGTATTGTGTATTTATTTAACATATCTCTTTTATATCTCTTTATTTTAATAAGTTTAGTTAGTATGTATATAATGTTGTCCTGCTGTAGAGTATTAACCTGAGCCTCACCATGAACATTTCAATGGGTAAATGTCCTGGCATGTTGTGCAAATGACAAATAAACCTGAAACTTGAACTTGAAACTTGATGGGAATAAGAGTTATCAAAAACTAAAACATATTATTTGGTTGGAAATGCTTCATCCCATTAGGCCATGCATTCGTGTACCTACATGCCCACCCTGTAAGTGTACTTATTCAAAGTGTAGGAGGGACCATGTTACCTGATTGGTTGGCTAGGTTAATGATCCAGCTGTTTTCTCCATGCTGTATTGTCTCAAACTGCTCTGAGAACTGTTCGAAATACAGAGTAAGCGTATCTTCATCGATGGATTCAGTGCTGCTGACCCGCAGGCTTCGCCGTCTGGAGCCCGCTTCCCTCTCTAACACGGGACACAGCATGGTAAAATGCTGTTAGTTTAGCACATGCACTATATATGTATATATATGTATTTATGTATGTATGTGTATATACACACATATATATATATATATATAAAAATAAAAAACAGCTAAAAAAATTAAACAGCTAGGCCAGAATAATTACCTGTGTGAGCTTCAGATTCAGCCTGTGTGACCTGTCCATCAGCGTGACGTGGGCGTATAAGAAATTTGTTAATAAAAAGACATTAAATTACATAAACTTTCCCTTCTTAAAATATAGAAAACACAAAACCAATATAGAGAGTGTGATGCTGTCAAGGCACCAGACACATCACCAGTTACACTTCACCTGCTCTACACCTTGGCAACATCAGATTCATTTATTACGACTAGTCAAAGTTAGCTTTACGTCTCCACAGAGTATATAATTACCTACCTCTGTTGTCTTCATGCAGGGAGGGTCCTCTAGGAGCTCCTGCAGAAATAGAAGAACACGGGATCATTATGACTAGATGATACGTAACGTGTGATGAGCTGATGTGAAAATGTGTATATAGTATATATCATACACACATAATCAATGATCATGCTGGCATTGTGAATTAATGTGTATCTAGGATGGTACGCGCCAAGAAGGCGGAGGGGCATCTGGGTTATAAAGGACCGCACAGAGGCAGATGGGGGTGGGCAAGACAGCAGGCAGTACTGCCGGGGCACAGCTGGGAGCGGACTGTGGGCCAGCAGTGCCAGAGCTTGGTCTGATATGGCCCACATCCACATGCTATCTGGAAAAGTAACTCATCTTATCAGCCGCAGTCACTTCCTTTTTCTCATCACAGGGAAGTGCTAGAACGGTAACTACTCAGATAAGGATCTTATCTACTGGAATATCTACTCATGGTATTCGGGCCAGTGCTATTAATAATGATGTTACTGATCACCGCTAGCGGTTTCCCAGCACTAAGACTTTATAACACAGCCAGTGTGAAAAGGTTCAGATCTTAGAAATAGATTAAAACTCTGATCAGTAAGTCATTTATTTAAAATGAAATACAACAACCGTTTGGAATGAACTGGAAAAATAAAAGGCTGGACGTTATGCAAAATTAAAGCAGAAGTCACCTGACTGGCAGTAGCTGACGCCGGTTTTGGTTTGCGTTTAGGTAGTACTGGAGGTTTCACTTTCTTAGCCGGGACATCCTTAACTTCCTGCTCCTTTACTGTTAACTCCTCCTTTCCCACATCTCTGAAATCCACTTGATGGACTTGAGTGACCGGGCTCTGTACATCTGTGGGTTCAAAACAAAATAAAAAAATCTAAATTTGAGTCACTAGGAAGAACTGAACAAATGCTGCAGTTTGATTGTCAGTTTGATATACACATCTATTATATAGCCAAAAATATTCGCTCGTCTGCCGTCACACACATCTGAATTTAGTTGACATCTCATTCTTAATCCATAGGGTCTAATAAGATGTCGGCCCACCCTTTGCAGCTATAACAGCTTCCACTCCTCTGGGAAGGTTAGGAATGTGTTTATGGGAATTCCTGACCATTCTTCCAGAAGCACATTTGTGAGGTCAGACTCTGATGTTGGACGAGAAGGCCTGGCTCTCAGTCTCCACTCTAATCCATCCCAAAGGTGTTCTATTGGGTTGGGTTGGACTATTTAGTAGCGAGGTAATTTCATGACTGGACTTGTTGCACAGGTGACGTCCTATCACGGTACCACGCTGGGATTCCCTGAGCTCCTGAGAGCGACCCATTCTCTCACTAATGTGGGTAGGAGCAGTCTGCATGTCTAGGTGCTTGGGTGGTGCAAAAGTGAATACTTTTGGCAATATGGATATGTATATAGGTGTATATTCTATTATATTCTGAATAATTACCTGTGTGAGCTTCAGATTCAGCCTGTGTGACCTGTCAATCAACGTGAAGCGAATGTAAAAGAGATTTATAATATTTTATTTACAAATAAAAAACGTAACATTAAATTACATAAACTTTTCCTTCTTAAAATACAAAGACACAAAACCAATATAGAAAGTGTGATGACGTCAAGGCGCCAGACACATCACCAGTTACACTTCACCTGCTCTGCACCTTGAAAACGTCAGATTCATTTATTACAACTAGTCAAAGTTAGCTTTACGTCTCCATTGAGTATATAGGTACCTACCTCTGTTGTCTTTATGCAGGGGGGGTCCTCTAGGGGCTCCTGCAGAAATAGAAGAACATGGGATCATTATGACTAGATGATATGTAACGTGTGATTAGCTGATGTGAAATTGGAATATAGAATGTCAGTGATCATGTTGGCATTGTGAATTAATGCGTATAGGACGGCACGCTCCAAGAAGGCATCTGGGTTATAAAGGACTGCAAAAAAGAAGGTGGCGGGGGGGCAAGTTGGCGGGCATACTGTATGTGCACTGTATTGTGCTAACTGCAGCTGGAGGGGACTAGTTACCTGAGAAAGTAGTTAGGAGGCCTAAGTTGTCTTTCTCTTTTCTTTTCCAGCATTTTTCTACAATTTTGTAAACACTTGTGGAGCACTTTAATTAAATCTGGAATTCCCCTGAAACCTCATGACGCGGCTCTCAAGAATTCTTGTGGCAGCCTCATTCCACCAACCATTTACAATCACATTACTACATGAAGTCAAAGCAGAACTGCTTATTCTATGTAAATAAAGACTGCCAGTTTGCCAGTGCCCACAGCAGGGATTGCCAATGCCAACAGCAGGGATTGCCAGTGCCAATAGCAGGGATTGCCAGTGCCAATAGCGGGATTGCCAGAGCCAACAGCAGGGATTGCCAGAGCCAACAGCAGGGATTGCCGGTGCCATCAGTGGGATTGCCAGAGGATTGCCAGAGCTGGAGCTATTTGGGAAATGTAACTCACCTTATCAGCTGTAGCCATTTCCTTTTTTTCATCACATGGAAGTGTTATAGTGATATCTGAGTGTTTTTTTTTTTTTGACTACTCAGATGATATTAGTCAGTTACTACTCAGATATTAAATTTCTGTGACACTGTGTATTTCTACTTTGTGTGTTAGCATTTATTAGGCGAGTGTTGTCACGTTTCCCAGCACAAAGAATTTATAATACAGCGTGTACAGAAAGGTTCAGATCTTAGAAGAAATTATAAATATTTTAAAGACTTTGATCATTAAGTATTTGATCATTTGATCAGTTAGTCATTTTTGATTAAGAAATACAATTACCATCCTGACTGAACTGGAAAAATAAAAAGCTGGAAATTATGCAAAATTAAAGTGGAAGTCACCTGACTGGCAGTAGCTGATGCCGGTTTTGGTTTGCATTTAGGTAGTACAGGAGGTTTCACTTTCTTAGCCGGAACAACTTCCTGCTCCTTTACTGTTAACTCCACCGTTCCCAAATCTTTGAAATCCACTTTATGGTCTTTACGGAGCACACCCTGTACATCTGTGGGTTCAAAACAGAATTTAAAAAATTTAACTACTGAGTTACTAAGAGTTTCTGAAGAACTGAACAAACGAGTCAGGCACCCTGCAAACAGAAGCTAACAAACCTAGTTTGTTCTGGTATGCCTTTTAGCCCTTAAAAAAAGTCAAACGCACTTAAGAACACTAAAAAGTCATTTTTAAAAAGGTTCTTTAGGGATAAACCAACCATATGCAAAATATTTTGTGGCAGAGAGAAGAACCATTTACTAATGGAAGGATCTGCTTATGCCTTCAAAAGGTTCTCTATGGTCTTAGCACATAAAGGGTTCTGTATAGTGCCAAAAAGGCTCTAGGAAGGAACCCCCCTATTGTTGCTATTGAACCACTGAAATTCAAAGCAAATGTGATTTTATATAAAATCAAAAACATTTAGAATTGTTGAAGCAGAGACTCTCAAATTGGTCCAAAAGTCGGGACCGGCTCAAACACCGAGCTACAACAAAAATATAGACCTTTTTGAGCACTGTTGCAACAAACAGTGAGAATAAGAAGTGAGTATTTGTCTTTAAGCAGAGCTTAATGTTTAGTTATATTCGTTTTTAACGATTTTAAAACTTTAATAAATACAAGTGTTAGAAAATGTAATAAACAGAGCCAAAAGTATGTGTGTTTGTGTCTATTTTCGTACCTTTCTATTTGCTTGCCAAATATATTACATATAGCTACCGTTTTCTAAACATACCTGCTAAAGCTAGGCTAGCTAAGTAATTATACCAGCTTATCACTTGAACCGGAAGTAAACGCGACATTAGTGATAAGGGCTTATAAAGCAATTTTTAGAATTTCTACAAACAATGAAAAATATAATAAGCTATGTTTTCACAGAACGGTGTGAAAAGGAGCCGTTTTTTTATTATTTCCATTCCACCTTAAATAGTGCTCCAGTTGCTGGCGCACCCTTGCTGGCGTTTCGCTTAAGGTGGGCTGGCAAAAAAGAAGCTGGCAAAACTTGAGCTGCTCAAAAGAGCAACCAGAATAAAATAAAACGAATAAGTCTAAAAAAGCTTCGCTAGTTCTGACTGAGCATGTGTGCCTCTCTCCCGAGGGGGCGGGGTCAGAGACAGTCGCCCGTATGGCCGCGCTGGCTCTGCTTGGATGGAGGTATTGTCCGTCTGAGCGTTATTCTGGTGATATGCGCGAACTTATTAACGAACTCCCAGTAAACAACCTTAAACCGGAACTTCTCCGCCCCCACCCCGGGACTGGGCCTGGGGTCTCAGTCTTACCTGCTTCACTCAGGTAGATCAGGAGAGCTTTCCGTCTGTCCTCGGGATGCTCCTGTATCCGGACTACCTCTCCTCCGGATCTCCTCTTATTTCTGAAATACAGCTCCAACTTCGGACCACCCAGAGTCCCATCAGATCAATCTGGAAAGACCCTCTAGCACCAGCCTGTCTTCTCAAGCCATGACGGAGGTTCTCCAAAATGAAAGGTGAAGTCAGCATGACGCTGCGTTGCACCGCAGGTGTGTTTAATCCTCTATAGGGGAATCCTAGAGCATGTTTAACTCACAGCGTCCAGCGCTCACATCTGCACCGAGGCTGGCTCACTGCACTTTCACTATCATCCCCAACAACTCCATTGCCTTAAAGGTCCGTACCTGTGAGAACGCCCAGAAACTCCCCCGAGACAAGCTGGCCCCGCCTCCTGCTTGGGATTGGCTAAGGAGCCTTATATCAGAAACCAACACATATGACTATAAATGCAAAACAAGCAATATAAAATTTAATATAATTGATATGACATTATTTCCCATAAAAACTAACTTAATGAAATACACAATACCATTAAAACAATACCCCCTCCAAAAAAAAGAAAAAAGAAATACAGAGCATACATTTTTATTTATTTTATTTATTTTTTAATATAATTTATAATCATTTATATATTATTTTTTATTTACAGAACTAAATAAAACTTATTGCAGTTTCTTTTTGCCTCCAAATGTCTAAAATGTCTAACTATAGTTAATTAATAAAGTATAATAAGTAATAGTTCGTAAAAATGATTATACATGTTACTTTAATTATGTACAATTGTAAATAAAAAAAAATTGGGGTGTTTTTAAGCTTGACAACTAAAAATAAATAAATAAATAAATAAATCTGCTGATCTCCCTAAAACATTTTTGTCCTTGCTTCCGCAAATGTCAGGAGGCACAAGCGAAAACAAAGGCCTTTATAATGACAATGTGTGAAAGAGCTGGCCAGGGTACCGCACTGTAAATAAGACCCTGAGTGACCTTTATGGTGCAGTGCCTTAAAAAAACTCAGTGAATAAACACCACGTCCAGAAATACCATGAAAATGTGTAGTGATTATGTATATATGTATGTATGTATGTATGTTGTGTAGTTATTATATGGATCCCCCTCCAGCATCCCCCGTGACCCTGTGACCTATTTAAAATTATATATTATTATTAAGTTTTGTTCTGACGGTGAGGACGGGCTGGTTTTGCCAAGCCATGCTGACCTGCGCTGTTTGTTCCAGCAGAGACACACAGCAACCTGAGCGAGTCACTCGTGAGCCGCATGGAGAGGAAGTGTGAGGGAATGTGAGCTATGCATGTAATAACAGGTGACAGGAAACTGTGAGTGTCAGAGGTGAACCACTGAAGACATGCAGGTGTAATGTATACTGTATGTATTGCTGGAATAAAACACATTTTAAAATAAACCTTTATTTAATATAATTACCAAATCCATAAAAATACTTATTTTCACAATCACAGATGATTTCAGGTTCATAAGTTCATTCAGTTCATCAGTTTCCATTTGTGTAGTTTATTAAAAATAGCGCTTTGCTTAGAAATCAAAGTGATATTTAAGTTTCACCATAAATCAAATTACATTAAGTTTGTTAGTGAGGGACGATATATATATTATTTGCCCTTATATGGATTGTTTCAGTTATAATTACCGGTACGGTATCGGAATTTTAGCCGATATTACAACCATTAACCTTCCGCCTTTTATCTATTACTAATATTATTATTGTTTTGCACTGACGCGTCTACACTCCAGTCCCCGCGGTGCGGAGAGAGCATGTCTGCTGTGTGTATTTCACAGTGTAACCAGAGACCAACAGAACCGCAGGTAGCATCAGCATGAATACAGGAGCAGCGGCCAGCGTCTTTTAAACAGGGATTGGAAAGTGGCAGGAGATTTGAGTAGGGTCTGACTGGAGACCTCCAGCAAAAGGGCCCATCTCTCGCAGCTCGTCTGGGGTCTCTCACAGGAGGTGGAAGTTAAGTTCAGTTTAAAAAGCTCCACTGTGTTTGTTTTCTGCGTTAGCTTATTGCTAGCCATTGCATATTTACTTATCGTGAGTTGTTAAGGATCATCGAGTAGTAGATTAAAAGCAAGTAAAAAAGATTAGAAAATAAAAAAATAAATGAAATAAAATGCTAAATATGTTCAGTATTTGGCATGTGTGATTTACCTGCTTTATTGTTGTGTAAAATTAATTCATTATAATGTGAACTTCAAAGGTAAAATTATCGGGGGCTTTTTGTATCGGTATCAGCCACAACAAATAATCGGTTATCATATCGGCCAAAGAAATTCAATATCGGTGCATCCCTAGGCTATGTTGATGATCAGATGGTACAGTCTGTAACGCGGACTGATATTAAGCTCTATAACTGTACAGTGACTTCATGCATTCTTGGCGATGATCAGATACTCTGGATAAGCACCTGCATCACAGAACACCACATAGATGGATGGATTCTGAAGATTGTCCACAGCACAGTCCCCGTACATACAGCCTGGGGTTGTTTGGGTCCAGAGGGTCCGCTCCTTCATTCCTTTACGGCTTTTACCGGTGCACCCGGTTCACGAATCTGGCCCTGTAGATGTACTTGATCCGCTCTCATCCCTCTCGGTTTGCGTAGCAAGGTCACGCAGGAGTACTCAGGCGTCTTTGGCAAAGTAGTGTCCTCTCTCTCCACAGCCTTCAAAGACAGGGAGGTTTAGCATTTAGCATTAGCATGAAAAAACATGTTAAAGAGTATACTGTGTGTTAAAAAGCATTACTTTATTGATTAAACCAATCAATGTGTTAGATAGCTGGTTCTACGGTGAAGAGCTCCACTATGAGCACAGGAACATCACTTCCCTGTGCTCTGATAAAGTTTCGGGTCATTGTGTTATTCCAGTACCCCACGTCTGTTCAGCTAGAGGTCATGGACTGCTGCCCTCACGTTCTTC